>WOFM01000233.1:0-124288 GCA_011428145.1 Ericerus pela
TTTCGAATATTTTTTCCTTTCGAAATAAATCAAAAGTAAAAATATTTTTGCACCATCCTAACCTCGAAATGCAACGAGACTTGAATAAGCTGATACTTCAAGTTTGGGAGAAACTAAACTTTGTTATTTGGACTTGATTCCATGTTTGTTTGTACTTATAAAATATGTTCCAGGAGGGGTCGGCACTATCTAAAATTTAATTGGTAGGTACAAGCTGAAATAAAAAAACTAAAGTTCTCTCATAAACATGAAATTGCTAATCATTATTTTGTTTCACGTTGCAGAGGCTTTCAGTTTAAAATTTTCCATACCAAAATCAAAGGAAGAAATTCAAAAAGTTCTTTAAATTTAATTTTGGATAGTGGAATCTCGTTGTACTCGCCGAATACATTAAAAAAGGTTCTCTGAAGCAACCCCTTTATCTTCATCAATTACTGAATGGCACCAAAAATACATAATTGCATAATAAATTGCCTACTGCAACTGCAATAAGGGGATAAGTTGAATGCATATTTTAATTCCGCGGATATGGATGGTCGATAGTTATTCAAGGGAACCTTTTTTTAATGAACTCGATGAGTACGAACAGACTTTATCGTTATAAATTAAATTCAAAATTGAAAGTTTAAGAGCCTGTAACTCAAAACAAGTGATTTGCGAACTCTTATTTGGAAGGAACTTTTTTTCTTATTTCGACGCGTACGAATTGAATTTCAGGTAGCGTCGACCTACCGCGAGACACCCTGTATGATTACGGTATTTGGTAATTACAGCTTTTTCAATTTGGGACAAATAAATTTCGTAGAAACTTTAAGACGAACATTCTGCGAACCTGAGGCAAAAGTTATTCTTCGAAATTGCGAACTAAAGTTAATAAAGAGAAACCAGATTGATAGTTTAAAGGTCAAATCTCTCGGAAATTTCCCTCGTCCCCCTCCACCTTCGTGATAAGTCCATCCGCAGACAAACTGGTTTTTAAAACCATTGTAAACCATTCTTCATTATGATTAACGGATAATATTTTTAGTAGTACATAATATATCCGTTTTCAAGTATCTTCGAGTCAGAAAACCATTGGAGGAAAATTTTAAATATATATCACCCGACATAGGTACCTATTATACAATTATAAAATTTTATTACAATTTAATTAGATATGTGGTAAATTCTCTTAATGCGCAGATGCGACGTGCAGTAAATTGATTGAATACGATGAGACGTTCGACTGCGTCGCAACCAGCGAATGTTCATCCCTCAGTCAGCTGATACACGATGGCAAAGTGGCATTGTGTGGAAATGATGCTGGCACTGTGAAAATTTGTTGTCCCAACACTTCTGCACGATTCGCTAGACAAGTGGAAGCAGCCCCTCCGAAAGATCCGTACGCTGTGGCTAAACAGAGTAAGTACCAAAAGTATAGATCCAGGTAGACACAAGTACGGTAATCCTCCATTTTGAATCCACAATTTATTTCACAAAATCGTTTCAGAATTTCAACTGAATCTCAAAAACCAATGGTACAATTTCAATGAAATTTTCACAGAATCTTTAGCAAACATAATATGTTAAAATTTTAACAAAATTTTAACTTTCTACAAGCGACGGTTCTCTCGATAAGTTTGATTTTATAGTTTGTTCTCATAAAATTATGTATGATAAAAGGCTTGTTTCTTTGGCCCTTCAGTATGTTTGGCGCAGGAAGATTTCAAGTGAAACAATGAAAAAGCTCTGTAAAGTTAGTAAAACAATCTTAAATTATTAAAATTTCTGAAACTATACATAAATATCCATGAATTCACTTGTGAGCAGTAGGATACAAAATGGCGTATTTCCGGACTCGTATCTGTAGAGTTTTACCTGAAGCTATAAAATTAAATAACAAAATGTTATTTTCGCACTTACTGAGACTAAAATGTACACAATTTTTATGCTCCAAAGAATGCAATCAGTATTCGGAAACCAGATATGTAGACAAAGTTTTCTATTCGGAAATTCCAAATAAACCTCCCATAATAAGGCGTAAACTCGACTGCGTGAAAGCACAACCTCTAATTCACGGAGGAAAACCTGCTATATTGAAGGAACTTCCTCACATGGTGAGTGTTGCGAGCTTACCAATAAATTAATAATCGTAATGGTTGATTCGAACAATTAATGATTTTATTATTGAGGTTGTCAAAGAAAACTGGGCAAGCTATATAGGTAATTGCGTGGGTAGGTATTTCAGGTCTTTTGTCCACATTTACTGCGAACTGAGTATGTTCGCAATCAAATGGGTAGCGCTTTGGGTAGGTACACCTTTAGCTGCTCATTTCAGAGTAGGTATCTAGCTATAATTTATTCAATTCTCACACGCTGGGACTACTTGTAGAGTTTGTAACGATATATAATTCCTACTCATCATAATTCGTCGTCATTATATCATTACACCCTGTATGTGATCAATCACCCTGCATGATTTCACGTGATCAGCACGACACCTACGCATGAAACCGTACGTACTTACATCTTCCGCCTCACTCACACTCACCTCATTTCACATACCTAACATTGTCTCCATATGGTATGAAACTATTGCCCAAGTTCCTGGGAGGAAATAGTTCATCAGCTCGTTACTCCTAACGTCATCTTTCACTAATCTCATTGGTCAACTTCGTAATTAATCACATTCATATTCATCCTCTCATTTTAGTTTTTCACTTACCTAACTTTAAGAAACATCAAGTGAAACTAATTCTGAATTAACCACAATGCATTAGGGACAGAACTTGCCACAGGATTTCCTCGAAGGAGGTTTTTTTATTTTTTGCTACCTAACTGTAAATTAAAATTTTTATTTTATTTTATGAGCTCCCTGAAAGTCACATCTTGCGATTTTTTTTTAAATATTTCCTTCTCAGATATGGACCCCCCCCCCTCATTGTACAAAAGAGAGAAGGAAAAAATATGTCTGTGTTAGTAGTGGTATGGTTGTGTGCATAGGCATGGCCCAAGAGAATCTTTCATTTTTGGATTTTATTATTGTGGCAACACATATCGGCGGACTATTCTTGTAACCATCACCCAGTGCCATGGCCGAGTGTATATGGTTGTCATATTTTGGTGATGATGGCGACTGAGGTAGGTATTCCTGTTGGTTGATGGTTCTAATCCCCAGGCTGGCAGGAAACTTACATTGGTTACCCCGGTTTAATCTGGGAGATGGTGAACAGCGCCATCTCTTGGAAGAACATGTCAGCCCACTAGTTCACCTGATCTCCACCTCACAATGTGATGGCGTTGAGTGCACTAACTTTGAAAGCAGTAATGTATACTGGTGCGATGCGGGGATGTATTGTTCAGAAACATCATCTGCTCCCTTACACGTACCTAACCTTCCATTAGTAGATCCACCTCCATTGAATTGTACTGCGTAATTCTGTACTAGGGGGAGTAGTGTGGCAACACATATTGGCGGACTACTCTCGTCATCATCACCCAGCGCCATAGCCGAGTGTATACAATTACCATATTTTGGTGATGGTGGCAATTGATGTAGGTATTCCTGTCAATCGACAGTTCTAATCCCCAGGCTGACAGGAAACCTACAATTATGTAATACTCTATTATATTATTGGACAAGTTTTTGAGTTGCTGAATTCAAATTTAGTATTAATTTTATCATTAGACCCATTCTTAGACCCTCACTGGGCCCAAAAAGGGAAGAATTTTTTTCATATTCTATTGTGTAATATGTCAGTGAACACTTAGCTCATAGTTAAGATTAAAGGTGTAAGGCATCTGTCAAGCAAATCTGACACAATAGACAGCTGATGCCTACCTATGTATATATATTTATAGTTATATATAAAAACCAATTTATTGCTACTACGGTATAGGATGAAATTTTTGTCTGATAGTCATGAAATTTGAAACAAACTATAATACTAACCAATCTGATCTATTTATCTTATTGCAAATACACTGCATGGTACTTACAGTATTGCTATGTTTGTTTTTGTTTCAGCTATAAAATTTTTAATTTTCAACCAATAACTACTAAATTTAAAACAACTATTTATTATAATTTATTATAAATTGTTTCTAATTTTGATGTGGATCGACTATAGGGTACAGCGGCAACACTATTTTTATTTTTATTTTGGCTATGAAATGCCTCATTTTGGACCAATGAGAATTTAGTTCAGAACAAGTATTTATTATGAACTTCTCTAACATATTATTAATTTTGGTGTAGATTAGCAAGACTGTTATTTACAGTTCTGATATTTTGGATATTATTTTGGCTATAAAATCCTTGATTTTGAACCAATAACTAAGAAATTTGCAAAAAATATCAATTATAATTTATTGCAAGATATACTAGCAAT
The DNA here is from genome assembly GCA_011428145.1 of Ericerus pela. NCBI lineage: Eukaryota > Metazoa > Arthropoda > Insecta > Hemiptera > Coccidae > Ericerus > Ericerus pela. Next base: position 4,371 of record WOFM01000233.1, read on the forward strand.
TCTGGTAGGGGTGGGTCGAAAGTTATTTTCAAAAGCTAATTTTTTTTTAGATTTTGAAGAAGATAATTATTTTTAGTGGTGTAATTTTAAATCAAAAGTTACAAAATTTAGTAATAATTTTTTAGTGACTAATTTTATAATTTTCAAAATCCTATTTTTTTAAACAAAGTTAGTATTGCGTTTAACAGCTATTAAAATGTGTTCCACATTAAATGTTTCAGTCCACCATGGCTGGTACTGAAACGCGTGATTTTTTTTTTTTTCTAAATTGTAACATACCAAATGACTTAATTTTTTTTTTATTTATCAAAATATCTTTTTTCATGCATGCGTTGTGAAAATTGATCGATTAACCTTCCACCAAATGACAGACTTGCTTTTCTTTTTTGAAGAAAAACAAATTAGGGTATTCTAATACGAGATTTGATGCTGAATGAATGAGTATGATTCTCTTTCAAAAAAATAATGAAAAGATTTGGTTCGAATTAAATTCGTTCTTCAAGACGTTCTAAATTTTCAGTTGAAAAATGACTCCTCACTAATTAATACATTTTTGATATTTTTATGACCTGATAATTTTATGCGTACTTATTAACCAAATTCTTCGTTCGCTATCGTTTATAACATATTTTATGAATATTTTAGGCATTAATTGGATTTAATGATCGTTCAGATAGTCCGAATGATGCGATTTGGGCCTGCGGTGGTACACTAATCAGCGACAGATACGTGCTGACTGCTGCCCATTGCATGAAACGTGAATAGTGAGTTGAATATTATGAATTGGAACCTTTGGTTTTCAAAACCAACCTAATCTAACCAGTTAAATTCCGAATTTCTCGACCAGAAACTCACTTTTGCATTTGTATTTTTATTAGCTCCGATGCAAAATGGGTGCGATTGGGCGAATTAATCATAGATAACGATAATGACAACGCAGAGCCGAAAGATTTTCGAGTTATAGAACGCATTCCACATCCACGGTACAATAGTTCATTTATTTATCACGACATTATGCTGCTCAAATTGGACACTCGAGTCGAATTCACCTCACATATACGTCCAATATGTCTGTACACGTCAACAGCTATAGTTCCAATATTAAATAATAAGGCTTTAATATCAGGCTGGGGTCCCAAAGTTACTGGTAAGTAAGTTTAATGAATTTTCAAATTCATTCTAATTGCGCGTAAATTTTGGGACTAGATGTTGGTTATATAAACCCAAATATGTACAAAAGATAATATTTTTTGGGTATTTCCTTTCATATATTCGTTCAAAGGGACTATCATATTATCTTTCACCAATTTTGAAAGCAGTATTCACTTTCCTGCGAATATGCAATGTTTAAAGAAGTGTTAGCAGTTTTTCCTCCATCTCAAGTACCTCAATCATTTGATTCAATGAGTTTTCAGTTTTATCTCAACTTCTTATTGACAGAGGATAAAATTTCTTGCTGAATGGGTATGTCCTAATTTTCACCACGGCCCCCTATTTACCGTGCTTTCTGAGTTTGTTTTCTTTTTGGGTCCAATCCGATGTTTTTTAAAGTACGTTTTCAAAGAAAATCCGCACATTAAAATTGATATTAGATATTATTGGGACCTAGGGTGGGGATGGATATATATTTTATTTCATGACCTCAATACAATTTTGGCTCCATTAGCTGAAATTCGATTGTATATTATTTATATGTTCACTTACTATTATACATGGCATCCCAGTTTCTCTTCTTATTCCTCAAGGGTATAATAGAACTCATTCAGACATAAATTTTATAAAAAAAAAAAAAAAAAAAAAGACCGTCAATCAGAATGAGTAGCTTTTATTGGTGGATATGCCCAAATTTACGATAGTAATTTTTTCAATCTCTAAATTGTCATTTTCTTTAATTACAACCATCTAATTTTTTAAATTTTAAATATGAATAGCCTAAGACATTCTCCGGATGGTCTGGAACATTTTGAGCCTACTATGAAGTAAGACACTTGTTCTGAACGAACTAAATTCAGTTAGTTCTGAAGATAAACATACCAAACATAATATGTATAACCTCCTCCATATGCAGTCGGTATAAAAAAACAAAGTTCTCTTCACCTAGGCTCTCGCTTCAAATTTGGTTGATTTGTAGGCTAGTGAAAAAAGATGAAAAGGCAATTTCCAGAAAAATTAAAAATGCAAAAGGAATCCCCCAAGAGTCCTGCTTATTCACCGCAATCGAATCAGAATAGCGCTCAATCGTCCGAAGCAGAAAACAGTGTGTAAGACATGTTGCATAGCGCACGTTGAAAGGCAGTTTCTCACTGACATGTTTTTATGAATACGTTTTTTTTCCTATTTCAAACGTATGAATGCAAGACTCGATCAAGGTGGATATGCAGGACTTCTAAACTTATTTTTTTAATTTTTTCAAAATTGTCTTTTCACTTTTTCTTTTACACTCTGCCAATTTTGAAGAGAGAGCATGCGTGAAGCGAACTTTTTTTCATTGTCTGAACGAGTTCTGTAGGTCCATTTCCCCGGCCCCCCCATTTCAAATTTTGACCTGAAAATTTTTGGCCTAATTGTGCTCAGTTTGTGCTAATGTGTGCCATCAATTTTAGAATTTGTGCTCACCCCCTTCCTTAGATATAAACAAAAGAGTCTGGGTGGGGCTGGAGAAATGCTAGCCCCACCCATTTCGAATTTTGACTCTAAACTTTGTATGCTAATTGTGCTTCATTTGTGCTAATTTGTGCCGTTAATTTTAGAATTTGTGCTCATTTATTTTCAAATATAGGGGCCTCAGAAATTTATGTGTCAGCCCCCCCCATTTGGAATTTTGAGTTGAAACTTTGCATGCTAATTGTGCTTAATTTGTGCTAATTTGTGCTGCAAATTAAAAATTTTATACTCATTCCCTTTCAAAAATATTTGTGGTTTTATGTCTCCCCTCAGCCCCCCCATTTTGAATTTTGACCCAAAATTTTTCATACCAACTGGATTTAAATAGTGCTAAATTTTGCTACCAATTTTGGAATTTGTTATCACCCCCTTCTTAATATATAAAAAAAAGTTTGTGGGTGGGGCTGGGGAAATGCTAGCCCCACCCATTTTGAATTTTGACTCAAAACTTGGCATACTAATTGTGCTCAATTTGTGCCAATTTGTGCCAACCATTTTAAAATTTGTGCTCACTTCCCAACTCAGATAGGGAGGATGAAAGATTTCCCCTCAGCCCCCCCCTTTTTGAATTTTTATACAAAACTTTGCCCACTACTCTTTTTTGATTTGTGCTTAATTGTGCCAACAAGCTTATAATTCCTGTACATTCAAATCTTTAGTTATTTGCAAAACAAATTTGGGTGGGGCTGGGGAAATGCAGCCCCACCCATTTCAAATTTTGACTTGAAATTTTGCAAACTGATTGTGCTCAATTTGTGCTGATTTGTGCCAACAATTTTATAATTTGTGCTCAATTATTAACTGAAATAAGGGGTGAGGAAGGTTTTGTCTTAGCCCCCCCTTTTGGAATTTTGAGCTGAAACTTTTCCCATTATTTTATCTTAAATTGTGCTTATTTGTGCCAACTTTCTTTTTTGAAATTTTAAAGTTGCAATTTCAACCAACTAATAACAATCACCCATTTCTGCTGTAGCCTAAATAATAGTCATTTATAACAAAATTTTCAGTAGGGTCAAGAAAATTCAAGCCTTCCATTTTAAATAGGAGTTAAATTTTATTACAATTTTTATGACAGTTTGTACCAAATTTTTACATTGGTATTTTGAGGGAACTATACTTAACCCATACTTAGCAGTATGTCAGATTTTCTTAATTTTGTATTTTCTGGGTGTTGCTAAAAAACTTTGTAAGTACATGTAAATTTTTCCATTGATCATTCTCTATTGACAGTTTTTTCCATTTAAGTTGCCAAATTAAAAATATTATCATAAAAATCTTCTATGTGAATTGAATAGAAAGAAAAAAACAAATTTTTATGGTCATATGTGTATAAATTATTAAGTAGGTATTTATGCTAATTTTGGTTTTATATACTTAATAATTTAGAAAATACATTTGGTGATGTATCACACAATAAAATGTAAAAACTCAATATTGGCCCCTTTAAGGGCCCGTTTGAGGATGAAGAATAGGTCCAATTGAGAAAAGAACAGCAAATTTGGTCTGGGTGCCTCAAAAAACATATTTGGTGATGTATCACACAATAAAAGTGAAAATTCAAAATTGGCCCCCTTTTAGTGCCCATTTAAGGATGAAGAATGGGTCAAATGGAGAAATGAACACCAAATTCTGACTTGGCCCCTCAAAAATCATATTTGGTGATGTATCACACAATAAAAGGTGAAAACTCAAAATTAACCCCTTAAATTAGTCAGGATTCAGTGGCGAATCGAAGAGAATTTGTAAATAAATTTTCTTCGATTCGCCGCTGAATCTTGCTTAATTCCTGGGCGATGAATGGATAATTTAACAGTTCCTAGGTGAATCGAAGTGCATTCGTGAAATTATTAAAAGCCGTATTTCATAAGAAAACCTCACCTTGATATCCTTTAGTTATCAGTTAATATTGAATTAAAATATTACTACATCCTATGCATAATGCAACAGAATTAGAAGCAAACTCATTGTCACTGTTATCGCATAGGTATACAACAAACATCGATATGTTTTGCGATGTATTGATGTTCTTCACCAGATCGATGCAATATTTTCTTTCGATATATCGATATTGAATAAAATACATATTTTGGGAAATTTTTTGACAACTGTTTGAAATTTTCTTTTCATATTATGCCAGAAACCTTCACTGGAGTATACTCAACAACTTCCAAAAGTTTCATGGCCATCAGATGAATGGTGTAGTAATGTATAAAAGACAAACAGACATACATTCTCTTTTATATATATAGATTATTGGTGTAGTAATGCATAAAAGACAAACAGACCTACATTCTCTTTTATATATATATAGATAACACTGGCCAAAGTAATCTTAAAAATTCCCCATAGATAACCCAAAAATATTTTTCAAAATTTGGGAATTTTTTTCATCAAAAAAGTCAGATTATGGAATAACGCATTGTGATTGGATCACCCAAAAGTGTCTAGGATACGGTATTTCTTGTAGTTATATAAATATTTCAGATAACACCATTCTGTCAGTACTATATTAGCCTTCCTTAGAGATGCATGTCTTAATATTCCTCTAGCAAAATTATCGAGTTTTGACATTTTACTGTGTGATACATTAGAAAATAAGTTTTTTGAGGCACCGAGTCCAAATTTGGTGTTCATTTCTCCATTTGACCCAATCTTCATCCCCAAATGTGCCCCAAAAGGGGGCCAATTTGAGTTTTCATATTTTATTGTGTGATACATCACCAAATATGGTTTCTGAGGCGCCAAATGCAAATTTTGTGTTGATTTCTCAATTTGACCCATTCTTCATCGCCGAATGGGCCCCAAAAAGGGGTTAATTTTGAGTTTTCACCTTTTATTGTGTGATACATCACCAAATATGATTTTTGAGGGGCCAAGTCAGAATTTGGTGTTCATTTCTCCATTTGACCCATTCTTCATCCTTAAATGGGCACTAAAAGGGGGCCAATTTTGAATTTTCACTTTTATTGTGTGATACATCACCAAATATGGTTTTTGAGGCGCCAAATGCAAATTTTGTGTTGATTTCTCAATTTGACCCATTCTTTATCGCCAAATGGGCCCCAAAAAGGGGTTAATTTTGAGTTTTCACCTTTTATTGTGTGATACATCACCAAATAGGGTTTTTGAGGCGCCAAGTCCAAATTTCGTGTTCATTTCTCTATTTGACTCATTCTTCATCCCCAAATGGGCACCAAAAGGGGGTTAATCTGTAGTTTCCACTTTTTATTGTGTGATACATCACCAAATATGTTTTTTGAGGCACCCAGACCAAATTTGCTGTTCTTTTCTCAATTGGACCTATTCTTCATCCTCAAACGGGCCCTTAAAGGGGCCAATATTGAGTTTTTACATTTTATTGTGTGATACATCACCAAATGTATTTTCTAAATTATTAAGTATATAAAACCAAAATTAGCATAAATACCTACTTAATAATTTATACACATATGACCATAAAAATTTGTTTTTTTCTTTCTATTCAATTCACATAGAAGATTTTTATGATAATATTTTTAATTTGGCAACTTAAATGGAAAAAACTGTCAATAGAGAATGATCAATGGAAAAATTTACATGTACTTACAAAGTTTTTTAGCAACACCCAGAAAATACAAAATTAAGAAAATCTGACATACTGCTAAGTATGGGTTAAGTATAGTTCCCTCAAAATACCAATGTAAAAATTTGGTACAAACTGTCATAAAAATTGTAATAAAATTTAACTCCTATTTAAAATGGAAGGCTTGAATTTTCTTGACCCTACTGAAAATTTTGTTATAAATGACTATTATTTAGGCTACAGCAGAAATGGGTGATTGTTATTAGTTGGTTGAAATTGCAACTTTAAAATTTCAAAAAAGAAAGTTGGCACAAATAAGCACAATTTAAGATAAAATAATGGGAAAAGTTTCAGCTCAAAATTCCAAAAGGGGGGGGCTAAGACAAAACCTTCCTCACCCCTTATTTCAGTTAATAATTGAGCACAAATTATAAAATTGTTGGCACAAATCAGCACAAATTGAGCACAATCAGTTTGCAAAATTTCAAGTCAAAATTTGAAATGGGTGGGGCTGCATTTCCCCAGCCCCACCCAAATTTGTTTTGCAAATAACTAAAGATTTGAATGTACAGGAATTATAAGCTTGTTGGCACAATTAAGCACAAATCAAAAAAGAGTAGTGGGCAAAGTTTTGTATAAAAATTCAAAAAGGGGGGGGCTGAGGGGAAATCTTTCATCCTCCCTATCTGAGTTGGGAAGTGAGCACAAATTTTAAAATGGTTGGCACAAATTGGCACAAATTGAGCACAATTAGTATGCCAAGTTTTGAGTCAAAATTCAAAATGGGTGGGGCTAGCATTTCCCCAGCCCCACCCACAAACTTTTTTTTATATATTAAGAAGGGGGTGATAACAAATTCCAAAATTGGTAGCAAAATTTAGCACTATTTAAATCCAGTTGGTATGAAAAATTTTGGGTCAAAATTCAAAATGGGGGGGGCTGAGGGGAGACATAAAACCACAAATATTTTTGAAAGGGAATGAGTATAAAATTTTTAATTTGCAGCACAAATTAGCACAAATTAAGCACAATTAGCATGCAAAGTTTCAACTCAAAATTCCAAATGGGGGGGGCTGACACATAAATTTCTGAGGCCCCTATATTTGAAAATAAATGAGCACAAATTCTAAAATTAACGGCACAAATTAGCACAAATGAAGCACAATTAGCATACAAAGTTTAGAGTCAAAATTCGAAATGGGTGGGGCTAGCATTTCTCCAGCCCCACCCAGACTCTTTTGTTTATATCTAAGGAAGGGGGTGAGCACAAATTCTAAAATTGATGGCACACATTAGCACAAACTGAGCACAATTAGGCCAAAAATTTTCAGGTCAAAATTTGAAATGGGGGGGGCCGGGGAAATGGACCTGAGTTCTGTCATACCCTTACGCGATAAGAAAAGAAACTGGGACACCTTGTTTACTACCCGTTCTAGAAATTTTTGCAAGTTAGTCACAAAAATTTGATACCTACACATATTTGTTATTAGACAAGGACCAAACCTACTATTTTTGGTGCGGATCTACGGTGCGGTACCTCTGGATGGTCCGTTTATGTTTTACGTTTAGTTTTCGAATGGGTCGAAAATCCTTAATTTTCAACCAATAGTCGCGAAATTCAAAACCTATAATCAAATCTGTAAAAATGTTACTCACTGTCCTCAGGCATGCCCTATGATGACCAAAACAAACGTATTATAATATTTAACTTACTTGATTGGCGGAACTTCTTCGCATGTTTGTAAATTCACATGCTTTTAGTACTAATCTGTTGACCTGGTATATCCATCTGAACATTTACAAGCCTGCATTCGTTTCTAAGAATCGCGATCAGTGGCCTAATAGACGGTCAACAGAGCTCGCCCTGCAGGGAGCCCCGAGTCAAGAGGGCGGCCCCCACTTAAAGCGCGGGAAAACATAAAAGAACAAAATTCAATAGAAAGATGTGTCTCTCAAAAAATTTGAGGGTCACCTCGAATTTTCGATTACGCCACTGATGGTGATCAACCGGAATAGGTAGGCACCCAATTAAATTTTAATTTAAAATTTTTTAAACGACGAATACCAACCAAGGTTTTGTGAAATTTACGCATGCCAGAACATCTCTATTTCACTGTTAGGTGTACCCCTCCCCTACTGACAAAGCTGCTTATGGTTCCTTCACCAGGCCTTTGAGAACCCTGTGCGACTTCACGTTTTCTTGTCCCAGTTATTGTTTCCATCTCTTGTTTAATTTTCAGCATTTTCATATTAGTCTAACTCGAAACACATAATTAAGGAAAGTTTTTTAATGCCCTAAAAACAGTAAGTCAAAGACATACGGCTAAAAAGATCAAAAACATGTCAAAGATAAAAGGTTTCCTATCAGAATATTTGTTCAAAATATGTAAAAAGATACATTTTACTTAAAAAAATGTAAAAAAACATATATTTTACCTCAAAATATGTAAAAATATGCTCCAACATGAAAGCGTTCATTTTACTCAGCATTTTATGAATCGCAAGATTAACGTCAATATTCCCCACAGGAATTAACAGGAAAAATATGCATTTTCATTTAAACGAACTTTCCCTACATACAATATTTGAAAAAACTTATCAAAAGGGCGGCACCTCAACCATCCTTATGACTAAGCTTCTAATAGGCTTATGGCATCTGATCACCCGTAGTCTTCCCCTCACGTCACCACCGATCTGTACTACTATTACGATAGGGAACGGCTCTCAAATTCTAAGTTTATAATAACGATAAGATAAACGGGAAGTACGTCGATTCCCCAACGGAAATAAATTCCCCAAATCTACGAAACATCGAGGACACATTGATCAACTGTTACTTAACGATGTGATGACGTGTACAATTACGATTTCGATCATCGGTGAACCAATCTTTTTTATCTTTTCGACTGTTCACGTTTTTGGCCTATGAGTGAACAGTCAGTCTCGTTCTATACGTGATAGTTTCCATTCGTCGTGAACACAAAATATTATTCACGACATAATACAGCTTTTTAATACAACATCAAGTCACCTTTTAAATTGTTTTCACCAATACTTTCGAATGTGAACATCGATAGTAAATCTAAATAGTTCGCGATACTACTTCTATCTCGAAGACGAATACTCAATCGAGATTTGTTGGTTCACCGAACTTCGAGAACCATGATCCGACATGATTTGTAACCTGCACAACCTGATACTAGTTACCATATTTGTAAGTAACCTTTTCGATTGTAATAAAACATAAACTATGATAAAGGGTCGGCCAACATATTTATTATCAATTACATAAATTCGCCCGACATACTTCGTAGGCCTCGGGAGCTATCGCTGGTAAGCTGGTGGCCTCACTGTTTGAGCTGGTTTGTGGTTTCGACTACGATTAATCGAGACTTATTGATATACTTTGAATTGTGATATCATTCCCTATACTCGGGATGTACGTTCGTTTTTGGACGTCACATCTACGTTTTACTTGGCAACTGTGACAGAACTTGATCGACTTGTCTTTCGAGTTCCGTGGGCAAGCCTAATGCAAATGCCTTATCCACAACCTTCCATTCTAACTTTAATTCCATCTGTTATGAGGGTGTGATTCGAGAATTGTCTATTCTTAATCTAAAACCTTCACATGCGGATATATACAATCTCATGTTATTTGTAGATCCGTATTGCTACTCGGTACTGTAGTTTACGCGGGTGCGTATCAACGAATGTGGAGAGCGTACCTTCCTTTTTTGATCATGTTCTCAAACCACTCGTCCAAAATTGTTTCCGTTCCTACTCTCTTTTTTTTCGGGTTTCTTTTTACCATATCCTTTCAATAAGAGTAGAAAGATCGTAAGAGAAGAGACAAAAATCTGCCGCCTGAGTTTTGTTAAAACCCATCGGATCGGTTTGTTGCTCAGCATGATCGTTAGAGCGATCCATTAAGTTGGATAGGTCTGATCAACCTGTTCATGTTAGGATTGGCACTATCCAAGTTTACCAAAAGTGTCTGGCAACCGTTGACTGGCCGGCTTTGCCGCAGCCATTTTTAATTTTTGTTGGGCATCTGATTCCCACGTGTACTAATTGGAGGAAGTTTTTCTCCGCCTTATAATGCAAATGCAGCAAGTGAACTGCAGTGAAAGCCACATCGCCTTCAGTGTTTAGCTCTATGCCTTACGAAGCGTGTTAACCTAAATTCGATAAAAATAATAAATCTAACGTAAATTACTAAAACAACCTGGTGTTCGAGGATTAGGTCCCTCGTGTTAATTTGATATAGTTAGTGTGATAAACAATGTCCCGTTTGAGGCGTAAGCTTCCTTAATAAATTTTGTGTTCAAGACTGTTAGTCGTTACTGTCATTTGCTATGGCCCTAAGCCTACTGATCATGTTTTGATCTTAGCATTTTATCGGCAGTATGCAGTAGAAAATAGTTATCGTAGTTAACCTAACTATTGTATGTCGCTTTTAGTGGCCCAGTATTTTATTGTTCAACAGACTTTCTTTTAACGACTCTTAACAGACTAAAATAATATCGTACGGGTGTGTATTGAAATAAAATGAAAATACAGGCTGAATTAAAAGCCACCCGTATTCCCGTAATTGTGCTTACAATGTACCAATTTTAAAGTAAAGTAACCGATCCTTATTCGACTTCATCTGCCCTATGTTATGGATTTTGGTCCAATTCATAACATACATTATAACTTAGGGATTCTAGAAATATTTTTGATACTATACCTGTGGAAGATTCCCCTAAAAGTATGACCTACCCATTAATTAATTAAGTCGATATACTTGTTAGTTTTAGCTGAACCGTAAATCCCCCCTGTTCCAGGTATATCGACGAGCAGAGCCATAGACATCGATTGCTAGTCTGTTAAGATAAAACGTATCGATTTAGTTAGGGGAAATATTAGCCTTTTTACTAAATTTAGGCCAGCAGATTTTGTCCGAGATGGATGGTACAGGGGATGATAAAAACCCCAACCCCTTTGACACCCCCGACCACTTGAGTAGGTGAGATAGGGATGATGTGATGAACACTCGAGAAGTTGCAATGAGCGAGGATGACGCGAACATTACCAGAGGATCCACTATTATGGAAGAAGAGAAACGCTGAAAAATTTGTGGGCCTTCGACTCCAATAGGGTACTGGAACCACCCAAGGGAACCGATCCAGTCGAGTTTTACCAGAATCTCTACCTGCGACAATCTGAAAGTACTGCTCGATACTGTAGGGAATGCGTTGTGCGAGATTCGATGCTCAAAAAAAGTGAAAAAAGAAGAAAAGTGGCTGAACTACGTATGGTAAAAGTGATCGAGAAGAAAAGCAAATTTGAAGATCGAGTTAAAGCTCTCGAAAAGGAAATTTCAAAAAAGAAGGTCCTCAGAAAACCCTTCAATGACGAGGATACGCGAGAGGATAGCCAAAATAGAACTCGATCAAACGAAGAAAAAAGTCGATTTTGAGGATGCACAATTCTACAATGACTCCTTGTATATACCTATCGATGATGATAAAGTACCATCTAAGGAGGATGAAGAGACCACAATTGCGCAGAACCAAACAGAAATTACTCGGAAGCCCGTGGCCAGTTCAACGTTAGTCAGCGCTATCAAGAGACGAGACCAGAGTCCAACCCATCGAGAAATCTTGGAGCAAATAAAACTACTAAGCTTGGAAACAAAGTCTCAAATTAGAGAACAGTTCGATTACTTCGAAAGGAAAATCAATCGACTGCCAATCTCGAGAGACTCGATACCGCAAGTTACACGAAGAGAAACATCGAGCATCCCCGCTGGTTTTAGACCCAAAACACCACCTCCAACGATCCTGAGACACCTTAAAGACACGACAGTTCCTACATATCTGCCAAATCAAAGAAAAAGGACACCAGTACAAAGACCTCGTAACACGGGAGGAAACCAGACATTCTCGAGGATAGCACCATTGCAGAAAACATCGAGATTGTTCGATCCCTCGAGAATGCCAGCATACACTGGACACAAGGACCATCAAACTCCAGAAGAATTCCTCAGAGAATTCGAAAGCTGAGTCTTCGGAAAAATGATGGACATGAACAAATTTCCTGGAGGTGCAGTTTATCGAGAAAACGGGCAACCAACAAGCTTGAGATCACTTTGTGACCATCTACTGGAACAAATAGAGAAAACAAGCCCAGGTACAAGCCATTCGAGATAGTCAGTGTGACTTGAGAAAATATGATTCGATAGCCAACTAAGTGATACACATATACACTCAACTACTCGAATGTGGTGAGGATATCCAGACTATATACGGGATTCTGGTGAAGAAAGTACCAATGCCGTATAGAGATAGAATATTAGAGTCTGATGTCGCAAATCTAGTCGAGTTCTCAACGAAGCTTGAATACTTACATAGCCTATTCCACGAAGAAAACGCTGGGAGTATAACCAAACAAACGAAACAGCAACTAGTACTAAACATCAGTGATCAAAAATACGCAGATTCGTATATTCCCGATGAAGCCTCCTGTCAGAACCAGGGAAACTGAAGAAGGCGCCTATGGCTGGTCACATAGGATGCCCTGTCAAAAAATACGATAAAAACAGACCGACAACTAGGATCGGTAGATGTGCAGCTTATACGCATACCTTAAACATGTCCCCGGATACGAAAAAGATGGATGAAAAGGAGAGGATAATTCCGAAGGCTTGGATCCCGAAAGTAAAAGAACTGTTCAACAACTGGGAAAGACAGGGAATTATAAGTCCTGAGTCAAGCGAATACTTCTCACCGATAACATACACGAAAAAAAAATGGTGATATCCGCCCTTGTCTCGACGCTCGAAGAATAAACCAATATATGGGTACACGAGGAGATACGGTTCCCCCTATCGAAACAATAAAACTAAGTTTGTCCAAGATGAGAGTGTTTACAAAATTGGATGCGAGATGGGGATTCCTGCAAATCCCGTTGGCTCCAGAATCCCGAAAATACATAGCCTCCGATTTCAAGGAAAACTGTACATTCTGAATCAAATCATCTTCAGGTTGAAAGACGCGATGCAAGCTTTCGTAGCAGCTATGAGAATTGTCTTAAGTGGACTAGACCATTGCATCACAGTATATGTAGACAACATCTTGATCCACTCTCGAACACACGAGGAGCATCTGGAAGACATTCGACTAGTTCTCAAAAGATTTGTGAGATACAACATGACGCTAAAACTAGAAAAATGCTCATGGTTTTGAGATACAGCTCGATACTTAGGATATGTGATCGACGCCGATAGAATACGACCTGATCCAAAAAGAGAGGAAGCCATCCACAATTTTAAAGCTCCAACGACAAAGAAAGAAGTCCAATCGTTCCTTAGAGTAGCAAACTATTATCGAGGGCACGTCCCAAGGTACGCCGACATAATCGCTCCGTTATGCAACCTGTTGAAAAACGATGTTACATTTGAGTGGACCGACGATCACCAGCAAACATTCGAAAAAGTAAAATCGGAGATGGTTAAATGCCTATTACAATTGCACCCGGATTGGAACCTCCCATTTTACATGATCACGGATGCTTCCGACTTCGCTATGTCAGGAATAGTCGTTCAATTCTTTAGCGAAAACGAAGATGAAAAACCAAAGGTACTATCGATGGTGAGCAGATTACTGAAGAAATCTGAGAAAAACTATCCCACATTTGAAAAAGAAATGTTAGCGATAATATATTTCAGATACAAACTGACTGCCAATGCCTACAGTACCTCATAGGCTTGAAGGATGATGTTTCGCAGAGAGTAGCACGGTGGAGAACGTTCCTCACTAGCTTCACGATAACCGCAACCGAACATATACTTGGCAGTAAAAATATCGCAGCTGACGCCTTAAGCAGATACTGTTCCCTGCTCGACGCTGTAGTATACCGGAATGCCGACTTCCCGATTGTGCTAATGTTAATCGATGATAACAACACAATCACCATCTCAACGCTTATGAGCAACATATCGAATCTACAAAAGAAAAGTAGAGAAATTACGGGTCAACTCGAGAGACGATCACCTCGTGTCGAAAAAGAAAACGGCATCGTCTATTATGTGAATCACGATGGGGATAAAAGAATATACGCCCCTGAATCAACCCGTGAACTGTGGATTAAATTCTACCATAAAGAATTCACACATCCTGGATCTCCAAAAACACTGGAGCTGATGCGACGATTTTTCAATTGACCTGGATCGAAGTACGAAATCTAGCTATTCTGCTCGAATAGTGAAACCTGCAAAAGATCGAAGAATACAAATACAACGTTGTCAGGTCCCTTCTTATCAGTTTTCGCAGACAAACCTGGCCAGTTACTGTCTATCAATCTGTATGGTCCATTGCCGTCAGGACGTGGAAAAGTAAATCAAATTTTCTTCGTTATGGACATTTTCTCCAAATTCACGAAGCTATACACAATAAACAAAGCTTCAGTTAACATCTGTATAGGCAGAATGAATCATTTTATCGAGAGATACGGCAAATCAGAAACGATTTTATCCGACAATGGAAGCCAATTTACAACAAAAGATTGGATCGATCACTGGAAGCAGTTGAAAATCCAGCCCAGATTCACATCACCGTACAAACCATCATCAAACCTGGTCGAAACACGGATGAAAATCATCAGCGATGTCCTTCGAGTAAAATGTCCAACCCAGCATAGTAATTGGTACCAACACATCGACGAGATCAAGCATAGGTTAAACCATATCGAACACGCTACCACTGGAATACCACCAGCAACGTTGATGTAGAAGGTAAAGTTTGATTACGAAGGGAGAATGATACCATTAACAGACGAAGAGTATAAAATTATCCTAGAAAAAGAGGTACAAAACACAAAGAAAATGCTCGCACGGCAGAAAAAGAATAACGAAAGTAAAAATCTCACCGATCTCAAGGTTGGAGATATGATTTACATGAAAAACCATACACTTTCCGATAAAGCCGTTGGAGTTTCGTCAAAACTTAACCCAAAATTTGTCAGCCCCTGCAAAATCATCGAAGTGAAGGGAAATGGAAGCTACAGAGTCCAGACGCCCGATGGAAAAATCCTCCAACGAAACGTACATGAATTTAAGGGATGAAATTCGTCCATCACCAAACAACATCATCGATCTGAAACAAAAACATCTTGAGAATAAATTCCATAAATCACACATAAAAATTAATCAAGATAAATACAAGATAAATCGATCAAAAAGTAAGATAATTCCACTTACGTCATCATCGCATCCCAAATCACAAGGTTCAACAACCATGACATCAAATCATTGATTCGATCAACTCACCAATGATCATCAACTCATCGATGACATATTGGTTGGGGGGGAGTGGTCAGGAATCCTGATCAAGCAACAACGCAGATCTCACAACAACAATCGAACAAGTGAAAAACAAATTCGTAAATCTTCGAAATATGCCGAGAATCAACGTGATTTTTTTACTTATTGTCATTTGTTATTATTATTATTAATCAACGAACATCGACATGTAAGTAGAACAATTCAAACTCCACAGTAAGATAATTAGATAGTAGGCCCGTAAAGTGAAATTTTTTCTCATATTAATTTAGTCGAAATGGCCGAACAAAACGTACCCGATTTGTCAATTGTGGCCGAAAGGGTGAAGGCCCAATTCGTCAAAATCTCCGGGGAGAACAAACAGTTCCTAAAATCATTGAGAGAATAGCTAAGAATCGCATCTCACAATCAGACGATCACTTCGAAAGCGTTAGCTGAAAGAGCAGCCTTCCATGCCGTCACTGCAACGGCCATCGATGGCCAGGCAGATTTTCTCAAATGCGTCATCGCTAGCAAGGATCACAAACAAGGACTGATCCTGAGGGGGATGGAAATCCTCGAAGAAATTGTGAAGAATCAAAATGAAGAAATTGAGACCCTGCGAAAGGAAGTAACACGGCTAAATACCGAGTTGAATAAGGTGAGCATTCATAATGCCGAATATTATGCTAAAACCCTCCCTCGATGCGACGTTGTAATCCCTTGAATCTCAACACAGCCCCACAAAGAGAAAATTAAAATAACACTATTAAAAAAAGGAGATAAACTATCGGTAAAAAGAAAAAAAGAAAAAGACGACCCCGATGAAAACAAACCTCAGAAGAAAAAGAAAGTCCCTAAAAATAAGAAAGAAAATATAACAAAAGGTGATAAATTTCAGAGAGTACCGATTGTGATCGTCGATGACGGAGAAAGACCAACGTCGAGTGGTAGGTTAGTTACGATAAACAAACCAAAGGATATCGAAGAGAAAAGGGGTAAGAGCCTCGTTAACTATAAGATCCCTAAAATTTTAAAAAATTCTAAGGAATTAATGGTCTTCCCGATAGAAAAATCCATTGAAATCGAAGACGAGACCGCAAAGGACGAGCCAGCTCCCCCAGTCACGGTTGAGGAGTTCCTTGGGGAACTCCTCGAGGAGGTCGAGTATTGTCCAGGTACTAACGTCCCAGTGATGTCGGTCAGGGAACTGAAGGCCATTATCCCAAAGGTATTTTGCGTGGCCTTCATCCTTGAAAAAACGATATTCTCCGGGAAGGAGAAACTGCTCTGCTTCTATACCAGCTCGCAGGTATCATATATGAACAAAAAGGTGATTGCTGCGAATCAACAGCTGACGCTGGCTAGTCGAATGACATGGTCATGTGACTGATCCACTCCGAAGACCATAGAACCAAACAAAACCGTTACTATGAGCCTCATCAGCCAGATGGGGGTAGAGTTTGAGGAGACATTTTATCTAGAACGACACCCGAGTCTCAACATCAACAGGATGGTGTTGGGAGCGACATTTGCGAGGAAGTATCTGAGAGCAGTCCGAGGCGAACCGACACGTGGCGAAATTCTCTTGGTCAAGGACAACAAAACGTTTCGACACGGATACAAACTCCCCCAAGGGTCTTGTAAATATCGTTTTCATCTGATCGTAAAAATCTCTCTCTACAACTTTTGTTCCTATGTAAATACCTCATCACGATCTCCATATCCTTACAATTTTTTTACTGTTTCCTTTTTATGTATTTATCAATCGTTAATAATAACGTAAGATTTTTCGTCTCTGGTTTCTTACAATCAATCGGTCTTTTTATTATCGTTAGAGACAGTACTTCAAAGTCTCTCCGAGTAATTTGTTTTCTTTTTCACTCTTATTCCTAAAGTCGAGTTCCTTGTTTTCAATCTATTATTTTTTTTTTTGTGTCACTCTCCACTCCCTACCGATTGTTATTTCGTTTCTTAGGTTTAAACTAATGTGTTAATGTTTTTGCTGTTTTGTTAGACTTCTTCTTGTTATGTTCCTAGATTTTTTCCTTACCATTGTTCTATTACCTATACACCTACCAGTTTTATCTTTCGTTTATCAGTGTATATCGGTTCATTTACGCTTTACCCTATATTAGTATTGTTCTTTTTTTTCCAGACCTGTTACTACCTAGCTCTAAGTTCAATTTGTGAACCCATTTTGTTTATTTTTTCTTTATCGAATACATTTTTCTTTTTGCTAATTCAGAATACTTTAATCAACGGACCAGTTTTTTTTTAAATATATTTTATTTCAGCTAAGTTACCAAATGTCTGAAGGCTGCGGGTGATCCCTCGCTTCAAAATTGGAGGGGGTAGTTGTGGCATCTGATCACCCATAGTCTTCCCCTCACGTCACCACCGATCTGTACTACTATTACGATAGGGAACGGCTCTCAAATTCTAAGTTTATAATAACGATAAGATAAACGGGAAGTACGTCGATTCCCCAATGGAAATAAATTCCCCAAATCTACGAAACATCGAGGACACATTGATCAACTGTTACTTAACAATGTGATGACGTGTACAATTACGATTTCGATCATCGGTGAACCAATCTTTTTTATCTTTTCAACTGTTCACGTTTTTGGCCTATGAGTGAACAGTCAGTCTCGTTCTATACGTGATAGTTTCCATTCGTCGTGAATACGAAATATTATTCACAACATAATACAGCTTTTTAATACAACATCAAGTCACATTTTAAATTGTTTTCACCAATACTTTCGAATGTGAACATCGATAGTAAATCTAAATAGTTTGCGATACTACTTCTATCTCGAAGACGAATACTCAATCGAGATTTGTTGGTTCACCGAACTTCGAGAACCATAATCCGACATGATTTGTAACCTGCACAACCTGATGCTAGTTACCATATTTGTAAGTAACCTTTTCGATTGTAATAAAACATAAACTATGATATAGGGTCGGCCAACATATTTATTATCAATTACATAAATTCGCCCGACATACTTCGTAGGCCTCGGGAGCTATCCCTGGTAGGCTGGTGGCCTCACTGTTTGAGCTGGTTTGTGGTTTCAACTCTACGATTAATCGAGACTTATTGATATACTTCGAATTGTGATATCATTCCCTATACTCGGGATGTACGTTCGTTTTCGGATGTCACAGGCTAAACGTTCATTATTTTTATTTTTACACAAGATCAACTTATTATTGTGAAAAAGGCATATAACTCCCAAAAAGTTGTTCGGCTGACTGTGAAAATCCATTTCTAATCAAGTGATGAAATTATTGACCTTCAGTGGAACTGAATAATTGAAGGTCGTTGACTGACTGTTTACTGTGTGGGGTACCTTCTGAACATTTTTCTTAAAGCACGATACTTTTTTTTGTTTGATTTACAGGATAAAGGTTTACATTAATGTGTTTTTCCTACGTTTCTTTCATGCATCAGGAAATATGCCTTTTCATAATATATTATTTTCTGTTCTGTAGCCTATTTAGTCTGTTGATAATGTCATATCTTTACCAATTAGAAAATTCAGAATAACATGAACCTTATTTGTTGTCGCGTATTTTGGCTTTTTAGGAAATATTCGAAAATATTTTAGCTATTTTTCTCAATTTTGGTCCTGTTTATGGAATATTTCGACTGTTGTAATTTTCACCTATTTTCCCTTCCAATAATTGAATTTAGAGAAAAAAAAAATCCAAAATAATTTCATTCTGTTCAGAAAATAGTATGAATTTCAAACTGTTTTACTGACAACACAGATTTTGACGTATTTTATAAATTTTTATTTTACAGCCGCGTAAAATTTACACAGAATATAAATACTTATAAATACTTTGTGAATCGGCTTTGAAAATACTCTATTTTGATACGTATAGTTATTGTGAAAGAAATAATTTTCCATAGTTGTCACTTTCGTGGAAAATAAATGAATAATTATTTTACCTTTTTCAAGCGCACTGAATATGCGCATATTCAACTATTTTTGGCGCGTATTATTTTGTCTTGACCTACTTATCACTCTACGTTTTATAGGTGAACGGAACAGTGAAGCTCTTCTAAAAGCTAAACTCGATTTTGTCGATGATAGTGAATGCAAGGCAACGTACCGTGGAGATGCAAAACTACCCAGAGGTTACGATGCTAACTCGATGATTTGTGCTGGAGACAAAATAAAAGGCCACGATACATGCACGGTGAGTATTTTGAATGTAGGTACCTATGCTGCAAACCAAAGTCTCGAAAATACTACCTATAGGCTAGTCACTTCACAGGGGCAGTCGGTTTCGTGTGATGTTAACAGTTCCATGAACTGGTACTGGCCAATCGCAGTTCGACGTTAGACTCTCTTAAAAAACTGCCCATCTCTGGCGTTATCACAAATTCGTCTAAATGTAGTCTAATTTCAACTGGTGGAATTAAAAACCGATAAAGAATGAGTTAGAGGGGCACTGGAACTGTTGATGTGATTTTGTCAGGTAGATCATATTTTTGTTGATATTGAGGTCGACCTATCTATAGTGATTTTCGAAGACTTTGGCTGCTTGCAGCGTTAATACCCATATCGATACGATTTTACTAATGAAAATCTTCGATGGAATAGGGAGACTCTGGCGGACCGTTGCAAGTGCCAATACCCGAATGGGCGTGTATGTACTCGCAAGTGGGAATCACGTCTTATGGCAGCTTCATATGTGGCCAAAAAAGTATATCTGCTATCTACACGAAAATCGCACCTTACATCCCATGGATACAATCCATAGTGTGGCCCTGACTGAAACATGGTGGCATTTTTTTTTTTAATTTTATTATTTTGTGATTTTTTTTTTTTCTTCTTTTCTTTTCAATACGATTAAATAATGACGTAAAGAAATATTAGGTAGTATGCCATTTTATATCTCGCGTTTTTTCGTTTTTTATTTCATTTTGTTTTATTTATTAAAGACACCAATTATGTAAGTATTTTAATTTTGTATGAAAACGTAAGATTTTCGCATGTATTTACGGATAAGTAGCTACATCATACATTTTACGTTTAAAAGGAACTGCAAAATTTTCTACCCTGTAATATGTTTTACTTCGGTGTAAGTCTTTTTTTAAATAAATATTCATTGTGTTTTGGCTGAAATATATATTTCCTAAATGTGGAATAGTGTATTGGATATGTACTTGCAGAGGAAGGACGATTACGGTCTTACTTGCAAAAACATCAACGAGCAAATACGCAAACATTCATACAACCCAAGCGGCTCTCGAAGAATATAATTTGTTGCTGATATACGCCCAAAGCTAATGTAAAAACCGAATAGATACCGTACCCTGCATATGAGTCTGCCTACTTTAATAAATAACGTGAGTAATCCAACATTATCAACGCAAGATGAAGTCATTTTTTCTAAAGAAAAGTTTTTCAAAAATACCAGTAATTGGAATGGGCATTTCGCTACTTAATAATGGAGGAGGGAGCCTGAACCCAAGCGGCATAATTACAAGATAAAAATTGAAAATAGCCTAACGAAATGCGTACCATAACTATGGTCCCAAAAACAAAAACCTGACGACTCATGTTCGTCGATTACATGATTTTTTAGACTTTTTCTGAAAATTAATTACGTCCAGAAAATCCAACAAGTTCGTAATATTTTATCGTGACCCCCTCGAAGCACCTAATTAACAATAAAAAAAAATTAGAAATTACTATTTTACTTAAACGCCACTGGCAACACTGTCTTCTGCGTCGAATCAAAGGAGTGCGATATAGGATGCGAAAAATTTACAGACGAATTAATCAAATTGTTGTAAAATAAGTGGCCTTCGGGAATGATATGTAGCATATTATTATACGAGTAGGTAGGTAGGCAAAACTTGGAAAAACTACGAAAAATAGCCTTGAACTGGTTTCACCTATGGTACGTCAGATGTGTTCTGGAAATTCAAAAAATTAATTATTGTCCAAATGAGTACCAATGTACGCCGATTTCCACCAGCAGAATTTATTCCACAAAAATTTCAAAACTTTAAAATTAAGCTTTTGATAGTTTTGAATCGAACGTAGGTAGGTACCTAGGCAGCTATATTTGTAATGTTACACAAGTATTCATACATTTTTGACGTTCATGTGCAAGTGTTCGAAAATTATTATCCCAGAAAAATTATTTTACTATTCAAATTTTTGTTCTAAATTTTCATTCGAGAGAAAGCAATGTAATTATTCAGACCATTTTATTTTGAAAAATATTTTTTCGACTTATCATTTTTTCGGGGATGTAAAGCTTTTGGAGGGTTTCATTTCAAAATTTAATTTTTTTATCTCCTAGATTTCTGTCAGCCTCTCCATTTGTTTCCTTACTATCAACACACAAAAAAAAAAAAATTCTGTGATTAAAAAATTTGCCTTACCTAGTTAATTTTTTTCTCAAAGAGTTACCTATAATTGTAGCCATGTTGGACAATAAAGTGAGGTTTCCTACTTCAATGTTGAAGAAGTAACTTTCATATTGTATTCTCCAATTAAATTTCCACATTTCCTCTTACAATGGGCATAGTATAACTCTAAACGATTTTTGTAATTTTTGACTCTGAAAACTGAAAAGGTCATTTTGAGTTACTTACCTATTAGACACCAGAATTCAATCAGTTTAATTTCATATCCCAAATAAAATTTTGAATGATAGATAAAATAGTTTCAATAATGAAACCAAATAAATTAAAAATTAAATCATTTTTTGTCCATACTATAATGCCAAAAAGAAGTAAGAGTCAGGATGACTTTGGCCTCTTTTCAACATGTACCCTTCCTCCAAGAATTCACGTACAGAAAACCACAAATAAATTTCTTGGGAATAGCCTAATAGTGTCTAGAATAGATTTTGATCAATAAATTTGATTTCCTTATTATCCAGACTCTTACACTGTACCATAATTTTGTTTGTTTTAGAAGACTTCCAAATAATTTAAATTCACAATTATGATACATAAAATATAATACTTCAAGTCAACACAGTAGGTATAAGATTAGTGAGGTTAATCAAGTTAATAATCACAAAAAAAGAAAATATGTGAAATGAACATTGTGTCCTTGTGGGCAATCATATATATTTATTCTTCAGGATATATTGTACAAAGATATAGTAGGATAAAGTCTACTATGATTGGTTGTTGAAAAAGAAGAAGGAGAGTTATCTATGTTTTATGGAATGATAATTCAAGGAGTCGTGGAACAAGCGTCTGTGATTATACAAAGAGAATTCAGAAAAAATATATGAAATGAGAGCAATAAAACTTCAGACATTCTCGGCACTTTTTCTTTTTATATGTAACCAGCTGACCCATCGCGAGTTGCTGCGATCTCTGAAGAAAGGAAATTCAAGGAATTGGAAAAAAAAATAGGTAGTTGAATTGAGGGTGTGGGAACCGCCATACTCTGCCTAATACATAATACATTTGCCAGTTATAGTTGGCGGTGAGATGGCCATGCGGTTAAGTTCACCGCTTTTAGCTGGCAAATATGTAGGTCCCAGGTTTGTTTCCACGAGCCGACAGAGGGTTGTAAAATTTATACCAAATTCATTCTCCATAGTAATTAATGTAATTATTATACAAAGAATTCTCTTCAATTTGTCGCTGAATCCTCATTAATTTACGGCGACTAATTGACAAGAATTTGTAGATGAAATCTCTTCGATTTGTCGCTGAATTCTCGGTCCAATGGAAAATGGAACTTATTAATGACACCTTCCAAAATAATAAAATTATAATACGTAGTAAATTTAAATATTTGTGAGAATTTCGATGAGTTTAACAAATGCTGAAACTTAAAAACCTCACCTCGAAATCCTTTGGTTGTCTGTTAAATATTCAATTAAAATGTTACCATATCCTATGCAACGGAATTAGAAGCAAATTCACAGTCACTGTTATCGCATAAGTATACAACAAACATCGATATTTTTTGAGATGTATTGATGTTCTTCACCAGATCTATGCAATATTGTTTTTCGATGTATCAATATTGAATAAAATACATATTTTGGGAATTTTTTGGGCAGCTTTTTGAAATTTTCTTTTTGTATTATGCCAGAAACCTTCCACAGAGTATACTCAATAACTTCTAAAAGTTTCATGGCCATCGGATGAATGGTGTAGTAATGCATAAAAGACAAACAAACATACCTTCTCTTTTATATAGATAATATACAATTTGGCTAGTCCACTCTCAAAGATGCAATGTGAAAATAAAACAAAAATTTCACAGGTTTCACACTTTGTAACCAGAGGAGGACATTGATAATGAATAAGAATTATAAAAAAAACTCCAGCACAGCAAGCCTTGCTAGAAAAAGTAGGTTTAGAGAAAAAGAATTATGAATTTTTAGGATCATATTAATTGCCTGTAAGTTTACATTCGTTAATGATAGGTTATAATTGTATGAAATGTATTAGCTGTTGGTGAAATATTAGACAGTGAAATTTAAAAGCATTATTTCTTTAAAAATGAAAAATAAATTAAGATGATAATGTACAATAAACAATCATATAAATTTAAATAAAATCAAATAAATATAATAAAGTTATGAAATAAAAAAAAAAAGAAAACATCAACATGTGGTTAATTTTTGTAAAGAAAAATTTCATGCAAATTTGGAAAAAAAGAGGAAAGAATGGTTTACCGGAAGTACCATCTGGTCAATCTTCGCCAAAATTGGTAGCATGGTACAATAAATTATAATATTAATTTCAAATTTCATACATAAGGTGCCAAAATTCCACATTTTATGACCAATATAAAAACAAAAATAGCAGTACCAGAAGGAATAGGAATGGTCTTTTTCTTAGAACAAATTTTTGTACCAAATTTTGTGAATATCAGAGAACAAGAAATTTACTTATATATCTATCTTTCCATCTATGTGTACAATATATCTAATATATATATATATATATATATATATACTAATTTGAGTTATGGATGCCGAAATTTTCCTGAGCTCATGAAACGAAAAACTTACCCATCGAAACCCTGGGGGCTAATACCGCACCAAGCATAATAAGTAGATTTCTGAAGAAAACCTACTTAAAAATTAAGTTGTTCATTTTTCGGTTTTTTTTTTTTTTTTTTTTGTATTTATTGCATAAACAATGAAACAACGTTACCACCTCCACTTTATTTTTCATTAATATTTTCTCCTTCCACTATTTTTACCATTGTTATCTACACCTTCTCATACAATTCACGCATAAAACATTGGTAAAAATTAGATGGCGGACACTTTTTCAAAGTTCGACTTCAGAAGCATTTTCAATGCTAAAAAATAATAATGAAAAAACAAAATTATAATAAAAAAATTTTATTTTAATAAAGATTTGAACACAGGTCACCAGATTGATAGCCCATCCCTCACGGCAAGGAGCCAGAGCAAAGCTTGGAAAACTGCTCCTTAAAACATCAATATATCTAGTCATATTCATCATCGTCACACTAGACTTCAGTATAGTTGGTGAAATTATGAGCTGATTCATTGAAATATTTTAATACGTAAATACCATATCATAAAAAATAAGTAAATGGTGTATAAGTATAAAAGACATGACCCTGAAACGATCGTTATCATCGACGAGACAGAAATTTTCACGAAGATCAAAAGGTGAATCACTACTCGAATCAGTCCACTGAATCACTCTATCAAAATTCTAGATAAAATTTAAATATTTCCATGCTTAAGTCATTAAATTGTATTAGTAAAATTGCATCGGATGTCAACTTTACGAAATTAAACTACCTAGGTAAGTATATTTTGTTTTTATGTTCAAACGCGACAACGTTTTAAAATTGACGTTGGTCTTGGTTGGTTGGTTGGTTGGTTGGTTGGTTGTGGTCACCATTTATTGAAAACATAAGCGAAGATAGATAGATAAACAGAAGTTTCCTCATTTTTTCATTTATTTATTTATTTTTTCCTATTTCACCAATTAGACTACCTACCTTCTTAGATCATATGTACCTTTCAGAATGTACAATTTTTCACCTAAAATTATGCTACACAATTTCAATCATTATCGTAACAATAAGAACATTTTTCTTAAATCTTCTCCAAAAACCTAGCCTAACAGAGATATTTTCACACAACAAAACAGGTACATATGTGATGGTAACCAAAGAAATCATAGAAATGATTTACGAACAAACGGTTTATTTCCAAACTACACTTTCGATCCAACGAATGTAATACGAAACTCTGGTATAAATACCAGGCGACTCTTTGAAGGCACAACCTCTACCAAAGGACACAATACCAACTTGCGTGTACAGCAAAGGACAGTTTTCTATCATCGTCAAGTACTGTAGTGGTCCACCGGAATCACCCTGAAAAAATTCACAAAAAATTGTGAGTCGACTCCTTTCAGAGCACGAAATGCACTATAATAAATTGAATATTATGTAACCCATTAAGTAGGTACCTATAGCTGTATCTCTGAAATCGATGCTTCTTTCCTGTATCATCCGAGTATTAAGTACCTATGTACAATGTCTATTCCGTATATAGTTATATTTTAAAACTTTTTAATTTAGCGACGATTTCATTAATTCCTGTCGGTAATGATGAGAAAATTTTAAAAGACTTATTTTTTTCTTTTTAGGGAAAATTTTTTTATTTAAGTTGGTTCGGTTTTTGAGAAAAACTATTTGTCAAGTGCTTTTTCGTTTAATTTACATTCGATAACAGTATGTTGACATTAGAAAGTGTAGTTTGTTCAGATAACTCAAAAGCTCACCTTTTATCATTTGAAGAAAAAAAATTTCATAAAAATCAATGACCAGAGTGGAAAGTGACACAGAAAAACAACTCTAGCGTGGCTTAAAGGTTTTTCTTAACAAAAAAAAAAAAAAAACAAAAAAAACAAAAAAACAAATAAATAGCGCAATAAAACAATCTGCGAGGATATCATCCTCCCAAATTGCGCAATGACAAGGAAATGGCAAAACTTTTTTGTCAAAGTGACAAATTACTAACATTTCATTGGCAATTCCATTATTTTCAGCTAACAATTTGTCAAATTAACAAATCATTGACAAAAATAAATGGTTCCATCAGATAGCGCTAGTGTTGTGGTTTGGAAAATGATATAAATTTGTCAAGCTGACAAAATATTGACAAAAGTGTACTGTTCCAGCAGATAGTGCTAGTGTTGTGATTTGAAGTGATATGTTTTTTCAAATTATATGATCTGTTAAAATGATTTAGAATTTTATTGTAATAATTACTATTGTTTCATTCTACCAAGGTAAGTTTCATATTTTAATCTTAAATTTATGTTTAACATAATTCTGTTAGTATATAATTTAGTTCTTGAATGAAAACTCCATCGTCCAGATCAGTGGTGGCGATTCAGCTGAAGAACACAGATGAATCTTCATCACCATTTTTGTATGTGAGACTGATTAATTTAAGGGTGACGAATCGAAGAGAATTCATCTACAAATTCTCTTCGATTCGCCGCCGAATACTGATTAATTTAAGGGCGACAAATTGAAGAGAATTCGTAAATGAATTCTCTTCGATTCGCAGCCGAATACTGATTAATTTAAGGGCGATGAATCGAAGAGAATTTGTAGATGAATTCTCTTCGATTCGCCGCCGAATATTGATTAATTTAAGGGCGACGAATCGAAGAGAATTTGTAGATGAATTTCCATAGTTAATTTCAAAAAAACAAAAGTCTATGATATTATTGAAGGAATGTAGTACTATATACTCTCTCTTGCTCTCTTTCTCTCTCTCCCTCTCTCTCTCTCTCTCTCTCTCTCTCTCTCTCTCTCTCTCTCTCTCTCTTTCTGCGATATATGGTATTTATCACATCTATACTTATTAACATTCATATTATTTTTATTGCAGAAATTGCATGTGAGTGGGAACTTATTTTGCCTGAAAAAAAAAGATAAGGAATGGGCCAAGTGGGACAAGAGTAAGAAAATACGAGAGGTTATTCAAAGGTGGTTCCATAGTTGTGAAGCTGCTGCTAAGCTTACCACAAGGCAGCTAAATTTGGATGAATTGCGTAAGTATTCCTTATGTATTAGATACTGTTGTTAGATAATGTATTCAAATTTATAGAGAATTCTGTTAATAATGCTGATACTTTAATTTTACTTTTTTTTTTCCAACTGACCATTTCCATTTTTCTTTCTTGAAAACAATAAAGTATAGCTCATTCAATGTATTAATAATGTAAGACATATGAGATACTTCATCAAGAAATTAACCTGCTTCATTCTACCTCTGATTCCACAGATCCTGAATCACCTACTGTAAATGCATCCCCTCCTGAAACAACAAGTTGCCCCGAACAAGCCACAGATAGTAGGTCAAATGAAATCACTGCAGAAGAAAATTTTATTTCAGGAGGCATGTCACTTGAAGCCTACTTAGAAAATTATACTTAAGGGTATGATTTAGTTTCAATTTTGATATTTTCCACCTCATTTTGAAGGTTAACAGACATTTCCATTTTTAATTTTTCAAAATATGGAGTTTGCCTTGTGCTAAACTACACTCTCAAGAGTGTAGTTTACCTGTGCTTTCTTTGAATGTTTTTTTTTTTTTTTTGCTGTGATTGTCACCTAATTTTTGCATACATTGCCCTTGAATGTACTCATATGCTAGTACAATTGTTTTTTACAGACAGTTTTCAACTTTGTTTTTGGAAGTCCAACAAAAAAATTTTTGGCCCCTCAAAACAGACTTTAAAAAAATGAAATTTAAAATAAAAATATTATGCAGTCATAGAGGGTACATTCAAAGGCAACATACCCAAATTTAGTGATAATCATTACAGAACGAAGCAAAAAAAAATAAAATCCAGCAAACCCTCTAAAATATAGAAAAAAAGAAGAAAAAACTAGGTACATTCTCTTATGTTTTTATACCCTATTTATACAGAGTGATGCACAACATCATGCACCATTTGAAAATCCCATTTGGTGCGTGATGTGCATCACCCTGTATATATTGCCCCTTGAGCAAAAAATTAGTAACAAAATTATTTTATTCTTTTTCTCGAGAAAATATATATTCCAATGGATCTACTTTACCCATTAAAATTGATAATTTCATTTTTCGTAGTCCCCATTTTATCCCATTTTTTGGATCAGAGGAGGGGAATAACTTGAAAGAATTTTTAAATTCAGATTTAGCACTCTAAATACATTAAGGGTAATGTATCATGTATACAAATTTAGGGATTTTTAAATTTTATAAACAAAAATGTATGTTTAAATACTTTAAGTATATATATCGTGTGTAAGAATTTGGGGATTTTTAAATGTTATAATCAAAACTTTATGCTTATAAGTGTATTAGAAATATTTTTACTTTTTTATAATTATCATTCAACTGTTATGTATTTCTGTACTGTAAATTTTGTGAAATTTTGAATTTTTGTTAATTTCTAAAATACAGTTATTTTTATATTGTCAAATAATTGTCAATTTTTTGCTACTCCTTACAGATTTGTCATTTAAATGTCAAAAAAATGGCTATTTGACATTATTGTCAATAATTTGCTAATGTTCTGTCAATTGACAAAAATCTGACGCAGATTTGTCAAATTGACAAACATTATAGCTTGCTTCTGATTGGTTGAAAAACTGTCAATTTAATGCTAATTTTTTTGCCAAAGTCTCCTTTTTGACAAATGACAATTTTTTTGTCAATTGACGCAAATCGGGCAAGGTGAGGATTAAGAGCCCAGCTCCCTCTACAGCAGTTGCCCCATAAAGGTTGACTAATACTATTTGTGCCCTGCCTGTTAAACCACAACGTATGAATTGCTCGTTGTACTTTGCTCATAATTCATAATTACCAGACCGTGACTAACCAGCTTATCACTGATCACATCATGTTGGAAGCAAGTGCACACATTGTACCTTGTATCAGATATGATTAATTAACAGTCAATCAACGCGGGTACGTACATATCCGTTCATGTACATGTGTTTGTGTGCGTAAAAAGCCAAAAAATGCCTCGGTGCACAGTAGCTGTTAGTCATAGTAATTAAGACAGCTGTACCTACTAAGAAGTCCGAGATCTGGACCTCAAAATAAAAATTATTTTCGACAAACATAAGACAAAATAATGACGTCACAATTTCAGACAAATTTTCGAGAGACAAAATTCGAATTCGGACATTATATTATCCGAATTCGAACTCGTATTCAGATGAAGACGTGAAGACAGAAATAAAGTCTGACTCTCTTTCAGGCAGTTATAATGTATTTTATTTCAGCAACGACTTTTCCGAATTCAGACAATTTCAGACAATAATTTGGTTCGATCCGACAGACTGGCGCCATGAGACATATATTAAATGAAGACGAATTGAATAGAAATAAAAACCCATCGACGGACATGAATGCAGCCAACCTTTTTTATCTCCATTCTTTCCACGCTTTGCTTGCGGTTTGCAGTCATTTAATATATTTTGTTTTATCAGTCATCCACGTGCGCTCTTTGCCTATTGTATGTCGACGTATATTAATTTCTAATATCTGTAATTTTATTGGCTGTAGACACTTGGTAATTCCTCTCGCTTTTGTTATCGACATCGCATGTTTGAAGGCAATTGGCGGACAATAAGTGGGGAAATTTTCCTCGACAAGAATAAGCTGATTTGTGAAGACAAATTTTAAATCAAGACTCACTCTCTCTCTTCTTTCACTCTCAAGCTCACATCACTCTCGATTTTGCATTGGCGACACCCGGTACTAGGTTCGTCTTTGCAAATGAGTCCTTCTTGTGTAGGCGGATAGTAGCAGGTCCAAGTCACAAGTCGTACGTCTAAGTCCTCACGTTAGGCAATTTGATAAGTGTACCATCTTCGGATGTAGAATACGATTCAATCTGATCTACCTTGAAGACAACTAGGATGGTAGTTTGTGTTCCAGATAGGTTCAGTTGAAGACAAAGGCAAATTAGATATGTTCTTACGTCATGAAGGATCAGTAGTGACGACACACAAGACATTTCTAATTTCGCCAGTTGCACATCGCACTTCAAGGCGATCTTTTGAAAACACCTGCGAGGTGAAGACATCAGTCGACAATACGATCAGATGGAGTTCCTGGCACCTGCTAGGAGGGAAATTTGGTGTGTTGAAGACAACTTTCAGACAAGCTTGGTTCAAGATGACTGCCTTGCTCTGTCATTTAAAGGCCGCGTCAAGCCTTCTTTCTTCGCATAGTGGATTTGATTCCATCTATGTCAGTAATTATCTCACCTCACCCTCACTTTTAACCAAAAGCTCCGAGACCTAAAGTTTCGTATTAGGAGTCTTTTACACAACAAAATCATCACTCATGAAGACACACAATTAGGTGAAGACACAACAGCTTTCTGATGGTTTTTCCTACTTGTTGTCTGCCATAGCTTTTTTTTTTAACTTTTTATTTTTTCCGCTACACACTTTGCTTTGTTCCACTTTGTCGACACTATAGTTCTTTTGTAATTATAGTCTTTGACAAAATAATTCTGCTGTTCGTTTTTGTAAGTTTCGAACCTTGTATGGATCGAAACTTTGTTAGGCTCTTCTTTCCACACAACTTAGCTTGTTGCTGATTCGTCATATTAATTTGCTGAGGTATGAAGACAAAAGTAAGCTGCGTTTTGCCGTGTCTGATGAAGTCTAGTTCAAGTCAAGAAGAATTCAGCCATAGGACATAGTCAAAGTCAAAAAATAAAATGTCTTGAAGACACAATTCAAGACCCCTCGAGTCAGTGTTTCGGCTGCATGATGCCCTAACTTTAGGACATTGTGACGTCATTAGCATTTAAACACCACTATACATTAAAGGTTGACTTTATGACACGTGACAGGAATCGATTTCGTATGCCTCATAAAATATTGGCGACTGTGGCAGGAATCGATTTCGGACGCCTCACTACCTTGTTACATAAAAATTACTGTTACGAACGTAATATTATACATTATACACGTATGAATTTCAGCTAATAGTTCCAAAAGTTTTCTCAGGTCATGAGACAAAAAACGAACCTACCCCCACCCGTGGGTCTTAATACCAGATCAATTTTAATACGTTGATTTTGTTTGAAAACCTGCGTAAAAACAACATACCTACATTTAAATCGAAATGATAAGTTACTATAACACAAAATGAACGTGGTTAGGCAACTTTTAGAATCGATTAATGACCTGACAAGTATCCTTGAGACCTTCCAAATATCCAGCACATATTTGCGACTCCGCATCAAGCCCTCTCGGCAAATACTGATCCTTCGGATACAGTCTGGAACAGTCGTCGGGACCAACGACGTTCAACGTGACATACATCATAATATTATTCGTTATTTCGCCTGTACAAAAATGAAACAATTTACATACATGGGTACCTCCTACGCAGTCTACAATAATTATTTAGTCTTCCGCACAATGCGCAAGTTTCACCGCGACGTTGTTGTCTGCGGGCCTACAATGGCCGAATAAAAGCGAATTATTCTTTAAACTCACCGTATCCTAAAGCACCCCATCCGCTGGCGATCAAATTTTGATTTAAGACTCCGGTTTTGTGGTGCAGACAGATTGGTCGAACATAATCGTTGAACTCGACAACACGATTTAGCTGAAACAGAGCCACGTCGTGGTACACGGCTGGAGGTTTGTATTCTGGATGAACGATGCGAGCGATAATTTCGTAGTCGCTCGGTTTAGCGTCGTCGTCGCTCGACTCCAAGTCCAACTCTCCAAGTCTCACCCAACGAGCTACGCCACTATCAAAAGTTTATAGGTCGAAACATGGTCATAGTGTGCGTTATAGCCTACTTTTTATAATTTTCTTTCATGCAACTGTCGGTACTGTTGCGCGACCAACCTACCTTCAGATAGAAGGTCAAGGTTATCCTCTGTTCGTCAAACCGTGTCTATATTTTTCATTATAAATCATTGTATCGGTTTCTAAAATCAGTACCTAACCCAGTTATAAATTAATTTATTCAGACCCCAGCTTACATAGAAGGTCTACCGGGTAGGACTTGGGATTATACCTGTGTTGTATTTATCACCAATCATTACCCACCTATATAAATGGAAAATTAATGAGAAATCACCAAAAAGTTTCACTCTCAAATAAGACAACTCACGGAGACGAAATTCCAATAATTTACAATGTCAAATTAACCTATCGGCTATGAATAACTTACCTACCTATACCATTATACTTGAACTCTATCGCCTAAAAAATGTAGAAAACTCTGTGTAGTTGGTGAAAATGAGAAGAAAATTTCAAATTGTAAAGCATGTTAATGATTCCGTTTGTAAGCTACGACAACAATGAAACAATCAAAATTTGATAATCATGCAAAACTGGTCGTCATTCATCATACCTATTAGAAAATCTACGTCAATATGTGGCCACTTGCCCAGCTAAGTTAACGTTTCACCAGCTAGCCTACTTTTGTTGATACTGAGCAGAAAATACTCGAGTTCGATATAAATAAAGAATTAATACCAACGCTTGAATTAGATCTTTGATTCAACGATTCGAAAAAATTGTTTTTCTCAATTCATATTATGATACAGATTATGTAGGTACCTTCTAAAACAATACCCGTTCCTTCCTGCAAAGTATAGAGGTATGTAGGTTTATTATCTTTTTTTACAGGGAATTGCTGATATCTCAGAAATTAGTACGATGTTATACTCATTATTATCAATTTGGATAACATGGACAATGGCAACGTGTTTACATATTTTTTTCATAATTTCTTGAAAATTCATTTTTTGAGTTGTCGTGTTCCAATTTTATGAAATACAAAAGAAGAACTAAGATTTACGCTGCAATAATTCGCAATGATCTACCATAAACACAATATACCTAGTATTTTAGTCAACTAGAAAAACGAGTGATTGTCGATGAGTTACGTAGTTGCAGCACAAGCAGCAGGCGAGTGCGGTAATTGCCAATAAATTAAGAATCTTACACTTGCTTGTCAAGTAGTTGTAAGAAATCAGGACAAAGGCAATGTTTTATTTATAGGCTGATGCAGGTAAGAGATCGCTGTTATTACCGATAAGGTATAAGTTCGGTGTTAATGGTGTTATATTTTGGCGTTCTTTTTTGGATCAACATTTTCTTAATCTTGTTGCATTATTTAAGGTAAACTGATCTTCACCTGAGGCTGACACGGTGTTTGGTGTTACACCTGCCCTGACATGAAAACTTGGTAAGTAGAACAAACCTCACGAGTGGCTAACTATATCGTCGAGTACAATATTTATTTCAACAAATCCACCAAACAGAGGTTATTATTTATTCGGTTAAATATGTCAACACGTTTAATTAACACAATTTTATCAAACAATTAAATAATTTGAGGAAGGTGAAATATTTTGTTTATGGGGATCACTGCGTAAAACATCCCCTTTTTATGCTGACATTATATCACTTGTTTACATGTAAATGGTGTGTGAAGAAATTTAAGAAAATTCCGTTAAGAAAAAACTCAATTTCTACACTGGTGGGGAGATAAATTTTTTTTTTCAACTGTTCCAAATAAATTAGGAAATCTTGAAATTTTCTAACCAAAATTGATTCAATAATAACATATTTTTGGTGTATAAGTTGATAAATAGTTATTTGTGCTAAAAGTAAGTGATTTCGAAACAAGTGTGAATTTTGAAGCACGAGCATCGCAATCACCTACTTTGCACGTGTGTCACACACTAT
Organism: Ericerus pela; assembly: GCA_011428145.1. NCBI lineage: Eukaryota > Metazoa > Arthropoda > Insecta > Hemiptera > Coccidae > Ericerus > Ericerus pela. The sequence continues at coordinate 38,660 of WOFM01000233.1, forward strand.
TTTTTTTTAACTCCCTCACTGTCTCCCAAAAATTGACGATGACTTTTTTTTCAGATCCAAATAATACCTAATTAATAATTTTATTTTTTATAAATCAAAAAATATTTTTTTCAATTTTTTACAGTTTGCTTGTTTTAAGAATGTTTTTAAAAAATTAGGTACCTATTTATTTTCTAGCGAGAAATAATAGAAACTGAGAAAGTAGCCTACTCATGGAAGAAATTAATCAACCCACGTGAGAAATTCATCAAGATGTGCGAGAAATTCAAGATGCAAGCGCGCATGTGCAGAAGATAGTTTTTTAACTCCGTATTGAAATTTGCTACTTTTTTTTCCATCAACGCGCCTGAAAAAATGTACTTTTGGGAATGGTGTTGCAAAAAAAATATTTTTTACAACATGTGTACAAAATTTTGTATTTTCAAGGCATGTAAAGCGTGATGAAAGTAGCGAATTTCAGAACTCTTACTTTTCTCCCTTCCCAATTTTTGTTTACTCACTTCTTAGTTCTTTTTCTCCCACTTTAATTTCTTTTCTCGCCTTAAATATAGAATTCAGTGCATTCGTTGCGAAAAATATTGTACGCAGTTCTGTCGGAGTGAGTACCTAATTATTTATCAACTAGTGCAGTTATCGTGCTCGCAAACATTACACTCTTTGAATAATATCTTTCCTCCCGGGGCGCGTTATGTACTATTCTGTTATTCTTGTTCTCCTACAGATAATCAGTCATTCATTTTCAATTTGACCAGTGACATGGAAATATCAAGATTCTGCTGAGGTTATTCAACGTCATTAAATACGAATGATGGTTTGTGAGCCACAACCTTTTTTTTTTTTGGCTCGGCGTGGAGAAGGATGTGTTAATCCTCAAATCCTCCTCCTCTACGCAACTGATTTCGAGTCTTCACTTTGTTTTTCAGTATTTCTATTGGAGAAGAGAATAAAATTCGTCTTCCGAAATTCGTTACTTATTTTCAACAACTACAGACAAAGTTTTTAACATTATTTGGGCTTTACAATCCTGCTACCTATACCACGTACACTCATTAAACCAACTTAAAATTCCCATGTATGTATTTCGAGTGATATAAAATGATCAACGCAAACACCAAAAAACGATCAAATTAAGTGTAAAAGAAAAAAAAATTAAACCCTAATTATTACAAAATACTTCGCGCAGTTTTTTCTCATTTTTTTTATCTATATTATGTTCTGCGTTTTCTCTCGGTTTTATACGGTTGAGTCTTGCTTGGTCTTGCAGTAGGTACGTTGCATTTTGCAATACCAAAACCAAATTTTCTCATCACTTCGTACGTACGCGGGTATATTTGAGTGACCTTTACTGAGTAATAAAGTCGAGAAAGAAACGCTTTCATTCGAAAACTGACGATTTTCTTGGTTTTTTCCTTACATGAATATCGAGTGGTTTGTTTGTTCGTTTGTTTGATCACGATAACTTTATTTGTGTGAATAAGCTTACTTACTGAACAAATCCACTCTAGAAGACGGAAAAAATTTAACTCAAACTAATTAGACGGAAGTAAATATTTTCGGTAATTGCGGAAACTTCAGATAAGGTTACTGCTGCGTGTGACTTTCGATAATACCTAATATAAAATTAACGGTATAGCTAACATCGACGATTCATAATTAGGTACTTACTTGAAAGTGTTGGAGCAATGAGCCGCACTTAAGACGTATCTTTCGCTAATCAAAGAACCACCACACGCCCATTTTACATCGTTATAATTTGATCCGAATCCAACGAGAGCCTATCGCGATTACAAAGGAAAAAAGGCTACAGGTTAAAAGTGATTGATTTTTCTACATTGTGGTCATTAAAGGCCTACCTACTTCATTTACTTTAGGATAATATTAAAGTAGGTAGGTGCAATATGGCTACGTTTAAATACTTGGCAAAGTTGATATGCATTATTTTGCCGTAAGCTACAGTGGCGGCGACTTATATTTTTGTTCTGTGTAATGCGAAATTCAGAAACAAAGAGAAAGAAACACAGGTATGTTTTTGATTTGATGACGATAGCGGGTGGAAATTGGATCAACTCATAATATCGAAAAACTTCAAGCCTTTTCACCCACGAATTATTCTCCTTAAATCGTTAAAAAATATTGTTTGAAGTGCCCATTCTCGAAAACAATTCACAGAAAATCCTTCAACCTAACAAAAATGTCATTTTTTTTTGTTCTGGTTGGTAACTTCCACGGGTAAATTAGAAGGCTTGTTTTCCATTAAATATTTTGCAATACCAAAATTTTTTAAAACTACTCTCGGCATTAACCTTTGACCTTCACTTAGTTAAAGATCTCTTGAATTGACAGGATGTTATTGTAAACATTTATTGTTTTAAAAATAGTATAGTACCTGATATACCTCCGGTCTTATTTTTCATCTTTTAAATATAAAAGCTTTTTTCAAATCACGCCTCAAAACTGGTAAAAAATTTGTTTCTTTATTCCTGTGAAATGCAGTTCCACTGGGGCCACGGTCCAGTTTGTTTTTTTAAAGCACCACAAAATTAAAGGTGTGAAGACGTCCATCATAGTTCTGTAATTTTAGTTCGCGAGTATTACCAATAAAATCTCTTTGATCGTCTTAAAAATTATCCAATAAATTTTCTTTCAAAATATTTTATATTTCAAGGAAGAAGACCAAAAATTAGCACTTAACACATACCGCCTATCACATTTGAAAATTAAAAATAATTATAAATAACACTTTTGAAAACCCGCGTTATAAAATTATTCTTTCCGTGATTTAGGATTCAATATTATATAATAAATTTTCTCGTAGCTTAAAACTTATAGGCTACATGTACCTACATTTTTGTCCTTTTTTCTATATTTTTATTAAATTATTATTTCCACTCATACACTCCTCCGTAGACTGGCATCTTCATTCTTCTCATATACATATCATGTTCAATCATTTCATCTTTTTCCACTTTTTTTCTTGTCATTAGTTCCTACGTTACATTTCGTCTTTTTTATCTTTCACTGGTTCATTGCACTCTCTGTACTTTTTATTTCCTTCTCTACACCACTGGAAGATGCTGCCGCAGTTAAACTTGCAGTTCATTTACTTTTTGTCTACTTTTAACTGAGGAATCGTCGAATGTATCCCCCTAGCATACCACACAGTGCAAATGAAAATAAAAATTCAAATAAAAGTGAAATACCAATTTTTTTGGTTTTAAATTTTCTGGATACAATAGTTTCAAAACAACCAATAAATTTTCGAGAAAAGTTAAATTTTGTCCGAATTTGTGATCTTTCTTCATAAATAATTTGTGTCTATCGCATTCCTGGTACTACGAATCAAAAAACCTAATAGCCTAAATCTTTGTAAGAATAATTTGTGTAGTTGGTCATATCATTAAGAATCAGGGTAGCCTAGCTGGTTTCACAGCAAAGAATCAAATATCAATCAATTCTTCTTGCTTATTTGGATGCTGCATCCTCTTCGATTGCTAATTTGTGACAACTGAGTGTTGGTATACACAAGTAGAAATATTTTAATAATCAAATAAGAAAAATAAAAGATTAAAAATCTAGTGCTTGATAATAAATTAATCAATAAGATTTTATCGAGACTATTTCATTCCTTTTTGAAACGTATTAATATTCAAGTTATGGTTAAAACAACGAACAATTGATGAATGATTGTAGATGTTTGGTGGAAATAAGGCAGGGAATGAGATAATATTAAATAAAAATTCAATGTGGTTTTAAGGATGATGATTCAAAACATAAGGTGTTATCTCCTGTGTTCTAGAATAATGGCTTATCTGACAACTCAAAACTTTGTGTTTTTCTTCATTCAAGGTTCCGATTTTAAAATTTAAATAGTTTCAAAAATATTGAATTTTTTGGAAGTTCTTTTTCGATGAAGGCGCCTCCCTTGAGATACCACAAACATGACCTACACAACCGAAGAATTTACATTTGAGGAATGAACCAACTGAATGAAAGAAGGATGATAAACAGTATATTAGGTAATTATAGCGTATTAATCTTACAGTTAATATTATATATAGTTTACTACAAGAGAAAACGAAGTGTAGGCATAACGAGCATGTGAATAAATACTAAAGGAACAATTCGCTGGTTTTCAGTGAGGTCGCTACCCCCACTTCATTAAACCTAGATGTCCCATTTCAAATACTGAGGAAATTTGCGTTTTTACCCGAATTTCCGACCATAATTCTCGTATTTAATGAGATAGCTACCTTTTTTTGCAATAAATCAAATTTTAGAGGCGGTTTAAAAAAATAAAATGAGTCCAAAACATGAAGTTTAAGCCCTTAGAAGACGAGAAAATTGAAAAAGAATATCAAATTGGCTTAATTTGAGGTTATCAGTAAACTTCCTCAAGACAATCGATGATAAGGCTTAAAAACAGTGAATTCGTGAAAATGAGTTGGTTATAATTAATTCTCTTCAGGGTTAAGTTTACTGATAACATTAAATTAAGCCAATTTGATGCATGATTTAATATTCTTTTTCAATTTTCTCGGCTTCTAAGGGCTTAAACCTCTTGTTTTTTGGCTCATTTTATTTTCTGAAATCTACTCTAAAATTTCATTCGTCACAAAAAGGTAGCTATCTCATTAAATAAAAAAATTATGGCCGAAAATTCGGATAAAAAAACAAATTTTCCATATATTTTAAATGGGAAGTCTACGTTTAATGGAGTGGGGGTAGCTGGCCTCAATGAACGTCGTATAAAACGTAGCGTATTGTGCCTCTAGTATTAATTCATGCACTCGTTGGGTGTAGGTATATTGAAATAAAATCTACGCACTGAGGAGATGTTCTAATCAGTTGAAAAAAACAAATGTTGAAAAGTCTATGAAATGTAGGCTCGAGTTTTCGTAATTTAAGTTCTTACCATATGCGGAAACTGTTTTGGCTGAGCTTCCAAACCACCAACAATCACTGATTTAGGTCTGGTATTCCAATTTAGACTCGAATAACTTGTCCTGTTGGTACATACTTGAGAACGATATTTTTTGCAGCCTGCGAAAACACATTTAAATTACGATTGTTGACATTTTACAGGTCAACGAACATCAAGCAGATATTACTATAGTAAAGTTAACAGATCAGGAGATTATGTACTTTTGGCAGCCACTGTTTCATTCGTTGGTCCTGGAAATATGACTCTGTCGTCTATAATAGGAACCGTTTTATGCACCTCGCTGCAACAAATAATGGCCACTCCTCGATCAAAGGAACACAGCGGAGGAAACTCGCCTCGATCAATGCTCAGCATGGCTGATGGACAATCTTGCACCGACATGCAAACTGACTTTCGATCCGCACATAGGTCACCTAGTCAATTTCATATTTTTATACCTGATTATTGAAGCAACGATGGAATAGATTTCGACGTTGTCATTAAACTGAAAATTAGAATATTTTACAATCATACAATTGCAGGCGTACCTACGTAAGAAACTGATTTCTGACGTTCAATATTTTCAGAACCAGCAGCTGTCTGATAAGACAGTTTTTTCAATTGTAAGATCGAGAAGAAAAAAATAAAAAATTTCCCTTAAAAATAAATTAAAACAATTTGCGTGATTTTTTGATCGCTTTCAATTCAAAAATAAGATTATTCGTTACTTAGTGATTTACTGGCTGGGTACGGTTATTAATTTTATTGACCACGTAATTATGGAATAAATTTGTAGGAACTCAATTTTCGCCAACAGACGGTATGATTATATTGCAGGTTCCTTCGAATATCAAAGGCCTATCTTCGAAGCATGACAAGATTATGGCACTAATGTTTGAAATCTGAATGCAAGATATGTATTAGTAGTCTATAATGAAATTCCTGGCTATTGTACCAGTATTCGATTATTGCACTTTTGAAAACATTATAGTGATTAACCTTGAATATTACAGTAGATAATCATTTTCAATGTCCTGAAAACGCCGTTTAAAAACTGATGTGTAGGCTAATGTAACCTTCAACAGTAGTCAAATCCAAGAGTGTATTTTTACATGCCATCTACTTATTTTATGTTTCATGTGTGTCTGTTCCGTCTCCTTTTTGCAGACGATTCAGTTTGTCTACTAAAACGTGTCGAACAATAATATAGACAACTATTATTCCTAATTCTTGGAATAGCCGTCTATATGATACCTAGCTTCTCACAGACAAACACCACCAAATATGCTGACAATGAAGAGTCATCATATCTGGCGGATATTCTATGTCTCGCCACCTTTTTGGTCGGCCATCTTTGAACTATAACAATGAAATTGAGGGTGATGTCTTGTCTTCCATTTTAAGACATATTCATTCCTGAACTAGCAGTCGAGTAGAAATATCAAGGTCCATACTCGATGTTATGGATATCAGGTCTCACTTATGTTAAGTATTAGTAATAAGTTAAGATTTAAAGTGTTTGTAATAATTTGATGTTTGAATTTAATAAAAGATAATAAATAGAAATTATCTTATTTGTTGAAATAATTCTAAACCTAGAATTATCTTGCAAGTGTCCAAAAATAGAAAATAAAAATACAGTAGAAGAACCCAGATATCTCATATTACTTTAACAGAAACTGTGTTGCAGTTGCCTATTAGCATGCAGCTTGTATGCAAGTGAGAAGCACAAATAGGGGAGCAAGTGAAAAAATTTACTATTTGAAGTCATTAAGTTTATTTTAGGCTGAAATAAGTGTTTTGTATAACAACATTGAAAAATTGACCTTTTACAACATTAAATGCAACTATTATCTCAAAGAAGGAAAAGAACCAACCACAAAAAATCACAGTAAATAGTAGATAATTAAAGAGCAATTAAATTAATCATAAAACCAAAACCAACAAAGTTTATCTACATTCTAAAAGCTATTTGTGTACGTCTGTAGCTAGGTACCAATTTTCAACTCTTTTGGAGAGAAAGTGTGCATATTAGAACCATCAAACCTCCAATCCATGAATAAAATATACATAATACATACATAAATAATTCAAATTTTTGCATGATTGACTCAAAATATGAAAAAAGTACTAGGTCCCTGTCCCATCCAGGTATTTTAATGAAATAAACTTTAACAAAATTTGGAAAAAAACTACAAAAGTTTTACTGTCTGTTATTAATACATAACGCCGATGTATTTCATAATTACGTTTTTTTTTTCTCAAAAATGTGGTTGAGAATTTTAAATTTTGGATTTATCTGATTTTACAAAAACATGCGTGTAGGTTGTTACTTAGAACATTTTTCTGAGATGGGGGCAACACAAATATTTAGACTAACCGAAGACAAAGAAAAAAAAAAGAAAAGAAAAGTTGACATAGAAAAGATATTTTTTCGGATGTAGACTGATATTCGGGCAACAAATGCCACCAGCTTAATTTTGCGTATTATAGGATAAATCATTATTCGTTACGTATTTTGGAAATCTTTGATAATTCAATTGCCTTCGTCTGACAGTAAAATACAGGATGCTGCAGAAATATTTCGACATAAAAACAAATAGACAATTACTAATATAGATCTACCTAGTTAAGATAATATAATTATACCAAGCCCATAAAGTCCGATTTTCGATCTGATGAGAACGAATTTTGCTTTTTACGATAACAGAGAATTTGTCCACATACCTATGTGAAAATTTGTATGTGATTTAACGTAGGTACCTACCTTTTTTCAACGACTGCATTTTCATGCCAAGAATCATGGCAAATATCACTAACAATCCGAAAAACGATCCGAGTTTCATATTGAAAAATCAGAAAACTATATTTTTTCGATGCATTCACGAATAAACTTATTCATAACGTCGTTATAATCAATATGTGGGGGAAATACGATGTGGTCACCCATAAGTCGCAAGTCATTCGGGCTCTTAGCACCTCTTGGCCAATTAACACGTTTAAAGTACAATTAAAAAATTACTCTTCCAATAAGATAAGTATAAATATCATGCTTCTCGCGATTGTATGATACTATACGTAATACAAGGTGTTTCTACCCAATATTTAAATATTAAAACCAGGAAGATAAAGACACAATCATCTTAACATGTTTGTCTATTCTTCTTCATATTGAAGGAGCTGAGATATTGGAGCCTACAATTATTTCCTTACAGTATTTTGGGCGTTTATTATTTTACAAATATATAACTATCTCGTTAAAATGTGATTATATTTCTATAAAAAAATATTACTATGACTTTTGGAGACAATATTGAAGGCGAAACAACTTTTGTTTAAAACTTTTTCGCCTACAAACAACAAATACAAGAAGTTAAGGGCAGAAAACTGAATTCAAATTACAAAATTCAACAATTTATTAATGTTTTTTTCACTATAGGTACATATATATATTATACTTATTATAATTGCATAAATAATCAAGTTAAAGATAAATTCTTCATGTAAAAAATGTTTTTACCATTAAATTTCCTGCGCAAAAGGTGCTGTTAACTTTTCTTGTAAAACTGCTGAAAGCCTGAACGTAAATAATAATTCAATGATTAGGTATTTTTGTAATCTTTATAATATTATGTTCAAGATCATTTTTCAGTTTTTACATTTAAAAATTACGAAAATAATATAAATCTGGAAAAAACTTTCATATTCCATTTTTTGGTAACCCTGATTTCTTGCCCATTTATAACACCAAAATGCACTGATGAACTGTAACGTGAGTTGCAGCCAGATGTATCACAAGGGAATAAACCGTCTCGTATATGACTCAATGGGCTGTGAAGGAGATAAAAAATTAAAAAAAAAAAAATGAATGTTTAAGTCATTTGACGCGCATTAATTTAGGCCTATTACAATATTTAATTTGAAAAAAATGACTTTGAATCACTAAATTATAACTTTTCCATTAAACTTTTTATGTTTCATAAAATTTTATAGAGAAATTTCGATGTGTAGACTGCTCTGCATTGATGTAGGCACCTACTTGACTACTTCATACCGTAAGCACGTTACAAGGTACCTACGTAATTTAGAGACTATAATTACTGAAAAACTTGCAAACTCTTCTGCCCAACAAAATTTACTCTGAATCTCCTCTCCATAGATACACATAGTCTAAATCCAATTGAAATTATAACTTGAAATAAAATCCTCGTTCCACAAAACCTACCTTTCAATACACCGTTAGGCTAGGTAGGCTATAGGTAAGGCACTTATTAAATAATTTTATCTCCTCACATCCATCGTGTGATTGTAATTCCAAAACGGATTCGGAAAATGGAATTTCATGAATAACCAGTCAAGCCTTCTTAGGTACCTACATGAAAATTACATTATCCAAAATTCTTGAGTTCATTCTTAATGTTTTTAGCTTCTTCAGGTAATTTATTTATTTTATCCGATTATCTCAATACAAAGATATACTCTTGCCTAAATATTATTTTCAATAACTGAACTCAAGGCAACATTTCGTAGTTTTTTGGAGGGCAGTTTTTTGGGATTCCCCCACCCCTCCGTTGAGTGGTTATACTTTCGTACTTATTCATAAACTTGACCGACTTCCCAAATTGTTTTTTAAATAAGGCTAAAAGAAATGTACTATATTTAAATCTCATTGCTTTGATCATTCCGTCGCTACAGTAGACCACAGGTCATGCAAATCAAATTCGTGGAATTTATAGCGTTCTTTTTGAGACCCGTCATTTTGGTTTATTCATAAAGATTCCACTATCATTCAATTGGCAAATGCACCTTCTTCATTCTTCTCTGTTAATTTATTCAACCCTGACGCTATCACAAGTGCATTCCGCAAGTGAGTCACGTCAAAATCAAATATTTATAGAACGTTTACTTGAACGATCGTCTCGATACTCATTAACTATTAATCATTATTCATTGAAAGTTTTCAAAGTAATATAAAACCAAATAAAAAGTTTACATAATTTTTTTCGATTAATTCTTTTTTTCTTAATTTTAAATGCAAAATATTCAATTCATTGCGAAGACACGCCATATAGTGAAGAATGAGTTTACAACGTTGGGGTGCACATAACTTAATTCTATACAAAAACAATTGTTAAATCCCTTAAATTTTTAGCCTCACTCATGAGATTAAGGGCATACATAAGGGGGGTCTGGGGTCTGGACCATCCTAGCTAAAGAAAAAATCTTAGATATCTAAAAATAGTGTTTTTGTTGGTTTAGATGATTTTTTTTCTTGAGGGGGTCAGAATATACTACTGAGAATATGTAGATCCCCTTGCCCTAATAATGGAGCAAGCCTATCTATGACCTTGCATGAGACACATAAATTGATGAAAAACTAGAGGTTATGAAGAATAACAATTTTAGTCGTACATTCAAAATGTGAACCAGAAGAATATTGATAAAATGACACACTGAAGGTATGTCTATGTCACAATTTTCGCCTTTTGGAATAACATAAGCTGTCTTTATAAATGATGCCTGCACAGATATTGCCTCTTATGTGTGTAAATGTTGTAATATGGCTGTAATGAATCAAAATGAGAATTTCTAGAAAACCAAAGCCAATACATACCTACAACTTTTTATAATACTTAAAGCTTTCAGATGTATTCAATAATAATTATAGCATTTGACAAGTACAATTTTTTGGTTTTATTCAATTCCAAACAGAAAATCAGAACATATGTGGTACTACATAGGATCATTTTGAGACTACGACACGCAGCACGAAGTAAGAACCCAGTATTATGGATAGAATACAACCCTAAAAAAGGAAAAGGCTGGTACGAGTATGCACTTATTGTTTCATTGTCAACCCTGAAGCCCCCTGAAATCCCTATCCTCTCAAATTTTACTGGGAAATACTCCCACCTATTAATTATATTTTTTGCTGGTTTGTGTTCTATATAACTTTATGTTTGTAATTCCACAATTAAAATTTTTAAAAAAGAAGTCAAATGTATATTTTTACCCATCTGGATTGTTAAAAGTACTCACTTGGGGTTCTAAGAGTACGTTCATAGAAAAACACACCAAACACCATTGCAATTCAAAAATATTATATATACTATATAAAATCCAGTACAAAACAGTATAATTTTTATGATAAAATCTGAGAATAAACTTAGATTTGTTAAAATTTCTCTTTCCCACTATGCGCTTTTGAATCTTCACATCAACAATTTCTACAAACTGAGCACTATAATTCCCTGAATTTTTTTCTAGCTTAGAAATCATCTTCATAAGCAGAGCATATGAAAATATCTTTGATAAATAAACCAGTTTTCACCTTCACCTTCTTCAGACCATGTGCCTACTCTTAGCTGACTGATACTCTTGTTCTGTAAAACTGTCTCTAAAAAAATATACCTACATTATAATTTTTTCAAATATTTTTCCCGAGTATGTTTTTAGATACATACACAATAGATACAGTGAAACTGTAACGGCCAAAAGAGATGGTTCAGTACTGGAAACTAACCTCTTTTGGGGCGATTACACTTCCTTCGATATATTATAATATTCACAGGAATATTATAGTATTCGAGAATTATTTTAAATAATTGAATTTTACTATCCACAGCTATTGTGGACCTTAACTGAATGATAGACTCTAATTGAATTAAAACACACAATAAATTTTATCACTATAATTTTAAAACACAATATTTAATTTACAATTATTCATTCACAGTTTAAGACTGGAAGAATATTACTGGTACAGTATAAGACTGACCAGCTATTTACAATATAATATAATACACTATAAAGCAGTGTCAAAGATTACAATAAAATACCATTATTTTAATGAAAACCAGACTTTATATACCTGTCAAGGTATATGGTTTTCTATGGTGTTGTGTGTAAAGTAGGGATTTGCTGATTTAGGTATTTAATTATTTTGAAAATATTTGGGTACCAGAATGTTCAGGTACTCGAATATTCCGTTAAAAAATGTGTAGTAGTTGCTGGCAAGAAGTAACGGTACTTTCGCCAGTTGACTGTACATATTAGGGAAAGAATTTGCTTAGTACAAAAAACGTATTTTTCTGCGAACGAAATATGTGCGTCTATATTAAAATATGACGAACATATCTGTTACAGAAACCTTCTTTAAATAATACCTACCCTCGTGGAAAAAATGTGTTTGGTCCCGGCAAAAACATACATAAAGTAAGGAATTAAATAACTGTCGATAACAGACCCTCCCTTAATGAACATTGGACGGAGTAAAATGGTCTGGTGTGGTAGATTTCACCTTTAAATAGCGCACAGGTATGCTTATATTGGAGGATTCATTCTCCTGAAAGTGCTCACCCAGTACCAAAAGTTCAGTACAATACACAAAAAATTATTATTAAATCCCAAAAGCAACTTTAAGGACCAAATTTTTAATGTAAAAACTAACTGTTACACCCATACTTGACTATCGTACCCTGAAATAAAATTACATAGGTACATATCCAGTTTTTTCGTTTTACTTTTCTTTTTCTTTTTATTTATTTTTATTTTTTTCATTCTATATTTTTCCTCCCAATCACGCACACTATCTAATAGCAGACAAAATACTTTGTCTTGCTTGAGTCTGTTATTGGGAGGTTTTATTGTAGGTATTACCGATTTATTCTCTAAGATTAAATTGAAGAAAAAATTGTCTTCATGTCTTGCACGGTTATCGCAGAAAATAGTAAAAATACATAAAAATGGTTTTTGTCATATTGTTACTCATACATCCAACCAAATATAATGGTATTTAGTATACAAGGTATGTATATGGGGCTGTTCATTAGACATTTGACATATTTCAGATTAGTGCAGCCGAAGAATAAGAATTTAAGTGCCTTATCTTACCACCTCTGTACTCTTACCAGCTATTACACACTGAGCATAATTACTACAGAGTTCTAAGCAGTGTGTATTTCGTACTATGAAGTATTGTATTTAAACTGCAGTTAATGATAAGTTGCAATTTCAATCAATCTATTTAAAATACAGTGCTCATGGTCTAAATTAACTTTAATAACATCAGCGAGGCAACAAACCTTTTTTGCATTCTGGTCCCAATGCCTGACAACTAATGAAATTATTGTGGGTAGTTATATTAGTTGAAGGCTTATGAGTCACTTCATAACTTATCTGCAAGGACCAAGCACAATAAATGGTTTCTTGATGTACTATACCTGAGATTAAAACTGTGCAGTGTAATGCAGTAAAATATGCTTAAAAGCACGCATAAGCCGTGGATACTGCATTCATTCGGACAACTAACACAAAATAAAATAATATGAGTAATATACAAACCACCAGTGCTTGTGTCAGCAAATGCAGTATGTACAGCCTAGCAAGTCCCCTTTTGCTCGCACTTGGTTGAAAGGCTGGGAATTCATAAGTTACGTTTTTAATTCAATACCACATTTGGGAGCATGAAAGGCTAACCTAGACTAATTGCTTAAAACTGAAACATTAATGTACATTTAAATACAAATATCTAATATACAGAAAAGTTCACAAATTTGAAGATACAGCTCTTTTTTACCAATTAAAAGTCATGTATAAGGCAATGTCGTATGATGTCACAGATGAATGCAATATCTCACTGGATGCCTGATACGCATAAAAAGTATTGTGAATATTCCAATTTTTGGTAAATTATTTTAAAATAAGTTTGTAATAGCTACTTATTTTACATAAATGAAATTTTAGAGGAGGCTTCAATGAATAAAATAAGCTGAAGATCAAGAAAATCTAAGAGAACTGAAGAAGAACGTGAAATGTGTATCAATTGATGTTTTAGAGTTTTATAATTAGTTGTCATTAGGGTTAAATTCACTGATAACATCAAATTGAATCATTTTCTCGTTTTGACTAAAATATATAATTATATGGACTAAGGTTAGTATGGGTAGTAGTGCAGTGTTGGTGAAGCCAACATAATAAGCATAATTGAATTGGTAGAATGTGATTTTTATTACGAAAAGTTTGATAACTTTACCAGTAGGTAATTGAATATAGAAAATTTTTCATTTTGGTTTAAATTTCTTTATTTTTCAGTTGTTATAGATTTTTCAAACACATGAACGATGCTAAAAATCGTCAATAAAAAGCGAAATGGGAAAAGCCTTATTTCTCCAATTATGCTTATAGATACGAGATATCTTAATTTCATGTTCTTATTACTAGGTATTCTCAGTCCATATAATTATGTGTGGTCAAAGTTTTCTCCGCTTCTAAAAACTCAAATCTATTGTTCTTGGGTTTATTTTATTCCTTGAAGCTGCCTATATAATTTTATTTAGATCAAACAAGTAGCTATCTCTTGTTTCAAGACGATTAGGAACAAAAATTTCTATTATTTCCATACTTTTCTTTTCATAAGTATCAACCAGCAGATTACTGATAAGAACTGGTAATTTGCATCACAGTGCTTATCAGTATTCTCACTGGGTGGCTAAATGCTCATGAAAAGCATTGAAAAGCATGGAAATATCTATCGGAATTTTTTTCCCAACTGTCTTTAAACAAGAGATAGGTACTTATTTGTTCGACATACATGAAATTATAGAGGAAGCTTCAAGGAATAAAATAAGCCGAAGAACAAGAAATTTGAATCCTTAAAAGCTGAGAAAATTATTTAATTTGATGTTATCGGTGTATCTACTTAACCTTGGTTTCATGTTCTTCTTCAATTGTCTCCGTTTCCAAAGGCTCAAATTTCTTCATCTGGTTTATTTTATTCGTTGAAGCCTCCCCTAAAATTTCATTTATGTCGAATAAGTAACCATCACTCGTTTTAATATAATTCTGACCAAAAATTCGAATATTCACAATGCTTTTCAAGTGTTTCAGCCATCCAGTGAGATATTGCTTTCAGGTGTGACGTTACACGACATTGCCTTATATCTGTAATTTATGGTACGGAGGCCCATTCGTGAACAATGAAATGTAGGTAGGTACGAAAAAGCAAAGCCTCCATCGTTCACGAATATGAAGAAAAAAATGAAAAACGAAACAATTATTTTCTCCGACTTATTAAAATTCTAATTAATTTATGAACGGTTGCTTCTTTAATGAAGATTTGGTGCATTAATCTTTTCTAAGCTTCCCCCCTCAAGACTTACAGAGGGAGAAATTCATGATGGAACATCCAGCTCCATTGCGTCAATATTCTTAATACTGTTAAATGTTCGTCACCATAAATGACATCTCGATGAATCAGAACATCCCACCTATACTTAGGTAGGTACCTCTCATTCCCTGCCAAATTTTAAATTCTTAAAATATATCAGTTCGAGAAAAAATTGAATTGCACGTAGACGAAGAATTTCCAGCTATATGTATGATTACGTCAACAAATGTGCGATTAAATATTGCCGAGTTCAGAACTTTTCAATCTGAAAGCACATGAATCACCAGCTAAATCTTTGAGTACAAAATCAAAATTTATTCCTCATAATACCATTAAACTCATTCAAAGACGTCACGTCACGTCAGCCTCGAATTAGAATTTTCGCACGCGAAAAAAAAAAAACAAAAAAAAAAACAATATTTTTTCATTTACAAACAGGTGGCTTCGCCAATCGGATGTATGATGTAAGACGTAGATGACATTGAAAAACATATTGTTTACTTTGAATATTATGGGGAGATATGGGATGGGTAGAACACAATGTTCGAGAATGGCTAACTACAATTTTATCGCAGTACGTCATTCCAACGCACTTATTCTTTACTCTTGTTAGGTTTGTGAACAATTTTAGTTCAAATTTTCCACATGAATGCGGTTTTTTAAGGTGGGTGGGTTCCTTACTGTTATTTGGACGAAAAACCTAACTGATGACGTTACGATAGAATCTGCAGACCCAGGCGATTAAAGGAGGCAATATACCTACTATAGGGCTGAATATGTTGCAATTTTTATTATTACAGATTTAAATATTAATTTTCTTTTTTGACTAGTTCAGCTTAGATTGGATCAAAACACTGCCCTTAGTCATTCTTCATTTAATAGATAAACTTATAATATAGTGACTAAGCATAAAATATTAGGACGGAATTGATAGATATTTGAATTCGTGAAAATTTTTTCAACGTCAATATTCTTAAATAGGCTACACGACTGCTGGATACCTTACTTCCGAGAACCTAAACTATAACCCAATCGAAACCAACCCCACCATTCTAATCGATGACATTTATTTTAACAAAATGTTTCAAAATCCACATAATCTCACTTCGATAATTATAAGAACAGAATTTTTTAAATTCAAAACCAATTTCCTGTTTAGGTTTATTTGCGTTGTAAATATAGTTTATCGTAGGTAGGTCATACAAAACAAAAAACGAATAAAAATTTTCAACAAATAGAAAAATAATTCGTTTAAAATTTCTCCAATAAGATCTACTGGAATTCAATTTAAAATTTTATTTTTTTAGCAAGACGTAGGTCTGAGGACTGGAATTATTGAAGTCCGCATTCTTTTCCTTACCACGTATAGACTTTATTGGTAAAAGTCAATTCTTAAATTTGTACCTAGTATTATAAAACTTTTTAATTAGCGCCGACTTCAATAATTTTCAATCCCTAGATCTACATCTTGCTAGAGAAAAAAAATTATGAAAGGACAATTTTTCACTTTTAAACGCATTTCTTATTGTGTTTTTTTGAAGTCGGTTCCATTTTTTGAAAAAAAAATTTGATTATTGACAAAAGTTAATAATTTATTAATAAAATTACAAGATTTGTTTCGAGTTTATTTTTTATAATATTTTTTTCTGGTTAAATAGGTTTTTCATGAAAATCTACTCATTAATCTTGGTGTCGTGGAACGACATGGGAGTGGGGGTAGGTACGTTATTCAATTTTTTGCTACCATGGTACAGATCGCAATTTTTGTCCGATATTCAGGAAATGTGGAACGAACACTAAGCCAAGAACCTGACCTCATTTATTTTAGTACGGATCAGCCAGACGGTTCTTCCGATATCGCTACTTTTGTTTTTATTTTGGCTATGAAATTTTAAATTTTGGACCAATAGCTACGAAATTTGGAACAAATGTTCACTATAATCCATTATAACTTATCAATTTTAGTGAGGATCAGCCGACGGTGTTTACAGTAACACTGTTTTTGTTTTTATTTTGGTTTTATGATTTATTCTAACATCTTACAATTTTTTGTGCGGATAGGCCGGATGTTACTAGTGATGCATCTATTTTGGATATTATTTTGGCTATAAAATGCTCGATTTTAATAACTACGAAATTTGCAATAAATATTAACTATAATAAATTTATTGCTACATGCCAGCAATTCTAGCGCAGATTAGCCAGAAAGTACTTCCAAAAAGTCTATTTTCAGGTAAGGGTTTTACATCAACAGTTATAAAATTTAATATTTTAATGTGGAGATGTGAACCTATCCACTCGCACCTCCGCCAAACTATTGGTGGTATTGTAGCTCTGCGATAGCATCGTTGCCATTTTAACATGTAGGTTGCCAGTTTGATTCCCTATGCCAGTAACCAACAGAAATGGTGACCTTGACATGATTTGATCTACACACTTCTCTACTACTTCATACACCCCCCCCAGCTGAATATCATCGAGCCATGATGGCGTAAGCCTGTAATGGGGGTTTGTGGGTTTCTCTATGTAGCAGCAGTCTAGCTGCACCCTCTATGTGCTGTAGTTGCAGCACTCGGGGGAGTGGTTGTACGGATGTGAACCTATACACCAACACCTTCACTAGGCTATTGGTGGCATTATAGCCATGTGGTACAGCATCATCGTTGTTTCAACCTATAGGTTGCTGGTTCAATTCGCCATGCTAGCAACCTGCAATTAATTTCTGTGTTTATTTTCAAACAGTAGATACGTCACTTATTACCATTATTCAGAAGACTGAAAAGAAAGTTTAACCGCAAACTAGAGTAAATTCAGAAAGTTGAGTGAATTGCAATATAAAACAGTGAAACTTTGTTCTAAGGGGTCTATTTTCAGTTAATCATAAGGGCAACTTAAAATAGTGAGTAAATGGTTGAAAAATATTGCCGCTTCTAGAGTTGGTTTTCTTCTATCACGCAAAATGCTTAACTCAAAACTTTCAAAAAGTGACATATCGGCTTTTTGAAAATAACCACGCAACTAATCATAAATTACAATTTATTAATAACTTTTTAGTAACTAATTTTCTGCTGCTGCGTTAGACTTTTTCTTAATATCATTAGTTATGTGCGCTAGAAATCTCCAAAAATCTCAATAATTCCTACGGTTAATGCTAAAGTAAATTTAATTACTCAGGCATCCCAAGAAGTTAGTCCAAGTTTACCACTCAGTATCACATGCCCTCTTGTTTAATTCATTCTCAGTGATATGTTTAAATCAAGAATCACATATTATTTCAAAAACTATGCACTTACGTAAGGCACTAAAAATCTGAAACTACAAACAAATTAATGAAAAATTGTATTCCTAATTCTAAGCACATTTTTGCCCTACTAAAAAAAAAAAAAAAAAAAGAGAAAAAAGTTCTGAAGAAAATTTCCTTACAGCACCGTACTGCCATGAAATCGCGCCTTACAACAAGAAGGTACCTAGGTTCTTACTGAAGGTATATTTTATTTCAGCTATGTTGTAGACTTCTGAGCATCTCTTCTAGATCCCTTCAGCAGCTCTTTGGGAGATTTTATGTGAAACACCACAAACATTTATCAACATCAGCTTTTGCCTATGAGAATTTAATTTTGCATCTATTCTTCTTCAAAAATCATCAACATTTTAAAATTTTATGGCGTAGCATCGTAGCATGCTTTGCCAGAAGAGTAGTGCGAGTCATCTAATAACATAAAAATTTCTAAACTTTTTGTTGTCATTGGGAGAATAATTACTGTGCAATACACATTTGACGATATTGTAAGTCATTTTTCCTGAAAAAAAAAATTAGGTTGTAACTTTATTCGTCTTTAAGAAAGTTTGTTTGATTTTTTTCACTTATATCTTCTTCTTTTCTTTTTTTTTTCCATAAGATTTTGTGCACGATTAGAAGTGTTTATATTGTACTGTACAGGAGAGGATGGAAAATTTTTAAGGGCGGTGTGGGGTAGAAAATTTTTATTCGAAAAAAATCAACCATTCGAGAAAAAAAAAAAAATATTCCTGTTACACCACCATATTATATAAAAGTCGAAAAAAATAAGGGCGGTTAGAATTCCCTCCCCCAAAAATCAGTACCTATACATATATGTTCAACTAGAGTACCTAGGTACCTACCTACTACCTATGAAGAATGCATTTTCCTGAACACAAAAAATACCTAAAAATTGTTTTCGCTCACTCCACTGAAAACATATTTTTCAGTTTGGAACCACCCTCACAACCAGAGAAAATCTAGGAGAGTTCAATGTAATCGGTCCCGGGCAACAAAATCTCCCAAAAACACTATAGATATGCTCTAGTACCTCAACCAGAGTACTATGAAATACATGTTCTAGAACATAAAAAACACCTAAAAATGTTTTTCCCTCCTCGGTCAACTCGTTTACTTTTTTTTCAATTTACAACCCGTACCCCAATGGGAAATTTAGCGTGGCAAAATTGTAAATCCACCTCTGCTATCGTATCTCTCTAATATTTATTTCCTTCTTACCCATTAAAAGTTGTTGTTTGGGGCCTCCGCAAAATTCTGGGGCCCCGGCACATAATACTTAAATCCACCGCTGAGTGTGCAGCTTAAAATACTAATAGGTCTTACAGTTGACATTCGTTTCCTATGATTTTTTAGATTCGGCTAGCCTTTCAATCATCAAATCGCCAATATCATATTTATCGCTTTTTGTACTACTTTTTTATTTTGAATAGGTACAAATAGTTTACCAAATTTCGGTTTGGACAGACTGTTGAAAAAAATAAAATAATAAGAAACGAAAAAAGATAAGTAAGGAAAGAAATAAAATTTAATACGTTACGGTTGGTAATAAGAAAATCAAAAAAAAAGATAAGTCAAAGATATTGATATATTGATATAAATGATGAATTATTATTCCCTATAACTATTCAATATTAGTATCAGCAGGTAGATAGGTACTCGAAAAATTGAAACGACCGTGAAAATTTATTTTCAATCGAAATTAAAACATTATCGCAAAAATGAATAGAGAGGTAGGTAGATATACATACTTATAAATGAAATGCGGTTATTAGTGCGTGTATAAAATACTGTGATTTTCAAATCGAGTTCGACGAAAGCGTATGTCTACCTCCACCAACAACAAGTCTAATAAATTAAATTATGAATAGAATAAGTAAATTCAAATTTTATATTTTATATACGTTCGCGGTAAATGTGGCGGTTTTCACACTCATTTGCGGTTTTTACAACATATCGCCAACAAATATTAAAATCATTTCCAGTTTCGAGTAAGTCAACAAATTAGGCTACAACCATTATAATTACTGACCCTTAAACTACTTTCTCGATCCTCGGGTGATTTTTGAAATATTACTTAGGAAGGTATAGCCTACATTTTTTCAACCCGATTCACTGCGTGAGTCTGAAAAATCAATTGGAAACCAACAAAAATGCTTAATTTTGAATAAGAGAAGAAATTCCAAGATATTTTCAAACTGACCTACTGACCATAAATATATAGTTTACAAAACTATTATAAAACTCGGATAATGTTGAAAACTGTGTCTAGTCGGTAAAAACACCTAACCGAATTTCTGAAGAAGTATACTCGTTTTTTTTTTTTTGGTTTTTTTCTGACAGAAAAAGTGAAAAAACAGTAGAGACTCGAAACAAGAAATGGTTGAAACACCACGAGAAGCTGCAGGGATGTAGCTAAGGGAGGTGGGGACGCTCCCCTAAAATAATTTTCGAGTTGAAAAAATTAACTATAGTTGCATGCATAGTTGGAAAATCGTGGAAATTGTGATCTTATTTTTTTTTTTTTTTTTAAATTTTGCAGCAGTTAGTAATTTTGGAGTTGGAAAAATTAGCAATTGAATAATTATGCTAGCAGGAAAATAATAAAATTTTAATTGGAAATTTTTACTTTTCTCCCCCTCTAAAAAAAAGTTTTTGAAGGTTTTTGCTACATCTTTTGGGAAACTGAATAAGGATATGAGAAAATGTTAGGAACCTATATATTCTACAGCATAGTAAACCATTAACTCGATAATATTGTGGAGTCGTACTCGCCCATTTTTCAAATTTGTTGAAACTGCAATTAGACATCTCCGAAAAATAATTATTTAATAAAAAATCATGAATAAAATATGCCAACATTTTACTATCATCCATATTATGTTACCTTTTTAAGGAAATTGTTACTTATTTCTAATCAGAACTGCTGATTGTAACGCATATTTTCGTCTATTTTTAATTATGACGAACAATATTGAATACCAGAAATACAGGTATTTGATTATAACCTAAACATTCCACAACTCTTTTGTAAACAACCTTATATTACCCGTCCAAAACGTCATGAATATAGGAATCTCGTCTCCATATTCAGTGACCTCTTTCCCTCGATATTATTGCGAATCAGCATATCCCTATTATAACAAATCCCTACCTCACTTATTCTATTCACCACATTCAGTCATGTACACTTATGTACTCTGAATGGGTATATAAACCCTGATAACGATACACTCCGTGTTCAGTTTAGTTTAGTTACTGGTAAATGTATATACTTACTATGTAGATAATTCCTGTCTAAGGGCTTAACCCGATATTGAATTATTAGTGTTTGAAATATTATTATTTGTTACGAATTATTAATTCCAGTAAAATTATTTAAAAGTATTAATTGTGTTGAATATTCTTGTCTCTCTACAAGTTAAGGTCCACAATAGTTTGTGGATAGTAAATCAATTATTTTAAAATATAAGAGAAATATTACTATAATATTTCCCGTATGGTGCAACTCTGAAAGTGGTTCTAAATGGAACAAACAGAGCTTCTTTTGGCTGTTACACTGATAACCAACTTTTCTTTTCAAAACTTATCAACATCCTAGATAGGTATACCAGTAGAGTAGATAATAATGTAAAATTGTCGTAACTATTTCAAAATTTATGCCAGCAGTCTATATGATAGGTCCATTTCCCCGGCCCCCCATTTCAAATTTTGACATGAAAATTTTTGGCCTAATTGTGCTCAGTTTGTGCTAATGTGTGCCATCAATTTTAGAATTTGTGCTCACCCCCTTCCTTAGATATAAACAAAAGAGTCTGGGTGGGGCTGGAAAAATGCTAGCCCCACCCATTTCAAATTTTGACTCTAAACTTTGTATGCTAATTGTGCTTCATTTGTGCTAATTTGTGCCGTTAATTTTAGAATTTGTGCTCATTTATTTTCAAATATAGGGGCCTCAGAAATTTATGTGTCAGCCCCCACCCCCGCCATTTGGAATTTTGAGTTGAAACTTTGCATGCTAATTGTGCTTAATTTGTGCTAATTTGTGCTGCAAATTAAAAATTTTATACTCATTGTAATGAATATGTTCGTCATATTTTAATACAGACGTACATATTTCATTCACAGAAAAATACGTTTTTCTTACTAAGCAAATTATTTCCCTAACATGTACTGTCAACTGGCGAAAGTACCGTTACTTCCTGCCAACAACCACTACACGTTTTCTAACGGAATATTCGAGTACCTGAACATTCTGATACCCGAATATTCTAGAAATAATTAAATACCTAAATCAGCAAATCCCTACTCTACACTCAACACCATAGAAAACCATATACCTTGACAGGTATATAAATTCTGGTTTTCATTAAAATAATTGTATTGTATTGTATAGAAATGTAATTGTAAACTTGACACTACGTAATAGTGTAATATATTTTATTGTAAATAAACTGGTCAGTCGTATACTGTACCTGCAATATTCTTCCAGTCTTAGACTGTGAATGAATACTTGTAAATTTAATATTGTGTTTTAAAAGTAAAGTGATAAAATTTATTGTGTTTTTAATTTAATTAAAGTCTTTCATTTAGTTAAGGTCCACAATAGTTGTGGATAATAAAATTCAATTAGTTAAAATAATTCTCGAATACTATAATATTCCTGTGAATATTATCATATTTCAAAGGAAGTGTAATCGCCCCAAAAGAGGTTAGTTTCCAGTATTAAACCACCTCTTTTGGCCGTTACACTCATTCCCTTTCAAAAATATTTGTGGTTTTATGTCTCCCCTCAGCCCCCCCCCCATTTTGAATTTTGACCCAAAATTTTTCATACCAACTGGATTTAAATAGTGCTAAATTTTGCTACCAATTTTGGAATTTGTTATCACCCCCTTCTTAATATATAAAAAAAAGTTTGTGGGTGGGGCTGGGGAAATGCTAGCCCCACCCATTTTGAATTTTGACTGAAAACTTGGCATACTAATTGTGCTCAATTTGTGCCAATTTGTGCCAACCATTTTAAAATTTGTGCTCACTTCCCAACTCAGATAGGGAGGATGAAAGATTTCCCCTCAGCCCACCCTTTTTGAATTTTTATACAAAACTTTGCCCACTACTCTTTTTTGATTTGTGCTTAATTGTGCCAACAAGCTTATAATTCCTGTACATTCAAATCTTTAGTTATTTGCAAAACAAATTTGGGTGGGGCTGGGAAAATGCAGCCCCACCCATTTCAAATTTTGACTTGAAATTTTGCAAACTGATTGTGCGCAATTTGTGCTGATTTGTGCCAACAATTTTATAATTTGTGCTCAATTATTAACTGAAATAAGGGGTGAGGAAGGTTTTGTCTTAGCCCCCCCTTTTGGAATTTTAAGCTGAAAGAGAATTTGTAAATAAATTCTCATCGATTCGCTGCTGAATCCTGACTAATTTATGGGCGACGAATCGAAGAGAATTTGTAAATAAATTCTCTTCGATTCGCCGCTGAATCTTGCTTAATTCCTGGGCGACGAATGGATAATTTAACAGTTCCTAGGTGAATCGAAGTGCATTCGTGAAATTATTAAAAACCGTATTTCATAAGAAAACCTCACCTCGATATCCTTTAGTTATCAGTTAATATTGAATTAAAATATTACTATATCCTATGTATAATGCAACAGAATTAGAAGCAAACTCATTGTCACTGTTATCTCATAGGTATACAACAAACATCGATATGTTTTGCGATGTATTGATGTTCTTCACCAGATCGATGCAATATTTTCTTTCGATATATCGATATTGAATAAAATACATATTTTGGGAAATTTTTTGACAACTGTTTGAAATTTTCTTTTCATATTATGCCAGAAACCTTCGCTGGAGTATACTCAACAACTTCCAAAAGTTTCATGGCCATCAGATGAATGGTGTAGTAATGTATAAAAGACAAACAGACATACATTCTCTTTTATATATATAGATTAATGGTGTAGTAATGCATAAAAGACAAACAGACATACATTCTCTTTTATATATATAGATAACACTGGCCAAAGTAATCTTAAAAATTCCCCATAGATAACCCAAAAATATTTTTCAAAATTTGGGAATTTTTTTCATCAAAAAAGTCAGATTATGGAATAACGCATCGTGATTGGATCACCCAAAAGTGTCTAGGATACGGTATTTCTTGTAGTTATATAAATATTTCAGATAACACCATTCTGTCAGTACTATATTAGCCTTCCTTAGAGATGCATGTCTTAATATTCCTCTAGCAAAATTATCAAGTTTTGACATTTTACTGTGTGATACATTAGAAAATAAGTTTTTTGAGGCGCCGAGTCCAAATTTGGTGTTCATTTCTCAATTTGACCCATTCTTAAAAGGGGTTAATTTTGAGTTTTCACCTTTTATTGTGTGATACATCACCAAATATGATTTTTGAGGCGCCGAGTCAGAATTTGGTGTTCATTTCTCCATTTGACGAATTCTTCATCCTTAAATGGTCCCTAAAAGGGGGCCATTTTTGAGTTTTCCCTTTTATTGTGTGATACATTACCAAATATGGTTTTTGAGGCGCCGAATCCAAATTTTATGTTGATTTCTCAATTTCACCCATTCTTTATCGCCAAATGGGCCCCAAAAAGGGGGTTAATCTGTAGTTTCCACTTTTTATTGTGTGATACATCACCAAATATGTTTTTTGAGGCGCCCAGACCAAATTTGCTGTTCTTTTCTCAATTGGACCTATTCTTCATCCTCAAATGGGCCCCTAAAGGGGCCAATATTGAGTTTTTACATTTTATTGTGTGATACATCACCAAATGTATTTTCTAAATTATTAAGTATATAAAACCAAAATTAGCATAAATACCTACTTAATAATTTATACACATATGACCATAAAAATTTGTTTTTTTCTTTCTATTCAATTCACATAGAAGATTTTTATGATAATATTTTTAATTTGGCAACTTAAATGGAAAAAACTGTCAATAGAGAATGATCAATGGAAAAATTTACATGTACTTACAAAGTTTTTTAGCAACTCCCAGAAAATACAAAATTAAGAAAATCTGACATACTGCTAAGTATGGGTTAAGTATAGTTCCCTCAAAATACCAAGGAAAAAATTTGGTACAAACTGTCATAAAAATTGTAATAAAATTTAACTCCTATTTAAAATGGAAGGCTTGAATTTTCTTGACCCTACTGAAAATTTTGTTATAAATGACTATTATTTAGGCTACAGCAGAAATGGGTGATTGTTATTAGTTGGTTGAAATTACAACTTTAAAATTTCAAAAAAGAAAGTTGGCACAAATAAGCACAATTTAAGATAAAATAATGGGAAAAGTTTCAGCTCAAAATTCCAAAAGGGGGGGCTAAGACAAAACCTGCCTCACCCCTTATTTCAGTTAATAATTGAGCACAAATTATAAAATTGTTGGCACAAATCAGCACAAATTGAGCACAATCAGTTTGCAAAATTTCAAGTCAAAATTTGAAATGGGTGGGGCTGCATTTTCCCAGCCCCACCCAAATTTGTTTTGCAAATAACTAAAGATTTGAATGTACAGGAATTATAAGCTTGTTGGCACAATTAAGCACAAATCAAAAAAGAGTAGTGGGCAAAGTTTTGTATAAAAATTCAAAAAGGGGGGCTGAGGGGAAATCTTTCATCCTCCCTATCTGAGTTGGGAAGTGAGCACAAATTTTAAAATGGTTGGCACAAATTGGCACAAATTGAGCACAATTAGTATGCCAAGTTTTCAGTCAAAATTCAAAATGGGTGGGGCTAGCATTTCCCCAGCCCCACCCACAAACTTTTTTTTATATATTAAGAAGGGGGTGATAACAAATTCCAA
Organism: Ericerus pela; assembly: GCA_011428145.1. Taxonomy (NCBI): domain Eukaryota; kingdom Metazoa; phylum Arthropoda; class Insecta; order Hemiptera; family Coccidae; genus Ericerus; species Ericerus pela. The sequence continues at coordinate 64,909 of WOFM01000233.1, forward strand.
AATTGGTAGCAAAATTTAGCACTATTTAAATCCAGTTAGTATGAAAAATTTTGGGTCAAAATTCAAAATGGGGGGGCTGAGGGGAGACATAAAACCACAAATATTTTTGAAAGGGAATGAGTATAAAATTTTTAATTTGCAGCACAAATTAGCACAAATTAAGCACAATTAGCATGCAAAGTTTCAACTCAAAATTCCAAATGGGGGGCTGATGGCACACATTAGCACAAACTGAGCACAATTAGGCCAAAAATTTTCAGGTCAAAATTTGAAATGGGGGGCCGAAGAAATGGACCTCTATATGATCACGTGATAACTTAAGTTCAATATATTATTTTACCTAGAACTTGTGTTTAACTTAAGTATGGGTACTGTGCAGACTATAAAACTCAATTTTATTGTTAATTAATCTTTAATAAATTTCAGACCTTATGGGATTTAGGATCCTCAGCAGATTAGGTTCAAAAACAAAAATTCTCTCAACTGCTACCACTTGCAGAGTACCAAATCACGTATTTATACGTTCTACAATTTTCTTTGGTTTTTCATCAATCGTAAGTCACTTATTTTAGATCAGTGGTCTTCTACCTTTTTGTCACTACGGGCCAAAATATATTTTTGAAGAAAACCGATGGGCTACGAAATAGTAAAGGTACTTAATAAACTTTTCTGCATCAATACTTTATGCAAGAATCATCGCTAGGGGGTTGCCAATAGAGAAAACAATTTTGGTAGTGAAGTGAGCAAAAAAAATTCTTAGGTGTCTTTTGAGTTGAAAACCAGGTATATTTTTTTGGAGCCTTACAAGGGGGAGGGTTAGCAACCAAAACTTCATACAATGGATATGACCATAAGCAGCATTATGAAAAGTTAAATTTTGATCTACGTAGATTTTAATTTTAAATTTAAATTTTCCAACAATATGTAAAACAATTTATCACTATACTACCTATACATAATTATTAAGCCTTTGCGGCATTTTGGCTTGTACCAGCCTTGAACTTTTGCTGGCACTGTTGGGTAACAATGTAGAATTTATTGTTTCGGCGGAAACAACGAAATATTTTGTTTGTTGATGATTGGCCACGAGCACAGAATTTAGGGAACGAATGAAAGCTAAATAACTTTGTTGAATTAATTTCTGCGCAAAGTTTATTTCCTTTATGGTAATTATAGAGATAGAAAATGAATATTTAATATTTCCCCATTTGTAAATTCTTTTGCAGGCCACTAGTTCAAGACCACTCTTTTATATCAACGGTGCAGGAAAAGGTAGCTTAATCATAAGAATGGGTCCACATCTTCTCTGATGTCTCTTTTAACACCCTCTTCTCCCTAAAAATACCACCTCCTAATAAATACACCTAATTTTTACGTTAACCTTTTTTTGGGGGGTCAAGGTGGTGACGACGCTACTTTCCCTTTTACCTACACCTTTTGTTTTGATCAAGGCTTTCGGTAGTTAGTAATAATTGATGAAACAAACAGGTAACTGAATACCTATGTGAGATCCCTACTCTATATTTCGTGTAGGTAAATGTGTGGCTGCACAAAGTTGCACAGCATTTTATTGATAGAAGTAAAATTTTTAAAAGTTCTAAATCGACAGACAAACTTTAGTATAACAGTAGGTAGTACCTAACTTAACATACTATTATCCCAGGCACAAGTTAAAATCATAAATTTAAACATGCGGCCTATAGTATTCCGTATTGAAGGAGTCGTAAAATTTTTGAGCTTCAATAACTTTTTTAGGGAAAAACTTATAATTTATAGGCCACTAAGTAGTAATCAGTTATGTTTTTTGCTTATTTTATCGAATACTATCAACTAGTGATGGCCAAAATTGCTTATTTGCTGAACCTGGTTTGCCTGCTCCTGGTTTTTCAATCTGCTCCCTGCTCCGAAACTGCTCCAATAATATATTTATAATGAAATTCATTGAACCAAGAATGAATCTAACCCTAACCATGTCGGATTGAGTAGTATCTGTCGTCAATATTCTTGCTATAAAGAATTAGTATCCCTTATTCTCATTTCCCTTCAATACGATTAAAGTTATCAAGAGAAATTGGATGAAAATAAAGACATCGAGGTATGTAATATGTTAGCGAACGACTCGATGAAAGTTTGGCTGAATTCATATTTGTTTTCAAAATATTTCTGAAATTGCATTATTTGACATTCCATTCAATGAAAGTTATCGAGAGAAATTACGAAAGAACTGTTGATTACAGAGAGCTGAAATTTTTATAAGATATTGTAGTATATTAGCTGAAGATTCTGCGAAAATTTCAGCTCTCTACAACTAACAGTTCTCTCATAATTCCTCTCGATAACTTTCATTATATGAAATACCTATGCAAATAATATGACCTAAATCTAGTTGCAGAATTTCAGCGATATTTCGAGAACCAAGAGTACGATTTTAGCCAAATTTAATTAACATAATCTCGATATCGCTGAATATGTTTAGCTCAATCTTACCTTCGGTTGTCGAGATATCTCTGAAATTCTGTTCAGACTGAGTAATTGAAACAAGGATTCAATCTAGTTGAGGAGTTCGCGGAATTTCAGCAATATCTAGAAAATGAAATGGGCGATTGAGCTAAAATTTTCACAAAATTTCAAGCTAACTTTGTACAATATAACTCATAAAAATTTCAGCTCTCTACAACAAACATTTCTTTCGTAATTCCTCTCATTATTTTTGATTGTATGAGATGTCAATGGCCAATAGTATGAACCGAACTCAATATAGCTGCTGATAACGAAAACCAGTGTTAGAAAAAAATTGAAAAAAATTCGTTTGGGTCTTCTCTGGAGTATCGGAGCAGAAAGGAGCCGGGAACAAACTTTATCATACCGGAGCAGTTTCAGGAACCAGCTTTTTTAAAAAACCTGGTTCTTCAAACCAGACAGCTCCGAAGCAGAGCCCATCCTCACTATCAACTATCAAGTTTTGTAGTCGAATTCCAGGACGATGAGGACACCATGTAAAAACGAATAGTTGGTGAAAAGATACCCACACGTACAGTACATATTATTGTGGTCATCGTTCCAATAATGGGTAATGCATGTTTTCGTTTTTTTTATTTAAGGAATTCATCAACGCCGGCTGACAGCAGCCGTAATAATTACCACTCGCCAACCAACGCCACCCAACGAAGGAACATTTTCTTTTTGAAAACGCACAAAACCGCCAGCAGTACGGTGCAAAATATTATCATGCGTTTCGGCCTTCGACACTCGTTGAATTTTATGCTACCCAAAACGAACAACTACCTGGGCTACGTGAATCCGATTCAAATGCAAGATTTCGTTCCCGATTCGGTGCCCGTGGACAACAAGTTCAACATACTCACTCATCATTCGCGTTATCGGCGTGAAACGAATCAGTTTCTCTATCCGGACACCGTCCGGGTCACCTTGCTACGAGATCCACCCGAGCTATTCGAATCTGTATTCAGTTACTACAACCTCCACAAGGTATACAATGTCTCGCTTCGCCAGTTTCTCGATTCTCTGCCACGTTTTAACGATCCCAGGTTGTCGAGTAAACGCAAAATACGCGGTCGCAATCAAATGAGTCGCGATTTAGGCTTGCAGCCAATCTGCGAGAAGAATCGCACAGAAATTTCAAACTTCATTAGCTTCATCGACGAACAGTTCGATTTCGTGATGATACGAGAGCATTTGGAAGCGTCGCTGGTATTGCTGGCCAATCTGATGGGCTGGCCCTTACATTACGTCTCCTTCTTTCCGATGAACGTACGCAAACGTACGCACAGGAACGCGCTGACACAAACGGATCGATTCAAACTAACGCAATACAACTACGCCGACCAGCTTCTGTACGAGCATTTTCTGCGCAAATTTCGCCGCACTGTTCTCGACTACGGGATGGAGCGCATGGCTGAGGATCTGCAGAAACTTCATTCGATAAACACGAAACTGCGGGAACGATGCGTTTTGGAGGAAAACGAAAATGGTAGCAGCCATACGATCGGCTACGTCGTAAAAGACCCTTCTGACTGGCAGTGTACGCACAGCACCGCAACAGAGCTTCATTTTACGGATGAGCTGCGACAAGAACAAATTGTGAGACTAAAACCGTTGAAGCGACTGGAGAATTTGGTCAAATTTCATTCGCGTCAGAGATGAGAATGCGCAAAAGTATCCCTTTACTCGTCAACAAATTTACGAACATACAATCGCTGCAAAAGCTTTTGAAAAATGTTACCGACGAAGAAGAACTGTTCGATTCCACGTGTATACGAAAGAACTTGAACAGTTGGCAGAGTCGACTCAACACGAATTAAAAACAATATCAGTTTACGTAATATTAGTTTACATTTTGGTACACGGAGAAATAAATTCTCGCTGAAACAATCAAATGACGGTACAGCGAACTGCAAATGAAATGGGGAGAAAAATCTGTTTGATACGGTACACCCATTTACAACGTAGGACTATCTGCGCATTTATGCTCATTATAATTCACAAACTGCAGAATAAATTAATTTTAAATGAGCATTTATAATTAATGTTGCTGAAATCGAATACGATTTTGGAGTAAGATGCGAACGGATCCGACATAAATAACTAAGACATGACAATAATTTTCTAAAAAGATGGTACTTTTTTTTTATTTTTTCGTATCTGAAACAACCAGCAATATAGCAATTCAATGGACATAAACGCCAAGGATGTGTATTGTTCGATCGTAGGGAGGGCTCACATTTTCACAACTTCCCCTTCCAACCCACTCTCCCTAGAAGTAATACCATTTCCACCGAGAGAAATACGTAACTTTTTTAAGTCAGGCTTTTTTTTTTCTGCGCCTAGGGGGTCCAGACCCCACGATCCCTCCTATATACGCCTTTGCATGAATCAGAAATTTTCAAAGGTTTTAAAGAGGCCGCAGAATATAAATTATTTTCGGGTTCCCTAATACGAGTATCATCTCAAAAATTGAATATTCGAGATATAGATATAAGTACACATTTTTAACTGACTTAAAAGTAAAATGAGGTTCTCATATCGATCCGTATGGTACGTATGCGTGTATGTAGGTATGTATAATATTACTTATATTATAGTTTCTGGTCATTTTCCCGAATCCAATTTCTTCAAAGACCTTTTTCCCGAATGAACAATTTCCGAAAAACTTTTTGTCGAATCCATTTTCCCGAAGAGATATTTCCTCGAATTGAAAATTTCCCAAAAAATACAAATAATTTTTCAAAAAAAAAAAAAATTACCTATCTCACCAACCAGTCTTACAATACCGAAAGGCGCAAGATAAATAATTATGTTTAAAAAAAATAATAATAATCCACCCTATCTAACCCCTCACTCATTACGCAAGTTTTTATACTTTCACTTTAGAGAAAAATTAAAAAAAAAAATTTTTTTTCGGTTGCTGTTCATTTGGGAAATTTGTATTCGGGAAAATAGATTCGGAAACATGTCCAGGAACCATACATTATGTAGGTACCTATAGGTGTGTCCGCGAATTTATGGGGAACTACCGCACCGATTTTGATGAACTTTTTTTTAAATAATGGAAGGTGATCCTACGGTGGTCCAATATATATATACACATTTTTTTTCTTAGAACCGACGAAATGGGTTTTTAGTTAGGCATCTTATAAAAACTGTTTGTTTCGAAGACAAATTGTCGATAATGCTAATGTACAAGAAAATGAAAAAGAGTTGAAAACTACTTTTTATCAAAACAGAACCAACTTAAAGAGTTTTATCATAAAATTTTACGATGATGTACATGATAAAGAAAAAAAGCGCCGACTTCAATGATTCCAGTCCCTACATTTTGCCCGAAAAATTTTGAAAGGGTTATTTCTCACTTTTTAGCGCGTAACCGATTGCAAACCCTTACTAGACGTACAAAATCAAACTCAAAAAACCAAAAATTTTGAATATGTCATTCTTTTATTCTTTTTCAGCAGGAACAACGGATATTCAGAAAATGAGTCTAAAATATCAGATTACTCACAAGTTCATCAGCACTTAATGGACTCCGCCTCCGTGAAGCAATTTGGTTTGACTTATAATTCTCCTAATGGAAGACCCCAGTGAGAAAGAGAGAGAAAGTTGTTCTTTCCTTTTTTTCTTCTTTTTCACTTTTTTTTTTCAGTTTACAAACAATAAGGAAGTGAGGGATATACTCAGAGTATAATAATTTGTACTCAGGGAGGCTACAGACCTCCACTGAGACTTGAAACACTCCTTAAGATAACTCACTTAGCACTCCACTCGTTGAGAATAATAAATTCCTTTTCCATTTTCTCTCCTTCACTCTCACCCTCTGTTTCCTTCATCTTCGTCATTTCATTTTCAGACGAATTATTTCGACTGTTCTTTGTACACAACTACAGTATACCTACATGTCAATTTTTGTAACTTTTTGGCGGTTCATATCTGAAGAAGGGAGTGAAACGTAAGTATGAAATTTTGTGAATTTACATCTACAAAAAAATTCCAAACAAATTTATGAGGGAGAGATGAGTTAAAATCCACAACTTTCCATCCAGGAGGGCTTTAAACTTTTTCCTTTTTAGACTGCACATCTACATATAGAGACCCTGTTTTTGACACCTTGATCACGAAAATCAGTTCAGCCGTTCTTTTCAACTCGGTGCCACAATAAAAAAATCCTTACAGAAATTAAGATATAAACTTTTAAAGCAGATGTTTCGAAATTAAATAGAAGAAAACTCGGTTCGTTTTTCCTATTTAGAAAATAAAAAGTAAAACAATAATAATAGAGACCCGATTCATATTTAATAGAACTTTCGGTAAACATTCAATGAGATCGCAGGACCATTGGAAAAAATTAAAGAGGAACCAGTTCAAATTTATCTTGAGAAGTGCAATGTGGAAAATATATTCAAAAAACCATTTAAAAATAGGCAACCTTTGACTCGCAAGATGAAAAACGAAATGTTCTACCCACATAAATTTTTTCATTCGAGATTTGTCACTGCTTAACTCAACATTCAAGAGGTGTATTTTTTCACGTAAAAATACCAATTAGAGCTGCCTAATTAACATTAAACTAAACTTTTGCAACTAAGTAATAAACGATTATGAAACGAACAAGTCACAGTTTCACAAAAATTTAAAAAACAATGCTGAATTGAACATGAAAATTATATTTTTCAATGAATTTATATAAACGAATTCGTAAAAACTGATACACGCAACACAGTGACATAATCTCGGCATAAAATTATTTCGTCGTTGAAGTATATTTTCTTTCAGCCGTGGCCATTCAAACACGAATAAATCGAAAAACGTATAGCGACTAACGCTGTATTCACAAAAGATGCTGTTCGAATATCAGGCACCGTGGATTAAACTCTTACCGTTGTTTTTGTGTCTCATTTATCGTCAGGAAGATCTAACACAGTTTTACTGTAAGCCAAATCCCAGTAATGCTCGACACCGTGTTTTTTCAGCTGTTCACGAGCCAATTTTTCCGTCGCGCAAGCTTTGAATTTCATTTCGCCGAAATTTCTCTGCTTTGACATTCCCTGGAACAAATTGAAATATAAAAAGGATTACTTCCACTCGAATAACTAATCCAGAATGAAGCTAATAGAGACAACCACGCTCTAAATCGGCGATTATTAATAATATCGAACGAAAGGTTCATGAAATCATTATTCAAAGAGAAAAAGAAAGAAGTGAGGGTGTTTATTAAAAGAATAGGGAATAGTAGAAGTGAACTTCTCAATTTTTCTTTTTTGATTAAATTTTCTGAAAGAACTTAATACAGACATTAAGATAAAGTTGATGACACACAAATATTAGCAACATACTACGAGGAATAATTATGGTACTCTATTGGGATACTTAAGCAAGATTGCCACGTTTGTATTTCTTTGCCTTTCTGACTGAAATCCATCAAATACGTTTCGAAATTGTCTTATATTCTAAAAACAAAACAGAATTAGTTTTCTTACCTCCCATACAAGAACACATTTATTAGGCGTTTCTTCTCCATCTTTGGTTTTAATCGTATCTTCTTCCCATTTAATTCGATTTAACATCAATCTGAAAAGATATAAATCAAATTACCAATAGGAATTATTTTACAACGAAGAAGTTCATAAAACATCATTACTTCGAAACATACCGTTTAAACTTTCTTTGTTGTTTGGGTCCTCCCTCGACGACCACAACATTACAATCTTGGAACATAATCACACCACCAGTCATAAATAACTGTTTAGCGTTGGTTTCAACTTTAAATTTCTTAGGAGCACTAGTTAAATCACTAACCCTAAAATCAGAAACGAAATTTTCCATTTTTTTATCGGATTCGAAATTAATTTACACAAACATAGCGGCTTTAAGTTCATACCTGAAAACAGCAACATTCACACCTAACGACGTATCTTCTTTTATTTTTCTAATATTTTTATCACGTTTCTGTTCCGCAGTCAGTTTTCTAGACGCATTTGCTTCTTCGTGCGCTTTCTGCCTCTTCGCCATCTGGGCACGAACATGGGCTTCCATTTTGGTAGGATCTTGAACGGCTTCAGTTCCTAATACTCTCATAAGATTTGATATACGCAACTGCAAAGATAACATTATAAATGTAGTAAATAGACGTCACAAAATATTAAAATTTTGACGAGAATCACTGAAATTATGAGAAAAATAAATCGCGTATTCGTATTCGAATAAATGTGGGGATGTACCAAAGGTCGAATTAGAAGAATTGAGATTGTAAAGCTCTGCCTCGCATATCAGCGACACAAATAATCAATTATTTTACGATTCAAACTTAAAATCTGTCCTAAAAATCGAAAAATTCCTCATGAATTCGATTCATTAAGGGCAAAAAACTAGAATTAATTTCTATAAAACTGAAACTACATTCAACCGAATTATAATCATTTGACAGCAAATAAAATCGCACAAGTTTTTCATCAGATCTAAATTTGTTTAAATAATCAAACCAGTAACGAACAGCATACTAAAATAGAATTACCTTCGGTTCTGGTGCAGGTATCAAGCCTAATCTGATTTTTTCTTGTTCTTCCTTCCATGCCTCTCGCCTATTCTGCCTTCTCAGTTTTTTTTTCTCAGTTTTTGTCAAAAAAATGGGCATAAAAACTGGTTTTAAAGGATCTGAAGGCGGTTTCATCTGAATTGGATGTTCGACTAAGTGAGTGATTGCAGATTCACGAATAAGGTGGGCACAATTTTCATCCACAATGGTTTCATACCTATTAATATAATAAAATAAAATGGAATATTATACATTAAGAAATGTCAAAAGTATCGTTAGGTAGAAACAATTGTAAAATCTAATTAAATAAGAAAAAACAATTCAATTAAATCTCCGAGGGGGAGACACATTTTAATTATATTTTAATGAAATTTTCTCAACAAAATTCTATGTATTAAAAGAAAAGAGACGAGCGCTCTTTAATCTTCGTATAAAATACTCATGTGAATATGATAAAAATTTCTATCATGAAGAAAATTTTAAGGCAGGTTCTCAAAGAAAACCTGCTACGATATTATGGTCATAAAATAGGAAGGTGGATTCCCATCTAAAGACTATTCTATTGGTAAAATAAAATTTTTTAAGCGATTATCTAAAAATATATGACTAATAAAGACAAATTTTCTTTTATTCACTTTAATATCAGATATATTAAGTAGGAGATATTTGAAAAATGTGAGTTCTAATCTAAGACCACCAGATAACCGCTTCATTTCGAAGTATTATAAAAGTAGCCTGTAGTTGATTTTTGAGGCAATAAATTTTAATTTTATTCCAATTCCATCCTTTTCTCATTATTTTAAATGGGAGTATGAGTACTTTCCAGTTTTTACATAGTTATTAATATCATAGATAATTCTTTAAAAATGAAGACACAATTTAATTCATTTATCTTCTAACAGTTTGGTACTTAACTAAAATAATTTTTCAAGTTTCAACCGAAGTACTGCGCCATGCGCAAGGGCTTGAGCCATTATAAAAATATATTTCACACAACCTAGAAGTATATCTGCACAGAATTCATTTTCAACAAGAAACATTAAAAAACATGTTTCCTCAGAAGCCATCAGGACTTCAACAGTAGATCGTACACCATAAAACCAGTAAATAACGTTTCATGAACATCCGTCCAGTACTGACCGGTTAATGAGCTAGGTTTACTAAAAGCATGATACAAGAGATTTTTTTTTAAAATTATTATTTCACTATGTAGACCACTAGTATTCACCATGAGAAAGAAAAAGGTCCTCTCAACTTTTACCATTTTTCTATCAACTTTAAAACAAATTTCAAAAATTGAGCCGACATTTTGGATTTTTATTCCAGCATTGCTTGAACAAGATACGATCAAAATTGAAAAGGATCCAGTTCGCTTCTTGTGGGGAGTATTATGAGCATACTTTGTCAAATAAACGTTCGAGTTGGTGAATAATTCCTTGAAACAAATACCAATCTACAATTTTACTTCAACTCTTCTGCAAATAATATTTTACAATAGAATAATTCAACAACCATCTCCTACCACCTAAATCGGAAGGCTTGACAATGTTCACGATCATCTTATACAAGTTCGAATAAGTAAATTTTTTTCACGAACGAGGAAATCTCCAAAACGAATTTAAGTGCAATTCGACCCCCTCGAAAAATAAGAGCCACTCTGAAAAAAACATTCAAAAGTCAAAACAACACAATTCCTAACACAATTGCATCAACTTACGAGTCAGCTTTAATGATGACCGAATCCCACCACTCCATGTCCGGTATCTCCTCGGCCTGATCTTCGCCTTTGGGAGCTAACTGCGCCAATTTGGCTGCCGACGAGATGCCAGTTTTTCGCGCTATTTGCGAGATTTCATTTTGTAATTTCTCCAACTGGGCCTTCATTCGCATTCGGTCAGCCAGTTGCTGGAATTTACCCGGTTCGTGGAATTTCAACGAACGCTTAGTGCGCACATTCACCTTCGTCGGGATACGCGGATCGAAGAATTTACTTTCGACAGTATCTTCGGACTGTCTGTCGTGCATTTGCTGGCTGAAAACTTCACGCTTTCGGGCGCGAATGTTCGCCTTAAGGGTGGGAACAACGTGAGTCAACTGCACTTCTTTGCCGGTAACATCAACGGTTCGACCTTCACTGTCCAGGATTAGAGGGGCAGGCTTGTCTGCGGTCACTGGTTTCGGTGGCTGGAACGTTTTCGGCGGTCCACGATTCATTCGGGATTGAATTTGTGCCTAGAAAAACAGAAGAAACGAATACCTCAAATTAGCCACTGGTAATGTATGTTTGAGAGGTGGAAGGACATTTTTTCCAAAACATGAGGTGAAAAATATTTTTTCTCTAAAATATTTTGTTTCAAAAACATTTAATTCCGAAATATATTTTTACCAAAAAAAAAAAAATTCAAATAGTTATGTTAGAGAGAATGTTTAGGTTACTGATTCGTAATTTTTTTCCAGGACAAACTCCAAACAAGCAAATAAACACAATACTGAATAAATTGATACAGACAGTAACATACCTAGCTGGTTAGTACGAAGTAAGCTGGACGACTTAAATAAGTGTTTGATACAATAATTATAGTTTTAAATTGCTTGTGATTGTATGTTTCGGATGATCTTCATATAAAAAGACATGAGTTCTAAGTTACGGTAAAAGTTTATAAAACGGAAAAACTCATAAAATCAAAAACTTCCGCGTTCCTGCTCGTACTGGATTTCTTATACAAGCATTCAGAAAAAATAGAAAACTGAGCCGACACAAAAATAATGTTGAGGAGGTTTCACATAAAATAACACAATAATCGAAATTTGTAACTTCATATCAATTTTGAGGAACAAAATGTTCAAAAGCGCCTTAACGTTATCTTCGGGAAAAGAAAGTAGGTATCGGTTGTAAGAGCTTTAGCCCCAACTCTAATTCAATCGTATATCATGATATCACTTTTCTGTTATTTCACTCATTGTTTATTTCATCAATACACGTTAACAATTTACAGTAGAATATGCCAAAATAAATTAATAAGTCAATTTCACCAGAAATGCACATGTCTCAATTTTCTGTTATCCTTCCAAAAATGCGTGAAAATATTGAAATGGTTACAGATTTACAAGATAGATTCAATAGTAAATTTTATTTAAAAAAAAAAAAAAATTGTGTTAATCTGAATGAGTAGCTCTTATTGGTGATATATGCCCAAATTTATGACAATTTTTTCAATCTTTAAATTCTTATTTTCTTCAGTTACACCTTTCTAATTTTTTAATTTTCAAATGTGAATAACCAAGGACATTTTCTGGATGATCAGGAATATTTTGAAACTACATTCATTAAAATCTATTAAGTAAGATATTTGTTCTAAACGAACGAAATTCCGTTAGTTCCGGAGATAAGACATACCAATCATATAACCTCCTCCGTATGCAGTCGGTAGAAAACAAATTAACTCACCAAGCCGTGCAACAGTGAGAATAACAACGTTACGTTACTTCCAAACTATCAGTTATTTTTAATTTTTCATTTCAAAAAATGCGATTTTAATACACTTTCCCTTTTCCAGCTTTTTCTCACGTTGAAATTTCTCACGGAAGAAATCAATTCTCGAACATTGTCAAGTTCTCTAATTCAAAAATCGATAAGTACATTCCGATAAAATAAACAAAAAAACTGACACTGGCACCTAAAATAAATAATCTAAAATGGAATGCATTCTCAGTAGGTCTGCCTCAAATCATTAAAAATCCACGATTTTAACAAATAATGCGATATTATTAGCAAAATTTTGAAATAAGTTTTTTTCATCATCATGAAAACATTTCGTTCATTTAACTTAGCATTAGCTTGTTTACCTGAAGCTGTTCTATCCTTTTTCGTTTATCATCGGGATCTTGTTTGGCTAATTCAGCCAACTTTATTGATCGATCATCGTTCAAGGCTTTTTTCCGTTCTTCGATCAATTTCTGCGCTTTTGCCATCATATCTTTAATCTATAACAGGACAGGGAAAACAAATGAAGTATTCTACATGCGTTAAAAAATCACATTCTAGCTGACAAAATATGTACCTGATTGGGTGATAATAAATTATTGACTTTGGGAGACGTAGGTTCGTCAGCAGATTCTTCTTTGAGTTTTTTACGCCCTTCTGAATCTCCATTTTCGATGTTTCTCTTACTCTGCGTCGCTTTGTGCAATGCACTTTTACTCAGAAGATCTTGGACACGATCAGCTAGCTTTCCTCCTCGTTCAGGATCCACCAGCGTTGATAATTTTTCTGTAATAAAACCCCCCAATCTACCTCAACAATATTACAACGTTTTTTCTTAAGGCTAATTATAACAGAAAGCGTGAGACTGAATCATAAATTTTGGATACTGACGGTACTATTTAAGTCATTAACTCTTACGCATTCTAACAACAATCTACCAATTAAGTACTAAATTTTCATCATCCTAATGAGAAAATTTCGTTATTATCCTGTTTTCATTTCAGAATGAATTCCAGTACATCAACAGTATAATAAAATATTGATATGCACCATAAAAAGCAGAACCTATGTAAATTATACTCAACTATGGCAATTCGTTTTACGCTATACAAATTGTAAGTTAAAAAATTACTTCAACGATAAAATGAAGCCCAAAATCAACAAGTCCCAAAACAATAATCATTATTTTGTCCATAACTAGAGCGAAAAATGTTACCATGTATCTGACTATCGAATTTTGTCATGTGCAAATGCATTCACTCTGATGTAAACAAAGACATTTAATAATTTTTCGGTAATAAATACAAGTAATTAAAGACAGAGTTCTTAACGTTAAAACGCCCACTAATAATCTCAATTAATTTAACAATGGGAACAACGACTTTTCTTTCCTCCGTTACACGACGTAGTTTTTTTAATTGAACTAAAAAAGAGCCATTGCTATATTGCCTACATTGAAAAAGTTTCCAGTTTACTTAGGATTCTAGCACATTTTATGAACAACCACCCGTTCATGAGAACGCCGCGAAGAATTAAAGTACACCTTTTAAGTTAACCAACAAGACTGCTGATCTTGAACTTGAGTAGATGAATATTACATAGCAAGTTCACAGAATTGCGAATGAAAAGAACCATATTGAAAATAACTTCCAATATTAACTGCGGAAGACTGATGACAGCCAGATGAAGGGGATGCAAATTAGGCATACGACACATGATAAATGTTGATAGTCAAACCATAAAGATAATTCAGTCCCTTTGCTACAGATTTACCTATTTTAGAAGACCGGGAGGAAAATCCTCTTCGTTGTTGCGTCTACCGAATAAGTTTCGACAAACACAACCACGAATTCCGGTAACTCAATTCACACAACAAGATACAAGTAACGTATTATCATTATTACAATCATAATACATACCTGCCATACGTTTTTTATCTTGTCCAGCCGTAATACAGTTCATAATCACAGCAACTAGGGAGGGATCACTATATCCGAGAAGTTTGTAAATAATGTTTCCTACTCTTGGTTTCAACTCCTCCAGATCCTTACTGGGAACGTACTTCGCCATAGTGGAAAAATTAATCTAAGAATGAAGTAGAAAATATTAATGGTTTCTACGGCGTTTAAAAGTTGATTCGCATTTCAAAATGATACTATTCCAACGCATGTTATACTACGTTGGATTATGTTCAACAGGACGGAACTTTACTCACGTTAAGCAGATCGGAGACTTCAGTACTAGATAAGACTTGAAATACTATGAAATTAGAGAATCCATAAAAACTTTGAAAGCAATAAGATGTAGATTTGTTCTCATTCGGCGTTTTTACAGAAAAATTAAACAAATAGGACAAATCATCATCTAAAAGAAACTAATAAAATGTATTTTAAAAATAACAGTATTCAGTAAGTTAAGCAAAGAATTCGAAAAAGAAAAAGGAACTGGAACACTACTTATTTTTGGCGTCGCAACGCGACGCGAAACATGAGTACGAAAAATACGTAAAAATTTTAATTGAGCCGGAATTATAAAATTCAACGCCAAGCCAAGAACCAAGAACAAAGACCAAGAACCTCCAAGAACAAAATGAGAACTACCAGAGACTCTAGTTGAAACATACACCATTTTGGATCATAATTTTTCCAAGCACCATTTTGTTCTATTAGTTGAAAATGGGTGTTGTTATTTCTACCAGCTTGGGTGAGGAGTTGCTCGGATCTGTATTGAATATGAACGAGATTGTTTGTACTTCCTGGGTGTTCCTTTATTTTTTGATGTTATCATTATAGTGAGGAAAAATATACAAAATTTAGCAAAGAAGAAACTGCTGAATAAAAAGTGTTGTTCTGCACTCTGCCTGCACTCACTTACTAACCTTTAGCGCAACTACTTTCGATAACGTAAACTAACACTATTCAGGTTGTGCGAACACACACGACTTTTTTCATTCCTTCACCCGAGAACGCTGAAACTCATTTCCCACTCAAACTTTAATCTTGTAATGGAGGGAGATCGTTTATCTTCCTCAAACTTGCAAATTGTACTTTAAGTCATTGCATTATAGTATCTCTAACTAACTTGTTTCTTTCTTGGATTTCAACCTCACTTCATGGTAGGCAGAGCTGCGATTCCTGAATAGTTAGTACAGATTGCGGTAAGGTGAAACAAAAAGGATTTTTGCTGTGGGATTGCAGATTACTTCGGACCTGGATTGTCTGTTACAGTAAGGTGAATCATCAAAAAGTTCAAAAATCAGAGATTGCTGTTACGTCGAACTCAATTATTGTGATCTTCAAACGCCATCATCTGCTAAAAATCATCATCGAAATTTCGTCGATCAAGTGCTGCTGATTCAACCAATTCATATGCTGCCAAGATTGAAATTCTCTGAAGACGACCTGAAATTAATCCAAGTACTGACTCACAGGAAAACGCCAATTACTCACGAACTCAACTGGGAAGTATTCAACAGAATTCCACAGATTACGGGTAATGTAATTTTCGATACTTTCAAGTTATATATTTCATTTACTATTGCGGAAAACGATGGGATATATTCAGTGATTTTGTGGGATATTGAGAAAAATTAATTATATAAAAATTTTTTTTCTCTTTGAGAATTTTTTTTCCTTCAATTTCCAAAACGCTTAATTTCAAGAACCCCCTTTATTTCGGTAAAAATCAAGTGAAATTTCACAGGACGATTAAGCTTAAAAATAAGTTCGAATAAAGCAGGTTACGAATGATAAGGTTTTGGAAACAAATTGCAAATTGCACATCAAACTGTGAAGGAACAATTAAAATTAAAGAAAAAGATTATAAAAAATTATTAAATACTTTTAAATACAAAAAAATAACAGACGTAAGAATTAATTTAATTGAATTTCCATTCTGGAAAACATTTTCGGGAGAAATAGTTTTAGAAACCTTCTCAGTAAATGTTAGTGGAATAATTCACTATAAAAGAGGTATCAAAGTTGCAAAATTCATAGAAATTTCAAAAAATATTTTCAGTATTTAAGCTTAGGACTCGATAGAATCCTTCAGAATTTTTGTTGAAAATTTTGAGAGAGAAAATCCTCTTTAAAAATACGTAAAATTAAGAAAATTAAAACATATAATACAATATTAACAAGCAAAATACTTTCATAATTGAACAAATTTCATGATTTAACAATTTATTGTCATAAAAGAAAAAATCCTTTGTCATATCGGACAGGTTTACTTGTGAAATTTCATGTCACAAAATTCTTTTGTTCAAAATACTAATGCATAAAATTGAAAATTTATTACAATAAAATATTACAGATAGCTTTCAAAAATAATTTTCAATAGATCCTTTGTTATAGACATTCACAAGGATTCAAGTTTAAACAAAACTTCTTCAAGTTTAATTTTGAAATATATTCTCAGTTGGAATATTTTTTTTCTTCTCTCCTATTTTAAAATACAAATATATACACGAATAATATTACAAAAATTAATAATTCAAATAAAAATAATTATTAATTAAAAAATAAAAAAATTTTTTTGCAATTAATTTTTTTTGAAAATAAATTTTATTATTTCTTTTCAAAATTGAGTTGTCAGAACTAAGTACACTACCAAGTACTCCAGAAAGCATGAATACGGCAAGTGAGAGAACCAATACCCCATCTCCTCAAGGAGGATAAGGCTCTGGGAGTACACACCCTTAAGTACATTATGTTATGCCAGCTGATGAAACCATACGTCCGATACAAGGTCCAAGTGGAAAAATATTTGATGGTCAATATTACTTGGACTGGAAACGTATGATCATAGCTTTAATAAGGGGTTCGGGATATTGGGATGTTTTTGGCCCACACCCTGAAATAAAAATTTATATCAAAAATATGGACAATTTACAATACAGACCATCTTCAAATTCTGCTAAAGTATACTTTAAAAAACAGGAATGCGCAAAAGCATTTATCATGGTACGCATGACATATAATGTATCGAAACAAATTAGAGAGTGCAAAACTGTAGATCAAATTTTTGAAAAATTAAATATAACTTATGGTTCTAAAACCAAAATAGTCGCAAATATGGCAAAATCAAAATGGACCGCTTTTCTCTTTACACCTGGTGGTAATATAAGAGGTTTTTTAAATAAATGGGATATCCTAGTACAAGAAGTTCGTGATGCAAGGAAGGAAGTATCTGAAGAAGAGGAGTTAGAAAATCTTCAATTAGCATTAGGATACGAACAAACCATTGCAAAAATGCAATTTGATAACCTCCCTGAAAATAGAAAAAATCTAGAAGTATTCAAACAAATATTAAAAGAGGACGGTGATCAAAAAATGAGAGATAAACAAATTAAATTACAATACCAATCGTCTAATAAAAAATTCGATAATAATGGGAATAAATTTAGAAATAATAATACAAACTACAATAATAATAAAGATAATAGATGGAATAGAAATAATAATTACAGACGAAATAATAACACAAATGAAAATAATAACAGAAATAATAATAATTATAAAAATAATAATCCAAGAAATGAAAATAATAATCAAAATAATCAAAACAATTATAACAAAAACCAAAATAATAACAGAAATAATAATCAATCGCCTAGAAAAAATAATAAAGAAGAAAGAAGTTTTATATGTAACCAAACAGGACATTACAAAAATAAATGCCCTGATTATAAACCCGAAAATAAAGAACAAAATAAAGAAAAACCAAAAAATAAAGACAAAAAAGAAGAAGAAAGACCAATAAAATTATCATACATGGTCAAAAAATACAACAATAATGAAGATTGGCTCTTAAAAGAATTAATCAAAGATAATACAAAAAATGAAAATTACATACAACTAAAAAAAAAAATGTTACTTGATGGGGGGGCGGAAGTCCATCTCACATCAAATATAGAAAAATTAATTAACGTAACAAAATTTAAATTTGCAGTAAAATTACAATGTGCACTTTAAGACACATATTTATATGCCACACATATGGGAAATATGAGAATATTAGTAGAAAATGAAAATAAAATTCAAACAGCAATTGAATTATTGGAAGTCCATTGTGTACCAGATCTGTCATTAGATATTATGTCTGGAATTAAAGTTACAGAATCCGGAATATTACATATGGACCAGGGAAAAGAAAAAATACAAACATATTTCATAGAAACTGGAGACATTCTATTTACATCTTACAAAATTGATGGTGTCTTTCAAGTAAATTACGATTATATAAATATACCAAAAAAATGTATGCCCGTCACACAAAATCAAAATGATGACGAATGGGATTCCTTTTCTGTCGAATTAGAAATAGAAGAAGAGGAAGAAGAACCCATTAATAATAATAATAATTTAGAAGAAAATAATGAAAATTATAATACTACAACAGAAAATAATATTAATGAGGATAATAGTAATAATAATAAGAAAAAAAATATTTTGGATAATTCATTGGAAATAATTCAAAATAACACAAATAACCATAAAAAAAATGATTTGGCATAGACGATTAGGCCATTTAAATGAAAAATACATGAGATATTTACATAAAGTCACAATAGGAATTCCAAAAACAATTAATTTTAAAGATGATGATTTCATCAATTGTGAAATCTGTAAAATAGCCAATAGCCAATGTCTAGGTCATAACAATGTTAGAAATAAACCCCAAAGGAGAATAAAAATTATATCTTCCGATATCATGGGACCATTCACACCCACAATAGCTAACCAAAAATATATATTAATATTTATTGACAATTACAGCAAATACACCTTTGTGATACCAATATCAAATAAAAGTCAAGTATTCACAGAATTTAAAAATATTTTTATTTCAATGAAAAACAAATTCCCCGAAACATCAATAAGTCAAATAAGGTGCGATAACGCAAAAGAATACACAGATCAAAAATTAGTAAAATTTTGTGAAGAAAATGGAGTACAAATAGAAAATGTAGTTCCTTACTAATCAGAATTAAATGGAATAGCTGAACGTCAAAATCAAACGCTGATGAAAAGAATAAGAAGCTTACTAATTGATGGTTATCTAGATATTAAGTATTGGGCACATACAATAGCTACAGCTGCATACTTAATAAATAGATCACCAACAAGAGTGAATTCAGAGTACAAAACTCCATATGAAATTTTTTTTGGCAAAAAACCTAATCTGGATAATCTAAAAATTTTTGGATCATTAGTTTATAGACATATTCCACTTGAAGTCCGACAACAGAATGCGACTAAATCTAAAAATAAAAATGAACAGAGAATCGACACAAAATTTGCACCAAGGGGAGAAAAAGGAATACTTATGGGATATACCACTACAGGATATTGCATTAGAGATCCTTTTTCAAATAAATTTAATATATCTTGTGATGCTAAATTTGACGAAAATAAAAACATATCAAACTTAAAAAATTGTGAACAGGAACTGGTAATCAAACCAGCAAATTTTGTAAAAAATTTAGTCAACATAAATACCTTTAACATCACGAAAACTATAGATAATAGGTGGATCGAAGACTGTATACCAACATGCTATAAAGATGTCAAAAACAACTCATTCAGAAAAGAATGGATGAATGCTATTGAAAATGAATTTATTTCCCTTGGGGAAATGGATGTTTGGGAAGAAGTAGATTACGATAAATCATTAAAAACCATTGACACAAGATGGGTTTTTGTAACAAAACCAAATGATGAAGGATACCACCAACCAAAAGCAAGATTAGTTGCTAGGGGCTTCAAGGATAGAATTGAATATGAGTTAGGACAAGTATTCGCCCCTGTTATCCCAATTTGGTTAGTAAGATGGTTCCTATCGATAGTTAATAAATTTGACTTAGAAATGGTTCAATATGATGTAAAAACGGCGTACCTAAATTCCCCTGCTATAGTCCCCATATATTTAAAACCCCCAGAAGGTTTACTAATGGAAAGTAATAAATTATTGAGACTTAAAAAATCTATCTATGGCCCAAAAACATCGTCTAAATCATGGTATAATTTAATAAATGAATATATTTTAAAAATGAACTTTCAAAGATCTAAAACAGATAAATGCTTATATTTTAAAAAATCAAATGAAAAAATAATTCTTATAGTTACATATGTTGACGACATATTGATAGCGTCAAATACCCCTGAATGGATTAAAAATGTAAATGATTCTTTTCAAAAAAGATTTACCATGAAAATAATTGATAACCCGAGATTTTATTTAAGATTCGAAATAATAAGAGATAGGAAAGAAAATACAATAACGTTAATACAGTCAAGATATATAGAAAAAATATTAAAAAAATATAATCAGAATGAATCAAATTTCATAAATACACCTATAGAAACATCTCTAAAAATTGAAGAAGATGAAAACTGCACAGACGATACTGAATATCCTTCAATGATTGGAGCCCTGTTATATCTGGCTAGAATAACAAGACCCGATATTTCATTTGCAGTTAATTTTTTCTCACGATTCCAAACAAAATCAAATTCTAAATTAAAAAATCATGTAAGACGAATATTCAAATATGTGAACACAACAAAAGAATTTTCGATTAAATTCACATCAGATAGTAAAGGCATACACTCTTTTGTAGATGCATCTTATGCCTCAGATGTAGAAGATCATGAAATAAAAATATCAAATTTAAATTTAGGAAAATCTATATCGGGATTCTTAATATATTTAAATGGGGACTTAATTAATTGGAATGTGAGAAGACAAATGATTGTAGCTACAAGCTCAACTGCTTCTGAAATAATTGCAGTATTTGATGCTTTAGACGACATACAAGTTACATTCCTTTTAGAAAAAGAAATATTTGAAGAAAATGACCCCGTAAGAATATTTGAAGATAATATATCAGCACTCAGAATAATGTCAGGAGGAGCTCAAAAAAGAGTAAGAGCTCTGTGAGAAAATACGAACTGTCAACGGATCGAACTACACAAAATTCAACGACGAAACCTACACTGATGAAAAGATTGAACGATGACTAGAAACACACATTACAAACACATAAATAAAAAGACTAAATATTCACTATTTCACGAATTTTATTCCACATAATATTAGCGGACATGTTGATGTTACGAAGGTTGATGAGCGACGAGAAGGCATACAAAACATATAATCACAGTTGAGTTACAAACACAAATATCACAGATTAATAATAACAACAGAACAGTGTTGCCACAACATGTGATATGCGAGAATAATAAGTCAACGTATAATATAATTTGCTATTATTCTCACAAGCTCTAATGATAAAATGTTATGCCATTACGCAATCGGTGGAGGATAAAGAAATCGAATTTAAAACTGTTGGTACGAATTCACAATTAGCAGACATGCTAACAAAAAGTCTTGAAAAACAAAAATTTAGAAACTTAGTCGACAAAATATTAACAACATCAAATCTCTCACAATACCATGGTACAAACTTATATATAAATCATACTTGTTAAATATTATCGTTTTTTTTTTTTTTTTCTTCTCTCACTTTACCATATAAGTCATTGTTACATGTTATTGTTCCTCAAATGTAATAAATAATAATATTTTATAAATATCTCTTTATTTCGTGTTATATTGGCAAACAGGCAAACTTCTTTCAAACCAGACAATTCACTAAAAAACATAATAAACACACAATGATAACAGACAAAAATTACAAACCAAATTAACAAACCACAATCCCACAGTGACTTATACACGGAAGGTAGACTGGGAAAGACTTAGACTTCCTCCCCCCCCCCCCGAGTATCGCGAACGATGGAGTCGTACACGATACGATAACGATATTGCTTAACAATATCGTTATCTCACTGACGTCACAGACCACATCAATGACGTCAGTAGAACAGACTAATCACAAACGTTTACACACACACAGACAAGACAAAAAGTTCTTTAGAGAGAATGACGAACGACGTCAGATGGTAAATGGCGACGAGCGCGAACAGAACCACGCTCTTTATTATTGATCTCACTACAAAGGTCTCGACTGGTCTGATGGAGAGTCTTATCAAAATTACCAACAAGAACGAGCACAACAGTCCACACAGTCATAAAAAATCTCCTAAGAAGTTCCTGCTCGTTAAAATTTTCTACGTAATAATTCAAAATAAGTTATGATAAAAACAAACGAAATTTTATTCAATTCATTTACACTCGATGCTGGTCACAGGAGCCGTTGGGCGTCTACATAAATTTATTCTTTTTGATTGTGAAGTAATAATTCATTACATAGTTACTGATTAATTCTCGAATTGTTCAATAATATAAGAATTTCATCGAATGTATGTAAGTATCATTTGACTGAAATAAACATTGTTTGTTCTATATCAATCACATATATTAGTAGTTTCGTTTTATTTTATGTGGTGTAAATCGTATAATTATGTTATTTGCAGCTCATTTATTCCCCACTTTATATTGCTGATGCGTATTAGTTGAATAGCATCATTCAAATCCTTAGCAGAATGAATTACGGGAGAAGAACTCCCAGCGTTGGAACGCCATCAATTTATTCCCATGTCACCTCTAGATCAACTGCCAATTTGAGATCATCGCGATCACTTAAGTCATTAAAAATTCCATGGTATCGAAAGCCAATTGTTCAAGATGCTTATTTCCTCGACATTCAACGTGGATCCCTCTTGTTTGCTTGTTACTCTCTTGTAAGTTCCTACCTTTCATCGTTTTTATAGTTGATATCGATTGAAAATATTTTACCAAACAAATACCCCGTATTATTTCAGTTTTTGAGTATGTTTACTATTGGAACTGCAATTTTTGACGTTTATTGTTTATCAATGGCTGCTCCTGGTTCAACACATTACGGTTACTATATTATCAGCTATCAGTTCGTCTACGTTGGCAGTGCCTGGGGTTAGTTAATGTTTAATGTTAAATTTTTCTTTGTTATTCAATTCTTTTAACCAGTTTTATCATTTTCTCTTCTAGTTCGAAATATGTTGATATTGTTCGCCCTGTTTTCATTTGCTGTTGGCGTCGTCATTTTTGTCACGAGTATAATTTTAATAAATGCTCTGCGGAAGGTTTGTGTTCCCTTTTAGATGAATTTCCGTACAAACGTAGGGCAAAATGCGTATTTATTGATGAGGTATTTTTCTCGGTCAGTACCCCAATCGTCCCTGTCGACTAACCTTACTCGTCCTTGTCAAATTCAGTTGATAATCACATGTACGTACTCGTCCCTGAATGCCGAAGCAGATGATTTACCTCAGTCCACTGACTCGTCCCCAATTATGAAAAAAATTATTCAATCATTTTAGTCCAAATTTCTTGGCATTGCTCGGTTGTATTGTTTGGTACCAATGATGACAATAGGCATCCACTAGGATTTCCAAGTATGGGAATAATTTTTGTTATAAGATGTGCTGGAGGGAAGAGTTTCAAATGGTTTGTTGTTTTAATAAGTAAATAATGTTTGTGGTTTTTTTGATTCGGTTGAACACAAATTAATGCAAGCCAGATGACGGAAAAGGAGAAAAATAAATATTTCACCTCTTCAGTAGAATCATATAGAATCTTTTCTTCATTGAAAATTCTTTATACACAACTGTTCGATGAATAGTCGAATGCCTTATATTAATTTTTTCGTTGACTTATTTCAAAGCTTATTTTCATTTGGTTTCTGGGTACGATTTATTTTAATTTTTAGTATTCGAAATGGAGGAAATATTAGCAAACGGATGTGCGAATAGTTTAAAATCCTCAAACCAAAACCTTTTTACATTTGTAGTTCAACTCTGATTTTGAACGGGGATGAGTTATGACAAACCTTTTTGTCGATTAATTGTTCTTCGTGGCGAATGAGACTACGAAATATCAAAAAACACTATGACTGGGACGAGTAAGGTGATCTCCTTTTTCTTATTACTCGCTCAACGAATTCACTTAGAAGGATGCCGCCTAATTTGTATGTTGTATGTTCGTCCGTAGACGCTTTTTCTGTTCTAACGCAATACATTTCTGTGTTTAGGAGCACGAAAAAAGAATACCAATATGGCTCTATACATTCGCAGCATTTACCATCTTTCGATTTGTTGCATGGGTGTTTGTATCCATCGTGAATGATCAAATATTTTTTTACAATTATACTATGCTGTTATTGTGGGGCTGTTTTACCATTGTAAATGTTTATGGATGGATTTTGGTATACTCCTTATATCTGGAATTATCTGATTTATCAAAACTTGAGGACTTAGCGCATTTAAGGGTAAGATGGACATTGGTTTATATTAAGACTAAATTAAAATTGTATATACCTACTTTTAAATATTTTATTGCATAAATTAAATTTCAGTTTCCACTTCCTCCTCACAGAAGTCCACAATTGCAAAATGATTCTGAGAATATTTCAGTATCTTCTTACATTTAATTTTTCATGTTGTCATTTAGTTTTTTAGCTAAATTTCACTAAAAAATCAACTCTAATTATCTTTTTCACGGTATAATTGTAGTTTGATGCGTAAAAATTGAAAATTTCGCGCGTAGTTTTAATTTTATTTACGACACTATACTCTACTCCGCCTGTTCGAATAATTGTTTCATAAATGTTCAGTTTTTCAACGTTGTTTATTCACTTTTGTTTTTTGTGCATTCACTTTTACATTTCTATTATTGAATGGTATTAATTCTAATCTTTGTTTTTACAGATGGGCACTATGCAGTCTTTAAATGCCTCCACCACTCATTCCTTAGCAGGATCTAGGCCAACCACACCTCATAGTACAGTTTCAACTGCCGCGGTAGTATAGATTTTCGCACTAACACTTCTATTTTGTCATCTCAGTGCACAGTATAATATTGTTCAATCTGAATTTATTTTTCTACCTACCACTCGATTTAATTATTTCCGTCCAGAACTGATTATCATTTTGTATTTGTATTTTTTTCGTATTTTATATTTATTTGATGATTTAATTTTATGCGCTTTTTGTATAAATTTTTCTAATTGATACTTGAAGTAAATTATATACATTTTTATATGAACGACCTTTTTTTTTTTTCGTTCGTTCGTTTATTTGTTTTAGAAATTAATCTGTTTGAAACGTGCCAGTTGATGTAAATGATCGGTGTCTGTGGTTATTTTCGCTGTCAAATTTATTTAAAATTATTTGCTTAAAATACGAATGAAGTCCGATCAAATACAAAATTAAAATATTGTATAATTTTTCTGGCAGGTGAGTCATTTGTGAGTCTTCCATTTTACATAGCATCGTCGACTCTTATGTAATTTTTGGTATTTTTCCTTTCTTTTGTAATAGGTAAGTATGATTTAAATTACTATGAATTTGTTGGAATATTTAAAAAAAAAAAACTATGGATGGTTACCGATTCGCTTAAACAGCCAAAAATCGTTCAAGAGCAATCCTACATTAAAGAAATTGAAGAATTAAAGGTCTCAAGCAATAGTTAGGTATCCTATCATTTATTAATTGGTTTGTGCGGGGCCCCACAATTGAAAGTTCATAAGGTCACAACCAGCCACTGTCATATTCCGAACCAAGGGCAGATTTACCCGGTCATTGAGCTTTTGGCTGACAGACACAAAGGTGAAAGGGTGCTAAATTAATTTTTGAAAGATTTTCATGCCCACGTATTTTTTTAATGATGTTTTATAAAGGGTTTATTCGGTGGTGCATTTACTAGGCGTATTCTTTATGGCTAAAATTGCTGTTCTAAAAACTTTTAGTGGAGTATTCATATCTCATGTGATTACACGCACCAATGAAAAGCAAATATGACTTGAACATAAGCGAAATAGCCCGATAAAAAGCTTTTTAGAACAGCACTTTTTACCATAAAGAATAAAACTACCAGAAAACCGTTAAGGCCGCGGTTTACAAGTGTAAAGGCAAAAGGGTGCAAAATAAAATTAAGTTTTTTGTACACGTTGGATAATTTACGCGTATCAAATTCTTTACAGTACAAAATGTAGAGAATTGGATAATTGAGACGAATATAAAGTTTATTGCTGTAGAAATTCTAGAAAGCCGAAAACAAAAGTACCCAATTTGTAAAATTCTAGGTATTCTCCACATTCTCTACAAAATATGTAGAGAATTCAAAATTCTCTGCTTCCGAATTTTACCCAAATGAAAATGTAACTATGTCAATTTACATCTCTATGTGCCAACCCCAGTCAATAAATACTAATGTTTGCACCAAATTTTCCTACTATACTTAGATACTAGTTATCAAAGAAAAATTGGGACCTACATCTCGTTGTGGTTAGAAATAGAAAGGTTTTGGTGCAGCGCCGGGAAAGTGTAATATTGTGTCGTGTCGATGACACTTTCTTGGAAATTCGAATTTGGTACTGAAGGAGTGGGGACAAATAGCTTCGAAAGTGGTGCTGTTTTTTGTTGCATCATTTTAGATGAACGTGCGTCCTCCATTATATTTAATACGCTATGGATGGACCTCAACTTCGTGATACAGACTTTAGAAGAAATATTTCAAACATTATTACAATCACAATAGTAAACAATAGATATAAATAATATTTTATATATATGTATACCTATATTAAGTGCAGGCAACTAAATCAAGCGACAGGTAATCTTAAAAGACCGGAACAGTACAAATTTTATATTCACAATTCAGAGTACCTGCATACATTTCAGTATGTAATTGACGTATTTAACGGGACAATTGGTAAGGATATGTCGAGAATAGAGGGATTTGAATATTCGAAAGACCAGTATATTGCGGTCGCCGAATATTATTGGTAGTTATTGTGTGTAAAATTAATAGGAAAAGAAGTGGAATAACGGATATGAAGAAGAAGACTGAAAAGAAGAAGGAAGAGTCGATTGAATGTAAGAATAAAGTACTTAAACAAAAATAAAATAAATTTCATTTCTGCAAAAATGTAGTCGTCTTTATGAAATATGGCCGACTATATTCTTTACATTTTTGTTTCTAAAAGTTTCCTGGAGTGAGCAACCTCGTTTATCTCTCCCCCCTAATCAAAATCTGGGTTTAGATATGCATTATATTTTATGAAATAATCTAATACAACGTGAAACCAGAATACAAAACGTATATCAAATAATGTTGTTGCATTTCAATTTCAGCTTGATTTTCTTGGTGAAAAAATAATGAAATTTAAGAGAATTCTGTCTGTCGCTTCTAATGAAGCCGCATAGCTACGGCTCTACGTGGGGTCGTGAAGCAAAAAATATATTCGGTTGTTTCATGAGATCGAGATTAATATGTTGGAAAAAGATAAAATATGAAAATTTTTCTATTAATTAACTTATAAATTTACCAAAATTTCTGAGTTCAGAATATTGAAATAGGTACTCTACTTTGTTTTAGCATATATATGTGGTAGGGGCACAGTACCTGTATCCATACCGATATGGAAATATTCAAATTTTTCTCTCATTTTAAGATTTAATTTGTAATATAAAATTCATTTCTTACTTCGTCATAAGTAAAAATACTTTTTTTTTTTCACTTTATTTCTTTAAACTTATATTTTTCTATCTGAAATATATGTAACTGTAATTTCAAAATCATTGATTTCCTATGATTTTAATTGATATCGAGTTAATTTTTATTTAATTATTTACCTATATATAGTAGGTACATCAATATATTTAAAAGGAGTAGAATGCATACATAATTGTAACAGTTTATTTTCTGTAAATTTTAATGAAGTTCATTAGGTAAAACTCGCACATAATAGGGGTTTGAGTTTTTTGTCACTTTTAAAATGAAAATAGGTACATTGTAAATTGACTGTATCGTTTCGTACTGTTATTAGAAAACGATTTCAGTTTAGCTACCAGATACTCCTCGCAGAAAAAATGTTGAAGCATGAAAGTGTTTGGAGAGAAAAATAAAAATAGGAGGCCTACCATACGTATTCTCTACCGTTGTAAGGCTAAATATCAGAAAAAACAACAATATAGAGGCCATTCAATTTGACAGAAAGACGTAAATTTTTTTTTTACCAAAAGTACCACAATATTTGTCTCCTATATTCCTCGGCTCTTATACCATCTTTAACCAACTTTATTTCTCCAAACAGATTTTATAGGTTCAATAAAACGATTGATCGTTACCTACATTTGATTATGGTGCATCATATCCCCTTCACTGACCCGTAAATTAGCTCTCTGTCTCCATCTCCCTCATAAAAAATAAATTCTAAAATGCTTGCAACAAGTCGAGAAAGTATTTTTCAAATCTCAAACTTAAAAAATGTATGAGTGCTTTTTCAAGGGAACGTGACCGATTCTACTGATTTATATTCTCTAAAAGTTTTTTACCCTCTTTTTTTTCTTCTTTTTTTTTTTTTTTTTGAAGTGTTTCCAGGAAGAAAAGAAAACGCCAATAAGGTCGAAATTCGTTTTTCACCTATAAATGAAAATACAACCGACGACGCCGCATAGAAATCATGCGCGTGATTGTTTCTTTTTCTCGTAGGTGTTTTTTTTTCCTACTTTTTTTGGAGTGCGTTTTGAATTTTACCCTTTTGACTTTACGGTGGTGAGTGAGTAGTCTTTTAGCTTTTACTTTAGTCTCATCGTGAATCGAGAAGGGAGTGAACATGTCTGCGTTTCGATTACGAATTTGTGTTTGGTGTTTACGAAATTTCATATTTTTATTCGTCATCAACGCGTATATTAGTAACGGTGAGTTTACTAACCATACATATATATATACATACATATATATGTATAACCTAATATTTGGTACTAATTGAGAATTTTTTATGATCTAATCGAGAATCGGTACATTTTAAACCACATAGCATGGGTAACCTAATAATTATTGAGAAAATAATATTTGCGTTCATCTCCGCTCCGTAATTTTTATGTAGGTTTTCGAAGAAAATCTGCATATTAAAATTTATCTGGTATTCGGACCCAGGGTCGAGGGTAGGTTTGTGTTTCGTCTCATGATCCCAGGAAATTTACGGCATTATTACCTAAAATTCGTGAGGGATAATATTAGGTACAGTGATTTTCGGAAAAGATATAGGTTAATGACTCATGTTAAGTAAAGCAACTCAACTGGCGACGATGTATGGTGTGTTGTAGCCCGTGACTATTAAAGGGACAATACTACGGATTTCTGAAAATTTTTAAATTGTAACTTTTACCATTTTAATTATGATTTTTTTCCCAGTTTGTTAACCAAGAAAAAGTAGTTTCACTTACGCTATTTGATAAGCAGACTCATAGTAACCTTACACAAAAATTTTTATACTATTCGGCTGTTATTTAGATTTTTGAGAATGTTTTAAGTGTCAAAATTTTCCAAAGTTTATGCTATTTTTCTGTATTTTTCAAAGATTATAAAAAAAATTCTCCATATTAGGTACGATTTTCATTGATTTATTCAATTGTCTCATCAATTCCCTAAAACAATTGTTTTTCAACCCATCTGCTTATCTGCCATAGATTTTGAGAAAAAAATTCTCAAATTTTCAAGGAATTTAAGGCCTTTTCAAAGGGTGGAAAATAAATTTAGAAAAATTAATCAACAAAAAGTGCTTGAAACAACGAAAAATTAAGACAGACTCTTGTTTTTGTTAATTAACACACATCTACTTAATTTCCTTGGTAGCACCTGTGAGACTATACATACATATATATTATACACATTTCGATTTAACTTGGTATAGGTTGTAATTTACATCCGATGGTCGTGAAATTTGGTGCACTTATTAAGATCTAAAAAGGGATAAACCCTATGGTTTTTGTTCCAAATCAGCCGGATGGTGCATACGCTATATCTTGATATTATGATTTTTGGAATTCTAAAATGCTTAATTTTTGAGCAATATAGTTACAAAATTTTGTACAGACATTGAATATATTCTATTCTATCATTCTGCAAAATTAAGTTACAATCGGCTTAATGGTTCATGCGTGAAAGTGATTTGAAAAAATATTCAACTATTGCTAAGAAGAGTAGATAATTTCCAAATGAAATAAAAGATCTGACTGGAAATCAGGCTAGTTGTTATTTTATTTGCTAAGCAATCACTGAATAACTTTCACACGTATTTTATAACCTCACATTTCTGAACACGTAATTAAACGTAATTATTTTCACCCGAAATTCTAGCAAATACATTTGATATTTTCATTTTTTTTATTGTATTTACTTATTTATTTATTTTATTTATGTATTTATTTAAATTTACCTATATTTTTCAATGTGGCTTGCTGCTCTAGAGTTTTGTTTTAAACTGGATTTGGCTTCACGGCCATTTTGTCTAGTGACTGGAGGATTTATGTAATTCCATGTCGAAGTGAGGACAGATAGATGATTGGAATTCGGTGGCCAATGGTTACCAAGCATGAATTTTTCAAACACAAACTTGAGCACCAATAAGTAGAATCGAATCGAATACACCGCCATTTCGGGTTGGGAATGTGACGACGACTGGTCTCAAACTTATAACCTTTCGATAGCAAATGCAATCACCTAACCTTCTATCTCATATGAGTCCTTTGTTCGATAATTTGACTGGATATACCATAGGCACACTTATCTTTTTTTGAAAAAATCTTGTTGGTTTCTCCAAACATCACAACACCTCATCTTTTTGAAAAGCTCTGTTTGACAGAACTACACCAACTTACACCAACCTACACCATAAGACCTACTTCACAAATATTTGAGTAAAACTTGGCGCAAAGTCACATAACATTCTTACATTTGTGGAATCGCCTGGAGTAAGTTTGTGTCTCCGTGTCTCTGAGTATATATTATATAATGGAGGGCTAATTCCTATAACATTACTATCAGACATAGATAGCGTTTTCAGGGAATGAAATTACAATGTTTTGCCATAGGACTGAAAGAATGGGGGGCTATTGTAACCACAATGCCAACACATTCTAGATTTTCAGTTGAAATTCCGCTAAATTATGTTTCATTTAGCCTATTCTTCTCCAAATCCGAGTCCAAAAGTTTTTTTTTTATTTTGTTTCACGATCATGATTACCTTCATGGTTTCTGTTAATAGAATTTTTGTATAAATTCTCAGGAAAAACCAGTTGCATCCGTAATATTACACTTACAAAGTCAATGAATAACCAAAAGAAGTCAAAGAGAAGTCGAGCAGAATTTGACAAACTGTGTCACTAGAAGTGATAAAACTTCCTCCCTAATCCAATATTTTAAGTGCAGTACGCCATAAGACAATATATTTTGACATAAATTAATAATAGAACTGCCACTCAAAGGAAGTAGGTACTACCTACTCAGATTTTTCTTCATCCCTCTGTAGTGAATTAATTTAATTATGCAATTACTTACCCATTTACAATTATACGATAATCACTTTCACTTCGCTACAAGGTTGTAACGAATGGGATGTAAACGGGGGCATTGCCCCGATTAGCCAGAATCTAAAAATCTGCCCCACACCACTCCATACACCAACATAGATTTGCACTTGATTAATAATTTTTTTTTTAATTTTTTGTCTCTTTTAAATTGTTGAAAATTCATAACAATCAGTGCAGCAACAATAGTTTTCTGATGGGGAAAGGAGAAGAGGTTTCTTTCTTATATTTATGGTAAATTATTATTCACCTTTCTTTCTTTCACTCACTATTTCCTTGCGTTTTTTCACGTTTTTTGTTTTCATTCTCTCAATTCGACTCTTATTTTTTTCACACGTTTTTACCGCCCCCCCCTCAGCATTCCATTCCATTGGTACGAATGGTATGTTGTCTAACAAGTGTGGAAAGGCAATTTTTCACTCGCGTGAAGTTTGCAGCACTCGTCTACGGCTCGTATAAACTTGACACTCGAGGAATTGCCTACTTTCCGCACTAGTTTGACAATATAATATTCTCCTCATTATTACGACATACTCGTATTCAAATGATTGAAAATGATCCGTTGGCATGGGAGACGACAAAAATGATGAAAATCGCTTACAGCCTTACAACTTGCACGTAGATACAGCTCTTCGGATGTAAAAAACGATTGCAGGCCAGTCGAGTCTACCAAAATATTATACGACAAAAATGGCGGTCTTAAACGGACCGTGTAAATAGGAAGCATTCCTTATACCTATCTACTTGCAAAGTATATTTCTCGTTAAATTCATAAACGACCGATCAATATAACCAGTGAGAGGACGTAATCGTGCTACCCTCACTTCACCATTGTGTATAACATGAAACATAGAATGACAATTTAAACGGTTTGCGATATAAATTACCACTTCTTTCGATACGACGTTTCTGCAGGGACTAACTTAAATCTACGAATGGCAAAAAGGGTAGCCTATAAATTCGTTCTGCCCATCGTTGGTACGAAAACGTAACTCTGATTGTAGAAGAATACCCGTCATTAAAATTGATTTTAGAATGGAATTTTCTTTGTTTTTTCCACCCTCCTTTGACCCACAACTTTAAAACGTCGTCGTACACTGAAAGGCAAATAAAAATGAAAAAGCAATGAAATGGCGCGTGATGGTGAGAAAATTCTTCATCAGAAAATATTTACAGCTCAAAAATTTCTTATCCTGTCAGTCTGTCGTGAAATTTTTTCTATTTTTTCTATTTTTTTTTTTTTTTTTTTTTTTTTCAAAACGAGAAAAAAAGTTTCATAATTTTCTAAATTTTTTTCGCGTTTCTTTCTTTTCGTTTTAATATCGAAAACAGATTAACGTGAACATTTTTTTCCCCCCTTCTCTAACAACCACTCTATAACAACATAAGCTTACAACGAGCAAAACAAAATCCTTTTTGATTACATTTTTATCGAGTTCCATACCCACACAAAAGTAGAAAAAAATTATTACTTCTCTCTCTTTCTCTCTCACTCACTCCATCATCCTTACTCTGTCTCGCTCACTCTCACACACACACACACACATATATATATATGTATATTCACACACATACGCGTATTCACTCACTCTTTCAACTACACGCCAGCCAAAACAGAATTACGTTATTCCTATTCAATATCGTATATTTCAAATCCAATTTCATTCGCTCGTGGAGATCTACGCTTTTCCTGCGTTATTATCTTTTCTGTCGACTATTTTTTTTTCTCCGCATTTGTATAGCCTATACGTAGGTATTATGTTAAAATTTCCAATTTTGAAGGGCGGGTGAAAAAATGTAGAATGAAAAATCGCAGTCGCTCAGCAATAAGATGTACCTAATAGGTATGTAATATATGCTGTTGTAAGCAACTGAAAACGAAAACGAAATGAGTACGGAGGGAAATAAAATACCCATACGTAGGTAGCAAACTTGAAATCTAGTAGGTATTATACAGAAAATAAACTATTATTGGTTTAGCTGTACATAACAATAACAGTACAGAACAAAAATGTTTTGAAAAACGTCAATACGAACGTCTATTTTAACATGACACGATTATTGGTGGTTAGAAAATTTATCGCCAGAAAATTAAGGGACGAAAATTCGTCGAATGAAAGTGTGTCACGAATGAAAATTCATCTATGATGAATATTTAACTCCAGAAAATTGAACGCGTCAAAATTTATCGCATTACAATTTGAAAATGTACCGTCCGTCACAAATTTAGGGTCAAATTTCAAGGCGTATAAAAAATACAACCTTGAATTTTTTGATAGAGTTTGCTGCGTTCAAATACTATAAAGCTCTTCATTCGATCTCTAAAATAAATAATTGGGGAAAAGTTTTTCTGGAGAAAATATAGCTACCCTGCGATACCAATTATTCAATGTAATGTTAATAAAAAAACTTTCGAACTTATATTATGAGCTTTTTCAACAAGTTCAGACAATAAAGTAACATGTATGTTCAAAGAGAAGAAAAGCAAATGTCAGACTTACAAAAAATAACTTTAATGGTCGTGATTTGTATATAAAACAAAAATTTAAAACAACTTTTTTAGAAAAAATGCAGAAAAATTTCAATCTGATTTAAAAAACGAGTAAGTATCATTTTCAAGTTGAAATTTTTAAAAGCCATAATTTTTGAAAGGCTTCCCTTTCTCCTCTACCAATACCACCGACTCAATAAAAATCTGAATAAATATCTATAACGTTAACTAAACATGAGAAATTAAAAATTACACTGTCAAAACATTCTTTATTGTTAAATTCGCTGTATAGAATTGTGTCGTTCAATAAATATTCAGAGAAGGTAAGTTATTTTTGACCAGTCTTTGCGAGTTGAAATTTCTCATTTTCGCTGACGAATTTTTTTGGACTCCTATTTTAAAGCTGTACCTATACTCAGTTCGTAAATTTTTAGACAAAACATTTTAACGTCACAAATGAATAAATAAGGCAGCAAGTGAGCTATTTCCGAGTCATGTAAACTCACTTCTGAATCTTGTTGAGGAAGATATTTTGTAAAATTAATGATCATAAAGAAACGAAACGCTAAAATTTGATTATAATAAGAAATCTTTCATGAAAATTATAAAAACTGGAACAAAATTATCAACATCCTCATTGTGGCAGATTTAATGTTTCATTCTGAAAATGTAATGTCTTCCTCGATGTAAAGTGAATGTGCCTTCATATAAAAATATTCTTAACATTTTTCATGGAAACGCCTTCATCTTACATCAAGGTTATATTCATCAATAATAATAGCTACCTACTTTTCACTTGAAAAATGCCAGCATAAAGCTGTAAACATTACCTTTCTAATCATGTATTACATAAAAAAGTAATTTTTTTCTTTCTGTCCCCCTCCAAATTCTACTTTGTGAAACGACAATTTATTGAAAGGAAAATACTTTTTTTTTATTAGACATCTTTCTTGTACATAGACTGCTAATTGGTGACCCGATACTAAGTACACTGTACCCAAATATGACTGGACTATTTTCATGAAAATTAGCGATAAATTTACAGTTTTTTGGTATAAAAAGTACTTCTTGCTACCCCCTTTTCACTCACCAAATTTTGAAAAAAATGATTTCCATCACTTTTGGTACATTCTTCTCTAAGGTTGTCTTCTTGGTTGCCCTTGTACAGAATTTGGATATAATGAACCTTTAGACAGTTATACCTACTTTATTATAAATTACCAATTCTTATCATACCTATAATAACAAAAATTTAACCAGTTTTTAGAAATTCTGAAAAATGACAACCATGCAGAAGACCCTGTTAAAAGTAATGTCGAAAGTTTCTAATGAATCAGAGTAAAACTGTATTAGTGAGAAAGGGGAAAATAATGTCCTTTCCCTTAATTATACCAACTTAAAATTGTGATGATTAGGCAACCTAATTATTTCTTCACGTTTGTGTTTATCGACACTCAAGCTCAGTAGGTTTCAAGATATTTTTGGATTGTTTGAGGACCAGCAACTACCAATAAATATTTTTTGTGGATTTTCTTTTGGTAAATGCCATGCCAGTACCAAATATGTATAAAAATAGATAAAACAAAAAAACATAATCCATGTAAGTAAGTACAAGAAGTTGTATGAGTAATATTTCAAAATGAAGAAACTATTCATAATGCCCAAAATTGTTGTATTTGTGACACTTGTCAAATGACACTTCTCAGTTAGGTACTCTTCCTTCAAGATATTATTGATCATAAAGTAAACCAAAAATATTCTCTTGTATAATTTCAGTTAATTAATTTATTATCCTGTGAAGTCCAACCTGATTTGCTATTAATTGACCATATCAAGGCTCTTTACTAGCACGTATTTGCATGAGGGTGATAAGAGATGAACCTCCATTTTGTGTTATTTTATATGCATATACAGTAATAATAAACAATGTAAAATTCACAAAAAATCAAATAATACAAGGAGTCTCACCTCTTATCACCCTCGTGTGCATACCTGTTAATAAAGAGCCTTAACCATATCAATTCATAATATCAAAATAAAAATTTGTCTTATTATTTTACAAGATCTATGGAGTTCCATAGGTACGGACATAATTTCCTCTAAATAATTCTAACTTTTCCTACACTCAATCAAAATGTTTAAATTAAATTATAAAGATTATAAATAACAGAACCCAATGATTATAAAATTGAAGAATCATTTGACGTGGTGAATAAGATGATAAATCTAAAAGACAATAACTTGGTGTGATAAAAAATGTTCATAGCTACCAACTCTAGACTATTTTTAATCAGCCAACTAAGTAATATGTTTTTCATTACTCATTTACTAAATTGAAAATACAAGTCAAATATAAAAGTTCTGTAATTATCAGAGTTTGCTTCTTCTTTAAACCTTTTAATCCGATTAACTATTTGAAATATGGAAACAAAAGGAAGATCAAGCTGAGGATAGAACAACTTCAATATCATCACACATACAAATTAAGTACCTACCTACCACGATTGTTCGTCTAACGACTCTGAACATCAAGTCTGTTGAGCTTTATTCGTTAGCCTCAACATTGGTTAACTACTATGTATAATTATATTGATTATTTCAATTGTGAAGAAGATCGTTTTATCTGAAATGAACGGCTTTTACAATCTAGTTATGGGGAGTTGTGCAAGATATCATGAGGCAGGACTTCATGGTTCCAAATAGTATGTAAGCAAGCTAGTTTCACATTGTTTTCTTTTTTGATCTAAGATATTGATATTCCTTACTGCCCCATACTAAACAAAACAAAAAACTCAAGATAGATAAAATAATTAATTTTTCTAGAATTCAATGATAATTTTTCTTTTTTTTTAACTGATGCCCCACTCTATAAAAAAGGGGTTACATATGGGGAAAAAATCAATTTTACTGGAGTTAGATGATAAATTAATAATCCTATTATCATTTTGTTTGATTTTTTTTTAAATTGACTATTTAATAAAATGATGGTTGAGAAATTTCTCAAACATAAATAAATTAAATTCAAAATATTCACCCTATATTATCAGAAAACCCGTAGTTGGGCTTAATTTATGTCCCAGTAAACTAATATAGAAAAAGTTATTAAAATTTTCCAAAGAATTCACCACGGCCACAATTAAATAGCACCTATATGGAGAACGTGAGTGCTGACTGATGCTGTCATTCAAATTAGTGAAACATTTAATTTAATGACGCTTTAGAAACGTAGGTATAAAGTTGGTTTTTTGTGGAAGGGTGGAGAGAGGGGTATCTACTTCCCCTTCTTCTCTGGCATAGCATAAAAAACTCAGTTCACCTTATATCGTCTTATTTTTATCCACCTATCGTTGGATAAAGTCCCTCAACCGGATTCTTTTCTTTGGAATGAAATCGTAGGGGGGTGTTAAAAGTACCTGCATTTGATAACTCGCATCCAATGTTTCTGCGTTAACAATTATAAATTGTGCGAGAAGAAATAAAACGAAAGTTTTATTAAAACTCACCCTATCGGTAATCGCTGAAGGAGCAACCATCAATACGAATAAAAATTTTGGCACAAATTAAATTCCCTATAATCGAAAACGTAAGAGTTATTCTTGAAAAAAGTTTTTTTCAGTCTCGAGTATAATCTGGTTAATCTTCTTTAAAGTTTTTCAATATCTTCGATTTATAATTTTCATGGAGAGTTTAATCGGAGTAATCTTTTCTCGAAAGTTTTCCCACACTCACTCAAATTATTGCCTCCGCATGATAGGCGGTGATCTGTATTGTATTTCTATTTAAAATAAAAAACCATGATAATTTTTTGAGGCTAAGTGGATACTTCATTCAGGTATACCTGGTTGTATAAACGTATACCAGCCCCTTCCTCCTTAGAAAAAAACAATTATTACGAGTTACTCAGGTTGGGTTCCTGGTGAAGTACATACATACTCAGCGGACAATTTGTGGTATCTTCTGAGAGAAACGCCCATATTTTCCAGAAATAGAGCCAACTTTTGAAAAATATTCACCTGTTAAAAATCAATAATAATGGCTTGGAGATGATACTTTTTTCTTCAAATATTGACATTGCTTGCTGTATCAGATTTTTATTTTTAATATTGTAACATGTTTCTTAGCAGAAATATTATTTTCTTTCTTAAAAAACAACAAAACTTTCTTGAAATACGCTATACGATTGATTGATTGAATGAACAGTTTAGTTGTTTTTGAGATTAACTTAGGACGCTTACTTTTGCCAATAGACTACGAGGAACTTATACTACAATTCTATTTGCCAAAAAGAAAGCAAGACGCAAAAAATTCGTCAATATTTTTTGAAGGTACTTAAATAGCATAAACTGTAAGAAAAACATTCGAAAAATTTTCTTAAAACAATATTATTATTTGCTAATATTTCATTAAATTAACTGATCATTGTTATGATTCGATTTTTTATCAAATTACTTATTTTCAATTGTTTTACATTAATTTATAAATTTTACGTAATTTTTTATTATAATACAATATTTTGCAGCAGTCTACATATGAATGTAGAATAATAGTATGTATGTAGAATATGAAAACAACTGTAATTTAAATTGATGTAAAAAACATGTTATGACAAAATAGTAACGATGATACCGAAAATTTGTTGCATATTGTAGACTACAGGGTTATCCAATTAAAATGCAACCCTAACTTTGGAAACCCTTAAAAGATATGTGATACTCGTGGTAGGAATAAGGACTAGCCATAGTAGGTAATTGGTAACGTGAGTTTATAAACTCCATTGTTCGCATTCATTACCCGATCAAAAATCGTGGAATTTTCACGTTGGAATGTTCGATGATCGGTGAATTTAAAAAAATCTGAGTACCCTCGACAATTTTTTTTGGGGCTTTATCAAGAAACACACTTTCATAAATAATTCTGGCTCAATGGAAGAACTTAAGGACAAAGAGAATAATTACCGTCATTTCTGCTAAAAACTACCGCATCCAGAGCAAGGCTGGCTGTGGAAACAGAGAAAAGTCAATTTGAATACATATTTTGTAAATTTGGGTACATTTTGTCATTATATTTGGTACAAAAAAAGGGTTTTCTCTGAAAGTTTTAAATGTTAGGTTGTATTTTACGTGGATAACCACATAAATACTTCCTTTTTTGGGTTGAAAGACGTGGCACAGGGCGAGTATGCAACCTGTATAACTTACAGATTAATTTGGTGACAGTCGACACTCACCCCTCCAAATTTACAGGGTTTTTTCCGCATTCATCCGTCCATACAAAGGCGTAGCTAAAAAATTTTCGCGGAGAGGGGAACAAAGCAAATTTCATTTAAGTAGAAACCAGTTAGAAGGATTAACAGGCAACGATATAACTAAGAATTTACGTCAGTGTGCACTGCTGTGGGGCTGTACTCAGGATTTACCTCTAAAGGGGGTTTTATAGGAAGACAAAATAATCATTTCGCTCTCTCCGCCGGCAAAAAAATTTTTTTAGTGTTTTCTGAATTTTAAAACATTTATGCGCAGAGGGTTGTATTTATTTTTGGGTAGGTGGAGGAGTTTCTAATGACTCCGGCGGATACATGATGCCTTGGCCCACAGTGTAATTACTGCATAAATAATTTGAATATTAATTTCCATTTGTAATTTTTCCACTCTGAAAATTTAACCACCGAGAAATGAGTACTTCCTCGCCCCCCTAGTTGCGCCATTGGTAATTCAAGCGAACTCGAAACTTCAGTCACAGTCGATTTTACTGGTTATGCAAAAAGCAGACATTGAAAATTTTCGGACGAAATTAAGGTATAGAAATTTGTAATGTTTTTAAGAAAAAAAATATACGGTACCTATAGTTAGCTTTTATTTAATAAAAAATTTAGCTTTCTTAACCAAAAATAGGTTGATTTTCTTTGAAAACCTAACTAAAAATCATGCTGGATCGCCCAACTTTTTCTCATTATATCTTCATTTCTACATATTATCACCTATATTAGTGATAAAGAAAAAATCCACATTTTTTCTTTTTTAACTGACCTCTTTGTTTTCGAAAATCCAGGGGGGCAATTGCTCCCCCTGTCTCATGCTGGCTACGCCTTTGCCTCCATATATTCAAAAACGAAGCCGTATATTTCGTAAATTCGTTCTTACTGTCGCTTTTATTCCATTTAAAAGAAAAGAAAAAGCGACGACGGTCGTGTGTTTAATCGATAAAGTAATGTTTTATCGAATGATTTGACGTGTAATTTGAATATTCGGTTAGGCGAATGCAAATTTCGTGACACAATGATTTACGATTTTTTACGATATTTATCAAACGCAAGGGAAAAGCTTTCTACAGACATTGAAGTTTAAAATAGAAGAATATAGGGGGGTGAGAGAGAGAGAGAGAGAGAGAGAGTGACAAAGAGAGAGACAGTGAGAGAGAGACAGAGAGAGAGAGAGAGAGAGAGAGAGAGATAGAGAGCGAGTGAGAGAAAGAGAGGAAGAGAGAGAGTGTGTGAGAGAGAGAAAGAATGAGAGAAAACAGAATCAAGTGACGAACTTACGTATAACTAGAAATTGAAGAAAATATTTTACCATACAGGATTTGACGTGTAATTTAATTAAATACGTTCTTAACCACCAAGAAGTGAAAAGATAGAAAAGTTACGAGGCCAGCGAGTATAACTCATTGGACTAACTTTCCAGCACATAATACATTTTATTTTTCTTCTTTTCTTATCCCACCCCTCCGCGGCGCAAGCAACCATTTTAATCGTCTTTTGTTGTCTTTTTGCTGTTGTATTTTTCAGCCACAGTTTGTGAATTTCAATTCTATATCAAAGGTCGTATTTTAATTCAACTTTTCAACTTTCTTCGTTCCCTCGCGGCTCGACTAATGCGCCACCACTTATTGGTGCATGAAAAGCGAATCACTTCGTTTCCACCTAAAATTGCTGTCCGCATACTTCAACTTATACACCGAATTTCAGCTCTCAAAGCTGCGATCATGACGAAAAAGAAAATCAAATGTTTTTCAATTTCACTAGTTTCTTTCAAAGTGCAAAGTGATGGAGTTTCTTCTACAGTGGTTGTTTGAAAAACTATGGTGTCGCTGAAGGCTATCCTAGAGAAATCCATAGTCACCATTTGTCAAAGATTGATAAAAAGTAAAATCTGTCTCGTGCTATAAGTGCATCAATGCATGTATGCATGTACATTTATTTATTTTAAAGTCTTATTTTCTAGCTGAGTCCGTTGAGGAAAAAGATAGACAAAAATAAGTGCAATACCATGGTAATCTCGATTTTGGTCTTGGTCTTGGTCTTGGTCAGTGCCAGACTGAAATAAATTTGTGAAAATACTCTAATTTTGGGTGTTAATAGAAGAAAATAATTTTAGGCGTTAACTGCGGTAAATGAAAGAGAAAAACTACCATTCCTGTGTGAGGCAGGTGGACTGCAATTTCTCTTTCATGTAGGTACATAGTAATTAAATTATTCATCCAAAAAAAGAAAAAAAATGCACTAGAATCTTCACGTACTACAAACAATTGTAAATAATCAAATAAACGGTAGGAAAGCAAATGAATAATTAAGGCACACTGTTCAGTCTATGTCTTAGTTATAGACTTGTATTTTCTTTGTTTTTTTTTGTCCTTTTTTTTCATCTTGTTTCAGCTTAAAATAATTTTCTCTCATATTATGGAGTGATATACCATATCGTTAACAGAATAGTTCATATTTTGGGAACTGAATACAAATGTTTGATGCATGTTTGAATTTAATCGATTGTTTGACCTTAACGGAACTACAAAAAAGAGAATTAAGATTAATTTAACGAGCTGGGTAAGTCTAAGTATAAGACCAGATCTGATAGAAGTTTAGAACATGTTGGTTCCGTAGTTTGAGAAAAAACATGAGAACAAAAAATTCCTGGAAAAATTGTTATTCCAGAATTTTGAAGAATCTACGAATGGATCGGGCTGAACTTTTCACGATAGATTGTTTTTATACGTGTGCAAGTTTCGTAGAAGTTTAGGGTCTATTCGTTGGCTAGTTATAGACAAAATTTGAAGTGAAAAAATTACTGAAAACAATGTTATGTTCCTGGTTTTGAACAAACTACGAAGAAGATAGGCTGAAATTTTCAGGAAAGGTAGTTCTTATATGGGATTTAGGTCCGATAAGAGTTTGGTGCCTATTGGTTTACCAGTTTCCGAGAAAACTGGAAAAGAAAAAATTTATGGTAAAGTGGTTTTTTCAAGATTTTGAAGAAACTACACAAAGAATAAAGTTGTAATTTTCACGAAATGCAGTTCTTATATCGGATAAGGTCTGGTCGGAGTTTCGTGCCTATTAATTCAGAAATTTCCCAGAAAAATGCGAGAAAAAAAAATTTCTGCAGAAACTCAAGTCGCCTGTGTCGCTTGAAGTATTTTTTTCGTATTTACGGCGTTAAGAGTTGTTTTACTTGTTTTACTTAAAAAGTAATAATGAAAATTCAATTAATCGATACGACTGTTAGATATTGATAACTATCGTTAGTTTTGTTCAATTTTTTCACGCAACTGGAATTTACAGTTACCTACAAATTGGAAAATAAGATTTTCTAGCAAAGTACTGCTGCGGCAAAACTTTTTTGTGGGTTGAATTCAGATTTCAGATAAATATTTTATTGAAACAACTTTTGGAAAATTTAAGGCTCAAAAAAGGAGTTAAAATAAGGAAAATGAGCAAACATAAGGAAATAGACCCTACGTGCTGGCAAATCTGCGGGTAATAATTTGTCTATTTTTAAAATTATGGATATTTTAAAATATTATTTATCATAATTTATCCTCGACTAACTTGTGGCCATCTTTGGTTGGTAAATCAGCGTTTTAACCAGAAAATGTTTTAGGACACACCCATGAGAGACGTGTAAGAAGATACTGGTTTCGTGAAAAAAGGTGAAAATGTCAAGAAATAAAACTATTTCGCATTTTTTCAAACCATAAAGAGTGCGAAAAAAACTTTTTGATTAATGTGTTGCTTTTGCTTGGGCAAAGAAAATATTTCACGAAGTGTTTTCTGAAAATACGATTAAATGTTAATCATTGGGTACCTATGGTAAACTTATGATTATTCGAATCGAAAATGCAATAATTTAACGACTCTGGCAAATAAATAATCATGTAAAGGCGATAAATGTGCAATAATTTTGCTCGAAAATGTCGCTAAAACTGTCGTAAAATGAAAATTCTTCTACGTCCAATTACAATGTACCTAACGTAGTTCAGGGGAAAAAAAAGAAGTATAATTATGCTAATTTGACCTTATCGTGTGTAATTTACAATTTTTAATGACCGAGTTTTGCGCAAGTTTTTTCTTATTTTTTTCTTTCTTAGGATTAAGAAATCAAAATTGCAAAAAGAAAAAAGAGAGAAAAAAGCGCTCATTAAATTTCCCTTAAATGTTTCTAAATCTTTTGTTGGTGTTTAAACCTTTACTTTGAATAGGTTTTTTTTCTTGCGCACGCGTTCATAAAATATAGAATAGGTACTCGATATTGACATTAATACATTCCAATTAGAGATTTCAAATATCAAAAAGTTTCGATATCGATATTATCGATACTTTCAATGGTATCCCGTCTTCATCACTTTCGCTTAAACACAAGATCGGCTATCTAGGATTACGTTTCACTGGGGTAAAGTAAATTTGTAGGAAACCTCGCCCCTCCCCGACAACTTTTGAAAATTAAAGTTATAATTTGAATGTCTGAATTATATGTCGTCATGGTAGGTTTGAAAAAAACTCCAACACATTGGTAGCTCTGTTAGAAAAAGTAGGTTTTCAAAAAAGAGAAAATTAAGTGCTAAAAAATTAGTAATAGATCAGACTGAACTGATGATTGTATCAAATTTTGTAACAATTGATAAGCTAAAATCACGCAATTCAAAACCATTATCACCTGCCTCTTTCAAAATCTAAATAAAAATGGACTTCGTAGAGATACCGTCCATTCAATCCGTACCAAAATTGGTACCATGATAAGTACAATACTAAGTTCTATTGAATATTTGTTTCGAGTTTCGTAACTATTGGCTTAAAATTAGGCACTTTATAGCGAGAATAAAAACAAAAATAGCAATACCAGAAGTACCATCGGGCTAATCCGCACCAAAATTCAATATATTAGGTCGAGTGTTTGGTACCTATACTTAGTACTAATGTTCAATTTCTCAACAATATCGGACAAAAATCGCGACCTGTACTGTGATAACAAGAAAATGGCTTGGACATAATTATATATTATGAATTTCCGTTTTTGGTGGTGCCAATATTTTACTTGAGTTATGAAACGAAAAATATCCCTACCCCTACCCACCACTTCGTTTCATGAGATCGAAATTAACGAGTAGATTTTCGTAGAAAACTTACTTAAAAATGATAAAATCA
This sequence comes from Ericerus pela, assembly GCA_011428145.1. Classification (NCBI taxonomy): domain Eukaryota; kingdom Metazoa; phylum Arthropoda; class Insecta; order Hemiptera; family Coccidae; genus Ericerus; species Ericerus pela. Next base: position 109,720 of record WOFM01000233.1, read on the forward strand.
TACATCATGATGAATGTTCTGTCCCGTTTCTGCAGACAAATCAGTTCGTCTACAGAAACGTGTCGAACAAAATATAGACAATCATTATTCTTAATTCTTAGAATAATAGCTGTCTATATACCGAATTGCTTCTCATGATCAGACACCACCAGATATGCTGACTATTTCATGTCATCATATTTGGCGGATGTTCTGTATCACGCCACCTTTTTGGTCGGCCATATTTGATAAAACAATGAAAACGAAGGTGATGTCGTGTCCTCATTTGGAAGACATGATCATTCCTAAACCTACAGTCAAGTAGACAAGTTAGGGTTCACACTAGTTGTTGTGAACATTAGGTTTCATTAGTCTTAAGAAATAGTATTAAGTATAATTTCGAAGTGTTGTAATAATTAACGTGAAATATTAATAAAAGATAATATAAAAGAAATTATCTTATTTGTTGAAGTAAATTCGAATTAACGAATTACTCTCACAACAAATTGGTGCCCGAACAAAAAAACCTTCGGAAGTAAATTTTTTTTTAATTTAATTAATGTTGAAATTTTCGTAAAATATTTTTCAAATCGTGTGAAAAATAAAATTTTTTTTTGAGCTCGTAATTAATTGATTAAATTCTTAATAGAGCTAATAATTTTCATGTAATTTATAAAAAAAATCGTGGCTAAAATAATTCGAATAATTAGAGAGAAATTAAACAAACGTCTACGAAATCAAATCTTTATTGCAGAAGACTGCAAACATTTGATAAAGAAGAATAAAAATAAAAAACTTAAAGATAAATTAATAACAAAAAACAAATCTAAAAATAAACTTAAAAATAAAACAAAAATCCGGCACTGGTTCCTGCAATCAAAAAGAAACAAAGTCAGCTCCACCAATACCCAGATCAACAACGCTGAGAACAAAAAATCACTCACCAACGGAGTCAACCAGAAAGAAGTCGCTTGTAACCTAAAGAATACTGCAGTAAATTATCCGTTACCAAACTGTAAGCAAATTATAAATTTATCTTCCATTAATTCGGAACAATTCGAAACCGTTATCGATATCGTAAATAATATTGTAAAATGTAAAATATCCCAACCCTCGCGAATGTCTGAAAAAAGTGAAAGTACGAGTGCATCACTCCCGGATATTTTAGATTCAAAAGCCGAAGAAAATATTTTGGAATCTGAAGATTACCCTAAAAATTTGTATGAGAATTTTTCTGCAGAAGAAAATTACCCACTTCTTGATAATCATTGGGGAAGTCGAGTGTCCACATTGTTCCTTTATCGTGTGCTAAAAGCAGCTAAAGTAAAAAGGATAGAAGGCAGAACACGTATCGAACTTCAGAAAAAGTTATATAAAGGTAGACATCCCAAACATTGGTTGTTACATATACTATATTCTAACCCCAACACTGAAAAATTTGAAAGAGCAAGTGATTTTAACAAATTAATTGAGGAAAGTAAAAGTTATCGTAGAGTAACAAGAAGTATAAAAAATAAAGACCCCAACGAAGCAGAAGAAATTTTCTCCGACACAGAGGAAGAAGATTTAGAAACAAAAGGAAAGAAATTAGAATTAGAGAAAAAGAAAAAAGAAGAGACAGAAAAAAGGTTAGCAAGAAGAAGCCTTAGCTCAAGTTTTGAAAAACTACTATCTAAAGTGTCACACCACGTGTCACCTAAAAAATTAATTTTGGTTACATCTGATTTCTCTCTCCCTAACGACGAAGACGAAATCTTCCTCGGAGAGCAATCAATATTGAATCAAACTTTTGTCGATAGACCCTCACAGTCTAGTGCTGATTTATCGTCACTAGTCCCTCAAGGACAGGGAAAGTCCTCACAGACCGAAATTCAACATTCAGTCCAAATTCATGTAAAAAGTCCAGAAAATTTGGAAAAACCAAAAAGTAAAATTCCGATAACAGCTGAGGAAGATTCTTTCGATCCTATAAATTTATTACCACCAGAAATACGCGTGGAATTTCTTGATCAAAAAGATCACACGTACGTTAACGTAATAAATATTGAAAATAAAAATAATCCCTTTCTAAAATCTGAAAATAATAAAATGAACCCAGAAGAAATTGCTGAAAATAATGCACGCTTGCTTTTGCAACAACAACAACAAGCAAGATATGCAGCAGCAAATGAGGCTTATACACAACATAACCTAGCAATGAACAATTTTTGGAAAAGATCAGAAAGATGGACCCCAAGCCATTTTTCAAATGGCCCTGATGAGGATATTCTAGAATTTCTTTTTGAATATGAAACTCAAGCAAAAACATTTGAAGCAACGGAATATGAAATGATCCGAAACTTAAATATAGCCCTCCGTAGTACAGCTTTAGAATTATTCGCAGCCGAAAACGAAATTACCCCAGAAACTTCTTGGTCCGATGTTAAGAAAATTTTAACTCGCATTTTTAAAAAGGATAAAGATACAGTAAAAAAACGTATTAAATCATTAAAATTTGATGATACATATTTCAGTACTAATGTACCAAAATTCTTTCGACTTTATAAACAACTCGATGCAACAATAAGTGAGAAGAAAATTTGTGACCTTTTACTCCCAAGACTAACAGGAGAAATGAGGAAATTTTTTGCATCTAAAAATCTCCAAACCCAGAGTGAAATCTCAAAAACTTTCACAGACTGGAAAGAATTTAAAGAAAAGGCATTAGATTTAACTGATGTTCAGAAAACGGAAGAAATGCTAAACAAAGCTACAGAAACGATCGCTAAACTAACAAAACAGATGGAAGAGATGATGAAGGGCAAAGCTCCCGAGAAAAAAGAGCCTATAAAACCCGCAACCCCACCTATATCTCCAACAGACCCTGTCATAGTAGCATTAGTAGAAGCAGGATGGAAACCTCCCACCTCCAACAAACGTGAGCAAAACCGAGGTAGGAATCAAACATCAGAAAACGAAAATGTAGAAAATAGACCTCGTAGAGAAAGAAACCCAACTAACAATAATGAAAGTAACGAAAGTAATCCTAGAAGAAGACAGTCTAGAGAAAGAGAACAGAATAGAATGCAAAATAATCAAAATGCATATAGACAACCAACGAGAGAATCATATCGCCCACAAAATAATGAAAGATATCCACCGAGGGAAATAAACTGTTTCAATTGCGGAAGAAGAGGACATCTCTCAAGAGACTGTAGACTACGGAATCGAACTACACCTCAATTCCCGCAAAGAAATTTCAGACCACTACGATTCAATAATAATTTTGCGTCTAACTATGGTCAACAATTTAATCCCTACGGACAACAACAAACAGGTTACACACAGGCATATAATGCCCCGATGTTAAGTACTCAACCTTGGGCACCTACAACAAATTATGCCGTTCCATCGTATAACTTGCGAACTCCAGATGTAGTTCCAAGTATCCAACAACAAAACTTTACCCAACAGCCAAAAAACTTGCAGTAGAGCCCGTTTGCTCTATACCAGTTAATGGCTACGACTTTCGGGCTTGTAATGGCAACGTCCATCATCCGGACTGCGCTGCTCTCCTAGTAATAGATCCACACGCGCCGCATAATCGGAAAATTCATATCCGTAGTGCATCAATGAAATTAGTCAGGGCGAGACGTAAATTAATCGTCCCCTGCAACATTGTGAGCCGTGAGGAATATGAAACACAGGGAACAGTCGACAGCGGCTCTGAAGTGACGCTTGTCCAATATGACCTCGTAAAGGATAATGTGATCAGACCTGCAAGAGTATGTATGGTAGCCGCTAACGACAGTGCAATAATCGTCATAGGAGTCGTAGAAATCACTATAAAAATGGGTGACCTCCTCCTTGATGCGGAAGCATACGTAACCTCTGAGGTGACCACACCTTTACTTCTCGGATACGACTTTTTAGATCGACACAATGCCGATATTTTATTTAGTAAGAATTTATTTAGAATAGGACCGCCATGGAAGCGTGAAACATATAGTATAATTAAGTTTAAGGAAGAAAATTGTGAAGGATTTATTAGAGCAGACAAAGATTTCTGCATAGAAGCGAATAATGAATATTATGTAAACCTGGATCCAGATATGGGAAAAGCAGATCCAGATGAGTGGTTTTTAACAAGTTATGGTTTAGAAGGCGAATATATTGTTGATGATTTAGGATGGCCAGCCTTAAGATTCCACAGTCCGCACTTCGACACCCAGATCGCACAAGGGACAGTTTTAGGACGCTATAGGCTCAGACAGCCGACTATGCGGGACCGTCAGACCAATTCCATCCGCCGTGGCCAACCCAGCATCCAACGCATTACGTCGGGGGATACTGTGGCTAACCAGGGTGAGGAGGTTGATATGCTAAAACTTGTCCGTATAACCCGATCTGATGACAGCGTTATCCACGACAACGAAGGAACAAGAGTAAATATTAATAAGAATTTAACGAAGGAAGAAAAACGAGCAGTAGTAAGCGTTTTAAAAAAATATATTCACATATTTACGGAAGAACCTGCTAAGGTAAAACCTACGAAATTGAAACCGGCACATGTCTACTTGAAAACAGACGAGCCAATTCAACGTAGAAACTACCATATGGGAATTTTTGAAAAAAGAGAAATAAGAAAGAAAATTAAAGAATTTGAAGAATGTGGTATTATTAAAAGAGCAAGCTCTAGATATGAGAGCCCAGTATTTGTTAAGAAGAAATCAAATGGAATTTATAGATTATTAGTAGATTATAGAGGTGTAAATGAAATAGTAAAAAAAGATACGAGTAGAGTACCTCGTCTCCCGGAAATATGGGATGCATTACGAGATAAGAAATATTTTGTAACAATTGATCTTAATCAGGGATATTATCAAATTCCCCTTGATGAAGAATCAAAAGCGATTACAGGAATAAATGTTGGAGGAGTAAGTTACGTATTTAACTCCATTCCTATGGGATTAAGTGCAAGTCCCAGCATTTTTCAAAAAACAATGACCGACTTATTCAATCATATCCTAGAAGATAAAGTTTTAGTCTATCTAGATGATATATGTGTTTTTGGAGAAACATTTGAAGAAACTTTGGAAAATTTAGAAGAAGTCCTAAAAGTACTAGTTGAAGCAGGTTTGCTAATTAAAACGAGTAAAAGTAGCTTCTTTAACTGAAAGTATCGAATACTTAGGACACAAAATTTCATACAATAAATTAGAACCATTAGATAAAAATATCAAACCGATTCGTGAAGCACAACCACCAAAAACGTTACGTCAACTACGAAGATTTATTGGTTTAGCAAATTATTATCGAAAAATGATAAAAAACTTTTCGCAAATTACGGCACCATTAACAGATTTAACGAGAAAAGAAAATGTTAAAGCAAATAATAAAATAGAATGGAATGACGAAGCACAAAAAGCCTTCGACAAAATTAAAGAATTGATTACGTCAGATCCAATTCTTACAATCTACGATCCTGATGCTGAAACATACGTCGAAGTCGACGCATCCAAAACAGCAATAGGAGCAGTAATAATGCAAGTAGACAGAAAAACGAAAGAACCACATCCTATAGGATATTTTTCGAAGAAAATTCCTAAGAATCAACAACATTTATGTTCTTTTGATTTAGAGATGTTAGCTATCACCGAAACTTGTGAATATTTCAGAGAATTCTTAGTATATAAAGAATTTAATATTTTTACGGATCACGAACCTTTAACATATCAAAGTAGAATGAAGAAACCAAACGCAAGATTAAATAGATTAATTTCGAAATTAGGAGAGTTTACGTTTAAAATTAGACATATCAAAGGAGAAAATAACAAAATTGCAGACTATCTATCCCGCCTAGAAGAAGAAGAGGAAGATACTTATGCAGAATTCCGAGATGGTCAATTTATAATACCAGAAGGAACACCTGATCCTCCGACCATTGTAAAACAAGAAAAACAGATCAAAGCAATAACACGCAGTATGAAAAAGAAAGAAAATGAAGCAGATATGGAAAGTGACAATTCAGAAGACGATCGAAGTTCCATCCTATCCGATATTTCGGAAAGATCTGGAAACTCCGACACGTCTACAAATTCTCAGCTTTCCAATTTTTCAGAAAATTCAGAAACAGGAAATCTAATCGAAATAACAGACGAAGAAATCCACAATTTATGGGATTTACAACGTGATGATAAATATTGGGGAATCATAATAAAAATTTTAGAAGGTGGCAACGAAAAAGAGTTAAGAAAAAGTCTGAGTATGAAAAGATCACGAAACCTAAATCCATTTTTTCTTGATGAAAATGGAATTTTATGGAAAAATATTGATCACTCTGTATATCACTATGCAGTACCAGTAATTCCTGACTCCCTCATACCTCAAGTACTAGACATATGTCATGAGAGTCAAACTGGGGGAGGACATTTTGGAATTCGTAAAACTCTTGCCAAAACGCGTGCTCGATACTATTTTACGCAAATGCCCAAAATAGTCTCGAGGCATGTACGATCGTGCCATCAGTGCCAAATAAATAAAAACATTAACGAAAAATATGGATATTTAAAACCAATTAATCCTGAAGAATGTATACCACTCGCACATATTCAAATCGATTTTATTGGAAAATTTAATACCAATAATGAAAAGAAATTTGTCATAGTAGGAATAGATAAAGCAACAAAATATTGCTGGACTAAAGCAGTAACGCAACCAAATGCGCATGCAGTAATTAAATTTCTAAAAGAAATCGTACGTCATTATGGTAAACCAACAAAGATTACGTGTGACAACGGAACTCATTTTTCGAACGAACACGTACAAAATTATTGTAAAAATAACGGTATTAAAATATACTACTCAACATCGTATTCACCGCAAACTCAAGGACAAGTAGAGAAAATGAACGGAATAATAAAAAAAATGTTAGCGAAATACGAGAGCGCGATAGTGAAGAATGGTCAGACCACGTGTATAACGTAGCCTTGACCTACAACATGACACCTATCGAAGGATTAAATAACCACGATCCATTTTATCTAATGCACGGTTATAAAGGTGAACCCCCGATAAATTTAAATATTCCATCACCGCTTATCAGCAAAAACAGAGAAGAACAGATAAATGAAGCGAATAAAATACGAAAAACAATTCCGAAGTTAGATAAAGAAAATGCAAAAAAATATTCAGAACGTTATAATAAGGGAAGAAAAGAAATCTCTTATAAAACTAACGATTTAGTCCTTTTGAAAGCACCGATAAATTATGGAAAAGGTAAACCAAAATTTCTAGGACCATATAGAATAGTTAGGAAAATTTCAGACCTAAATTATATTGTTCGTATAATCTCCGACGATGGAAATCGTACAGACGACACAGTGCATATAAGAAGACTTACACCTTATAATGCCCGTTGTGATGCAAATTTACCATTAGGAATTGAAGAAAATATATCCGATAACTCAGAACCTGAAGAAATTAGTTCTAACCCAAAAAGGAAAAGAGGTAGACCAAAGAAGGAGAAAAGTTCTGAAGAAAATGAATCAGAAGATGATATTAAAATTGTTGTCAAACGTCCAAGAGGAAGACCACGAAAGGGAATATTAAAGAAATCTGGTAATAAGAATAAAAATAATAAAAAGGTAACATTTACAGAAGAAGCGTTATTAAAAGGAAAGGATTGTTTAGAATGGAAAAAGAAATTTGAATTAAAGGACCCAGAAAAGAAAAGAATAACTTTACGAAAAATTCAATTAATTACCCAAAAACAACATTTGGAAGAATTCAACTTGTTCAGTAGGTGTGATGAGGGAAAATGTATTAAACAACCTTTGTCTCTACCTATCCAACCTTTTAAAAACCCGAGTGAGTTAAGCTTGGAGGAATATGTAAGAAGATATTCTGAACCCCCACCTAAACCATTGTATAATAATGTTTATAACCTAATTCATAATAATTATAGATAAGAAATATTGTAAGGACCATTCACGTAAATTTAGTTCTCCCACAAAAAAAAAGGAAAGGTATAAAATTTTTTTTTACTTACCAATCTACCAGTCCACATCTTGAGGAGAGGTTTCCGCGGCCTCGGGCTTGACTTCTTCATGCTCCACCATTTCAGGACTGGTCGTGAGCCTCAGCCTCAGGAGAGGTAGAACGACGACGAAAGCGCTGATGCCGAGGAACCAGGAACATGCGCCGATTGGAGACAATCATCTTGCTAGGCCCAGGACTTGGCTCACTTCTAGGATCAGCCCCCCGCAAAACACGGCGATCGTGCGAAATGGTTAATCTCTCTGATGGATCCAGTACACGCAGAACCTCGATGTAGTGAGGTGTATCGTTGATTTCGATCTTCCGACGGTAAAACCGGACAAAATAATCAACTAAATGTTGAAATTGTGACCGATCCATTATCGTATTGGCGTAGGCAGTATTTGTAATGGCAAAACGAACCTTACAACCAAAATTGAGAGGTTGCATCGCCATTATGATAGCTGTCAATAGGTTCAAACCAACGGCATACGAGGTGATATCGGACGGATTGATGTCAAGTGTTGAAAAACACACCACGCATCCTTCCCATCTCCACAGGCTTGCCTCTGGAAAGAGGAAACTAAACTGCGAAGCCAGCTGGACCATGGACTGTAAGCAGCACTCACATAGACTCTGCGGCATCACATGCCTCCACGACCCGAAGGACGTATTAAGAGAGTCGCCAGGAAAATTTTTCCAATACGCATCCACCCCGGTTGGACCATAGTCAGCGGATAGAAAAGAGTGCAAAGCCTTGAAAATCTTCCACAGGCTCACCACCCCAGTAAATAAGCACGGACAGCGCGGAGACCAGCAACGCAGATATGGCAGAGAAACTTGCGTGAGCATAAAACTCTCCGAAGTCTCAACCATTATGTTGTCTGGAACCATAAACTTCAGTAGCGCACGCAACTCAGCCGGAGTAGGATACATAGGGGCATCCTCTAGAACCTCTTTACTAGCACGATCAACACCCAAGCTCATGATTTTGTTAAACTCGTAAAAAGAGTCTTTACTTAACTTCATAAAAATAATAATAAAAAAAAAGAGAAAAACAAAAAAAAAAAGGATAATAATTACGACAAAAAATTAGGAACTCAAAACTAAAAAATCAACGACGGACGAGGACGAAGAAAATCGAAACGGATCCACAGATCGAATACACCAAGAAGACTGCGATACCTCCATATATATCCGACTTGTAAAGCAAGATGAATTCTTGCTGAACAATCGAAATATACTGGAGTACGCCATCTCCCAAGACCTACCCTCGATGGTAGTAGTGTAAATCGAATTCCAGAGTCCCACACTAACACAGATGTAGTAATTTCCGCACAAATGTAGATTTTTATGAGAAAGAAATAAAAATCAAAGAAATATTGTGCATCGATGTACATTTTTTACTTTATATAATTTCCTTTCGCGCAAATGATAACAACTAAGTAATATACCGACGAATATAATACTGCATTTAACAGCAAATTTCATGTGATTTGTACTGATTTCAGACTACACAAAATGATAAATCACGCCGTTATCGTTTTTATAACACTCACCACACTCATAACCGAAACAGAGAACACAAGCTTAAAAACGAAGATTAGTGCATCGTCAGGAGCTTATTTTGAACCGAACAAATTCAGCAAGGCCTATGAGAAAACAATTCCAATATTGTATAGTCTAAAAATTCCAAGAAGGCAAAATATAGAAACACCAGAATGGCTGAAAGAAATTAATAAATTGCAGAGTTGCGTATCCCAAGAAAATATATGGTGCATACAAAGATCGAAAAACATATTACGAATCCTAGACTTAATTATAGAAATTCAGCAAATCAACGAAGCAATAATCAAAGAATTTGACAGAGAACCTTCAAAACGAACAAAACGCGGCATACAAATGCTCGGTGACTTTGACACATGGTGTTGCAATGTCATGACATTATCACAAGGAAACGACTTCATCGAAAACGAGAAGAATTTAAAATCACAATACGAAAAATTAAGAGAATCTGTGATAGAAAATCATGCCGAATTACTAAATGTCACGAAAGACATAAAAGACTTCGAGAAAATAGAATTTGACAATTCCAAAATTCTAAAAGAAAACGTTCAAGCACTAAAAGAGGCAATACAAAATCAAAATAACGAAATAATAATTGAAGCCAGAAGAGAACTTATTTTCGATACAGCAAGAACTCTTCATGCGAGTCTAGTTACTGAAAATGCTAAACTTAGCCATTTATTCCTATCCTGTAAAAATAACCATCTACCAGCGGCGATTATTAACGAAACAACCTTAAAAGAAGACTTAATAAAAATAAAGAAACTAGCAGAAAAATCAAATTTTGCAGTAGTATTAGACGAGAAATCAATTCAATCGTATTACAGAACAAAATTAGTAAATTGTTACGTAACAGGAAACGAAATAGAAATTGAATTAAAAATTCCACTTCAAAATCTTCACGCGAAATACGACCTGTACAATGTTATTCCATTAGCATTCCGTACACATGACAACAAAATCTGCTTTTGGGATCAAGAACCTTCGATCTTATCCCACAATAAATTCGACGAATCAATAAGAATCATTACGGGAACAGATATCGACCTTTGTGGTAAGAATAGCCTATTATGTTTTCTTCCACAAGACCGCACAATCAATAACAAGGGTAATTGTGCAAGAGCATTATTTCAGGGAATGAGATATGAAGAAATAATAAAGAAGTGCACATTTAAATGTGAAACGAACCATAACGAAATTGTAGTAAAGCAAATAGAAATGAACCAATTCGCAATAACAAACGCAAAAAACCCATTAATATCAGTTAACACTATTACAAAAACAAGCACGAGTATAGCCATCAACGATTCATGGCCTGGAGCAACCTTATTGACAGTCCCATGTATCATGGAAATTCAACAGTTACAAGGAGAAAACAATGCCGAAACAATCATCCCGGCAGGTTTTCCCTGTATTAACGATCCAGAGAAGGAAATCCTTATAGAACATCACCTACCACTAGTTTGGACGAAGTATCAGTTTATGGAACTAGATTTTGGGCTACGTCAATCATTCAAATTTCCAAATATTTCAATAGCGTACAACAATAAATGGCATGACAACGTACCATACATTTCACCAATAACTCCAATCCACAAATTTGAAGAGAGACTGAAAACGGCAGAATTAAAAATTCCTGACCTAGGATATCAAGACACCATAAACACCGTACACCTACTATTATTAGGCTGGTGCGGTTTATTAACATTCGTAGTAGCCATTTTGATTTACGTCAACCTCAAAGTGAACTGTGTTGCTATCAATGCGCACAATCAGATAAACGATTTGGCATTGGGAGCAATACACCGTTAATGGTCCATAAAATTAAGATTTTTTTTTTTGTAATAAAATATAATAAGTTATCATTAAAAAGCATAATAAATTTGATTATGCCAAAATTTTATCAATTAAGTCAATTTGCAGTAATAAATTTCTATGCTCAAATGCTAAATTCTATATTTTAGGCGATGATCAATTCCGCAACGTAAAATTAAGAGATGATTGTAAAAAAATTAACATTGTTATATAATTAAAAATAAGAACGTATTATGTATTAGAAGTCTAAACTTTCAGGAACACAAAATTTAACGAAGCAGGAGCTTCGGGCTTTCTTTCGCCCGGGGACCTTTGTTCCGTCCCGTTTCTGCAGACGAATCAGTTCGTCTACAGAAACGTGTCGAACAAAATATAGACAATCATTATTCTTAATTCTTAGAATAATAGCTGTCTATATACCGAATTGCTTCTCACGATCAGACACCACCAGATATGCTGACTATTTCATGTCATCATATTTGGCGGATGTTCTGTATCACGCCACCTTTTTGGTCGGCCATATTTGATAAAACAATGAAAACGAAGGTGATGTCGTGTCCTCATTTGGAAGACATGATCATTCCTAAACCTACAGTCAAGTAGACAAGTTAGGGTTCACACTAGTTGTTGTGAACATTAGGTTTCATTAGTCTTAAGAAATAGTATTAAGTATAATTTCGAAGTGTTGTAATAATTAACGTGAAATATTAATAAAAGATAATATAAAAGAAATTATCTTATTTGTTGAAGTAAATTCGAATTAACGAATTACTCTCACAACAATGAAAAAATAATTTATCAGCATGATGGCCACAATTGATTTTATTTTTATTTGTTTGTCACGTTTTGCCTCTTTTCGGTACGTTTTCCGAATTCTTTCGGTGGGGTAAGAGTTCCAGCTCATTCCACAGTTGCTGCGCTCATGAAACAAACAAAAAATGAAATTAAAAAGACACACAAAAAAAAAATCTAAAAACAAGTCACTTGGTAAGTACGTTATAGAGAAAAAAATAATCTTAAAAAAAAAGGTCGAAAGTTGGCAAGTTTGGTTAAATTATGAAGTAAACTACCGATAAATAATTAGGAAAAGTCGACATTGAAAATGAAATCGATAGTATCGATAGTTTTCTATATTATGCTACCTCTAATTCCCGCAAAATAGCAAAAATACGTCCAGGCACTCGTTTATTTTGGGATTCCTCGGATGGATTTATATTTAGTTTTATAGTTAGGGCCTATATTGTGGAATTTAGTACGATCAACACAAATCCTGACGAAGATATAAAATTGGGTTCGACTTAGGCCCATATTCACAAACGTTACTTTAACCTACCTTCACTTAAATTTCATTTAAAAAAAATTTTTGCACAATTTTGTACTTAAAAATGTGGAAACATTGCATCTCTTATGAGAGTTCCAGTGTAAAAATAAAATGTTATCACACTTATACGTACAAAATTTTTCTAAAAGTCATTTTCAAGTGAAGTTTAAGTGAAAAGAGGTTAAAGTGACATTTATGGTAATGGGCCTTGGTCCCCTTCAGAGTTTTCACGTGTGACGGGAAAATTCATGCTATGAGACCACCTTCTGCCAAATTCCAACTAAATCTTCTTTTAATAGAGTAACAACCTAACTAACTAACACCACCAATCATTTCACAAATGTATCACCAACCCCTACAAACTAATATTCGTCGACATTCTTCTTTCAAATATTCCTAGTGTACTAGTAGGTAATGTCCATAATAGAAAAATTGAATTTTTTTTTTTTTTTTCAATTACTCGGCTTAATTCTTTATTTTCGGCCATTTTTACAAAATATTTAGATTATATAGAGCGTTATGTATTCAACGAAGAATTCGAAAAATGATTTGAACTTTTATATGAAACCAACGCCCACCCACCCAGCCCAAACATATTTTTTCCATATTATTAAATATAAAAATGTATCGAAAATCACAGAAGGCCACGTATAGAATATTCCACCAAACTGATGCAATTTCGTTAAATTTTTTGAAAAAATATTACAACTCGAGCAATAACCCACATAAATATACGAAATAAATTTTCGCGTTTGAACGGCTAACAACAATAAAATCCATCGAATATTACACGAACGGATTGAGGGATGAAGAAGGGGTTGAGGGGTATTTGCAATATACATGGAATCGATACTGGTACTGTTTGCACAACTCATCGAGGTTACTTTGCACCCGTTACGTTTCAATAAATGATTTCTAAGCTGAATGTGTGCATGTAATCTATGTGGGCACCTACACACCTACACTGTTGCAAAATTCAAATCTGAATCTTCTTACCAGCAGTTTTATCTACGGAGTCAGAGGAAAGAAAACGTCAATCGTTTAGCTCAAAGGTAGGTCCTAATCTTTTAAATGAACATGTATTGCCACGCCAGCAACAATGCCTTCGTGCTCCACTTTTTAAAATAATAATATATTTTCGAAGAAATTTAGGACATTAGTTCTATGATTGGCTACAAAGAATAAATAAAATTGAAAAATTGTCGAACCACGAACGACCACGATTAGTGCCAAGAAAACCACTACCCTGTTCGCCGCGTTTCAGTGTCGATGGTGAATCGACAACCCATACCCAACTTTGAGAAGGAAAGTAGTGGGGAAAGTCATTTTCATTTGCGTTAATGGCCGCAATATCTGAATGACTACGACTAAAGAACTGCAGAAGTATGTGCTTACTTCTATGTGGGACCAGTTTCCATCAGCAAAATGTTAGTTTCATTGCTCGCAAGTCTACAGATTGCTTGTTAAGTAGGTCTACTTAAAATTCTTAAAACCAGAGGCTACAAACTGGGATTTATGCTAACTGGGAGGGAGGGGATTTCAATGATAGACCGAAGCTACAAATCGGTCAATTCAAGAGTGTGACTTCTGTTTTTGATGCAGATTATTCTAGTGATGTTATATCGAAGCATTTTTGAGTATCGATATTTTGATCACATGTATCGATACGTATCGATACAGTATCGTATCAAAAATGCATAATTTTTTTTCTTGATGAAATAAAAATATCTCTCTTCCCTGTTCCGCCGTTCTGCCATTCCGCCGTTCCGCGTATCAAGCCATCAACTATGGTAATTATTAAATATTAAGAAGAATATACTTTAATAATCTGTTCTGTCTGCTGGTGGCCTGGCGCACTTTTTTGTATTTTTA
>WOFM01000233.1:126801-337937 GCA_011428145.1 Ericerus pela
ATGCACTGAATTTATCATAGCAATGCTATATGTGAGGTGAAATGGGCTACGAAATTAAGTGACGCTTCTTTTTAAATGTATTCCAAAATACTGGAAACGAGAACATTTTGTAATTGGAATTGAAATCAGAGACAGAATTTATTTGAGAATTAGTATAATTTTATTATGTAATTTATTCACTGCTTTACATACTGACTTTGAGCGGTTTATGTTTTTTTCAGTATTTTTATACAGGGCTACCATATGCCGCAATTTGACTTGGATTATCCCGGTTTGTGGCACCAGTCCCAGTGTCCCGATCAGCTAAGCTCCATTTCCCAATTTCCCATTTTCCCCCAAATTTATGAACAAAAAATAAAAATAATAATAAAGTAAGAGAATTATTTTTAAATGGGTATTTTAAAGGTTTAGTACAAATGTTCCTCTTTTTATTTCACTGTTTTCCTAATGAATAACTCGAGTAAAAATTAATTTTTTAATAATACCCTGATATAATATAAGTAAAACACCTCCCACCAAAGCCCCATGTCCAAAACGAAAATTCTTTGAAATCAAAATAATAAAACGAAAATTTCTCGAGCAGAAAACTTTGCAATAAAAAGTAGGTTTCCTTTGTTTTCAAATCACAAATTAATATTACTTCAGGGATCAACAGGTCGTATGAATTTACATGAACCGTTGACACTTGCCATTGCCTCAGAGCAAGAACTGGTGATTCAGATGCAGAAAAAATTTCGTGGAGTGTTGAAACAGTAGGAACAAAATCAACGTCTGTTTCAAAGATTGTGACTAAACGTACCCGCGCCCACCCCTCGGTCGTTTCTTGAAATCAATATTTCAATACGTGGATTTTCTGAAAAGTATTACCTACTTGTTGAATTTTTAATCGAAAAAGTTTTCATGCCTACTAACCCATCCTGCACCCGGGCCTATCCTGGTATGGAATTTCATAATTATGGTAAGCCTATTTTTGTACATTAGTTTTTGAAAAACTTCTACTCAGCCTACATCGGAGGTTTTTTATGATCCCACCATTTTAAATAATGCGAACTGATGCAGCGATAGTGTTTTTTTGTTTCCTTTTTTCTAATCGCATAATAGGTATACCTACATTTTGCAGACGGAGGACAGATACAAATTATTTTGAACTACATTTCAAATTTTTCGTCTCGTCATCCGAATTCATTCGAGAAGTGAAACCCTAGAGCCGGCGGGCGTTTGCCACGACACTTCAGCAAAATGTTGTTTAGACCGAATTTCTGTTTTTCTTTCAAATATTTACATCCAAAATTGAAGTTTCTGCTGGTAATTCCCGGGGGCGCCGTCGTACATTTCTCGCGTTCATTTCCCCAGACACGAGTCCGCAGACTGCGTAGATTCCGAATCGTCATTTTGGCGAAGATGCGTTCTTCGCCAAAAATATTCTCACACCACTCGTCATCTTTATTAAAACTAATCAGTTTTTTTTTTTTTTCGAACGTATGTTTGCAGGCCTGAGCAGAGAATTCAACGAAGCAGTCGTCAAAAAACTTTTTATCGGCGACTACCCGGAGAAGGTACGTGAACTTGGAACATTTTTTTATGTAGGTCATTATTTCATGTTTTTTTATTAACGTTTTCCCTGCTCCCTTAATGTGTATACCTACCCACTGAGTCGTGGATAATCGATTCGATATTTTCCCCTTTTAGCAGGTTTTCAACGGAAACGAACGACTATGTATTAAAGTTGTGTTCTTTACCTTGTTTTTTTTTTTTTTTTTTTTTTTTTTTTTTTAAAAAAACTACACTTTTATTCCCGCCGAAATTTCATTACGAAGTAGCATTTTTTTCGCAGCGTGAAAAAGCCCGGCGTAATGGAAAACCATAGGACATTGAAAGATTCTGTTGTCAAAAAATAGAGTGAAAAAAATTTACCTTGATGAGAAGATGTGCGATACATCAGGCTTTGTAGATACGTACAACCGTACGTGGCAAAAGGCGGCGCCATGTGAGAAAGGGATGTTATGCAACAGCAGCAGCGGAGGGGAGGGGGTAACAAACTTATGACGGAACGAGTACAGGCCTACCTGGCTGGCTTCTTGTTGTACGAATATACACGTGCGAAAGCGAATCTTTTTATTTTTTCTTCTTCTTCTTCATCCAGATGATAAGATTTATGTGTCGTATTATACGTGTGTACAACTTTTTACTCTCGCTATTGCCTACCTGCAAAAATCGACTGGAAATTTCTTCGGACCAACTGCTCGTAGCCTACGGCAAATTAGGTTCCAGTTTCTACGGCAGTCTGTATATTGCTTCCACCTATTTCGCGTCGGAGGGTTTATCTTTTATTTTCCATCGTTATTTTTATCCGCTTTTCACAACCGATATACCAGAAGTAATTGGCTCTACACCTACGACGTTCGCTACGATAATACAGCCATTTTATCCACCTTGAGTAAGTAACCGCATTGACGCTGCTATCTCCGCACTTGCAATGAGCCTAAATTAAGTACACCCTTGCCCTTGGATGCTATAATATTGAAGAATGGAGAGTAAAAACGAATAGCTGAAAATCCAAACATGCCAACTACGACGGCTACAAACTCCATTACTACCTCTGCTATCCGCTTAAAATAATTGGCAACAACGATGTCATACCCAAGATCGACTCGGCCCGCTCTATCTTGGCATATGCCTGGGAGCATATATTCGCATTAAGAAGCTTCAAATCAAGTACCTAACGGATAGAAAATTTGTACCGGATTTCGGGAAGACACTCATCAGTGTTGCTGGAAACCAAGAGGATGTTAATTGGTCGAACAGTGGTAAAACTAATTTGGATTCATGGATTAGATGTCTGCGGCAGTGCTGACAACTTCGGACTAAATATCTTCGATAGTTGCGAAAAGGTAATCCTAATAACAAAAGTAGGGGCTAGCGGTGTGAAAAATACCGATACGCATCGATTCTTCTTGAAACATCAATATTTCCAATATCGATATTCCCCCCAGTGGTATCGATACGTTTTATTCCGTTGTTTCTCGCGTTTTACCGCCAAAATGTTATGTTTACAATGTGATTGAAATATTCCAACCAACTGTTCCAGCGTTTGTAAGTTTTATGTCTACGGATCTCAAAGATTTTATCATTTAACAATGGAAATATTAAATATAATCGAATTCTCATTGTGTCAATCAATTACCTATTAGTGAGAAATTAGGTACGGAACAATATTGGTACAATAAAGTATCGATATTTCCCAACTACGTATTAGAAAGAAAATACACAGGTTTTCTTCGGTATACCAATCTCAGTGTAGGTGATGACACCTACAGGCAAAGGGATGAACTATTTTGTTCACTGCATTTCACCAAGATGAAGTGTCTCTGAAGTATAGGCAGCCAACCTTCTTAATGTCTAGTGATGTGTCATTCCATCCGGAAGTACTTCCAATGACGACTCTTTTAGCGAAATGAATCCAAGTCATTTCACTTGGCAAAAGGAACTAGTTCCATTATTTTTTTTCATTTTCACTCATTCATTCATTCATTCATTCAATTTATTCAATTTATTCAATTTATTCTATAATCTGTAAGTACCTATGTAAAGTTTTACGTAATTATATCTAGTTCGGTGAGTGACTGAGTGTTATGTTATGACTTGGGTTACTAATTGTAAGCTTGCTTCAGCATATATCAACACTTCCATGCTTTCATTATTTTCTTTCCTTCCATTCTAATGTTCATTCAAGGATGTCTGATGCGTCGCATTTTTTGAAACTAAGTTAATTAAAGGAACTAATGAAGTACCTCCAAGAATTACTTCCACTCACAGTTTTAAAGTGGTGGAAGCAGATCCGTGAAAAGAACTAAAATTGCTGTTACTATTAATGTCTGGTCTCAGAGGAGACCAGCGAGGCACCTGAAGTCAGTTGGTGTTGGTGGTTACGTCGGTTGCTTGCACTACTGTATTTGCAAATGCCTAAATACATAGGTATCTACTTTGTTTTCTCTACACTACAGTGTGTAAGATCGGTTATTATCTGTATGGATTAATACGGACGATAAGATGTTTGTTTAATGTCCAGTAGACAATTATGTGGGTTTGACAATGGGCCAGACCAGTCTGTTGACCAGGGCTGAGCCCAGTATTTATAAGATAATTCCCCTTAGGACTGACTAATGATTGAGCAACTAACTATGGTGATAGTTTAAAAATAATCTAGTTAAAAGAGATTTATTTTGATTTGGTACTCACAATGGGGGCATTGCCACCCTAACGATGTTCCCCAACGGTAAGTTAACATGTTCACGGGCACGGCCAGTCATGATAAAAAATAAATTACCAACTCTAATTTTTGCACACCCTCGAACATATTTCATTTTAAAATTAAGTTAATAAAATAAAATAATTTCCCTGATAATAAATAAATTCTCCAGTGAGTGCCGTGGTTAGGCCAATAACTTAACCAATGAAGTTCACATCAAACTTTTTCCTTCCACCAATCGTAAACTTTTTATTATTTCCCCCGTCACACCATCTTTCTGGAATTAAATAATAATATCTGCTGCATAAATAATAAATCGGTTCTAATTTCCCGTCTTCGTTTTTTCTCAGAGAGCAGCAAATTTTTCATACCTTCATTTTATAAACTTTTTCGCTGCTCCGTCAACCAGTGTTTGACCATCATATCAATACGATCAATTTAATTTTATCTATCTTAATTTTATTTCGAATACATTATGGTCTAGTTTTACAATAGAAGTTTAAACTTTGATTCAACTGAATCTTGATCTATGGTTCAAAGTTTGTTTGGTTTTAGAATTACATATCAATTTTGGTTCCCCCGAATCGATGATTTTTCAAATTTTGCCATGTTTTAAGTGATATTAATTTTTTTTTATGGAAATTTAATTTGTGATATTGAAATGGAAAAGAAAATATATAAAGAATTGATACAACGATAAAATTCAAACGATATTTGAGAATTTGAGTGTTTAGCAACCATATAAATTTGTAGTTGATCAATAAAAAAAAAATCTCGTGATAAACCATCTAATGAGAAAATTGAACCAGCAGTCAACTCGTGGAAATCTGGCGGTAAATGTAAAATAGTTCAGTGGATTGTAAAACTACCTTTTTTTTACCACTGAACGTAGTTTCAAACTCTCAACTTGGTTTAAACTACAATTGTAAGACTAGCCCTTAGTGTTTGTTGTTAATGGATTGATTTCGTTCTCACTAGTATTTTGGCCCATACATAGACCAATAGCAAGGTAATTCAGTTTGTTTCTTTTTCAAAGAACAGCTCAGTTTTAGGCACTCGGCTAATTTTGTTTATTTTTCGAAAATTTAACACATCACATAAAGTTTAGCAAAAAACGATACTTGGCCAGCCGTGTTGGTATCGACTAGGCTATCATATTATCATTGTTTTTCAAAATTTTATTAGCTTTGTCATTAATTGTATCTCGAAGAACGCAGGTTTCTCAATTTTTTATGTATTATTAAGGTCTACTTATTTCAAAACTTTACAAATAAATAAACTAAGGAGCACGCAACAAAAAGTGTCAAATAACTGGCCAATTCTTTCATAGCATATTTTCACCTTTTTTAAAGAAATTTCATTCGCAGCCTATTAATGTAGGCTACAAAATCATAAATCTTTTTCATGATGATGTCTCCTTTTTAAATTTGGCTAAAATCTATTCATTGCACGATACGTACCGTGGGTCCCAACAAAATCGCTAGATCTGTTTTAAATTCAAAAGTCGAAAAATGTGTTTTTAAAATCCTCATTCGAGTGTAACAAAAATGTAGGCGATCACTTATTTCGAAAATATTCGCTCCAATACCTACGTTTTCAGTCACTTTCAACTTTTGACGAAAAACAGTGGGAAAAATTGAAATCTCTTCCCTTACTTACGAAGAACCAATTTTCATTCGAATTACTTAAAAAATAATTAGTACCTTATATATATATATGTGTGCATAAATTTCTCATAGTTCAATCTGCAAAAGATATTCTATTATTCTTTGTTTTTAAAAAACAATCACATTCACGCAGTTAAGAAACTGTTTTAGCAAGTTAGTCGAAATTATTGAGCACTCGATTCCCAGTTGTCGCACGAATTGGAAGAAGATAAATTGAGAAAATTTTTATTTGGACACCATTTTTACATCTTTTCCATTCTGTTTTCTAGGTTTTTTTTTGTACTCATCCTATTTCCCTTTGGTACTTTAAAAATCGAATAGAGTATAAAAACGTTAAAAAGCGAAAAAAAAAAGAGGGATAAAAAGAAAGAAAAGAAAGAAATCAAACGACGACCTATTTAAAAAGCTTTTGAAAAAAACCGAAGAGGGTTTTCTAAAAGAATGGCAGGTGTTGGGTATCTCTTTATGCACTGTACATATTGATTTAGTCGCAATTTTTCAACTTTTTTTTCTCGTGTTTTTTTCCTTTGCTTTTCTCATTTCAATTGGGTGTGAAATCCTTTGCTTTTTATCATTGTTTTTATTCAAAATTATTGATAATGTATTGCGAATATAATTTGTCCTTGATTTTGCTTAAAATTATGGGGTAATTTAATTTTATTTCAGTAAATTAAGCGTTTGAAATGGAACTATGCGATGGTAGGAGTGATTATAGTGGTTTGGTGCTTAACGTAACAATCGAAATGTTTCAGCTTCGAGACCAGCAGTTGCAGTCATATTTACGACCCAAAATGGCAATGTATTCGGTTTGATTCAATTAGAGCTTCTCTCGTATGTAATTAAAAAATTCATAGTATGTAACTGTCGGCTACCGGATTCAGGACCAGCCTTTCACCTGAGGGGATTTCATCAATAATGCTCAGAGGCCTTGTCAAATGACTTCATAGTCAGAGACATGGAATAAAAATAAAAAAAACACAGATTTCTAATTTCTTTAGAAAATTCAAAAAATAATTTCCAAATTTCCAAGTAGTTGAAAAAATTTCTAAAAACTATCGACAGTATATTACAATTATTACCTCTTGATTTATGAGACTGACTTCTGCGTGTCATATAAGGGAATATTTAAGTTCACAGACATCATTAATTTTACTATTTATTAGCTGTACCAAAAAATTTAAGAATTTACAGATTGTAATACCAATACCGAGTACCTATAATAAGTTATCATATAATATGCAGAGTCAGATTAAATCTCAAGTTTGAAGCAATGCCTATCATAAACCAACTCGTATTTTACGCAATGAAAGATGGTGCCTACCCTAAATTAAATTTTTCGCAGTATTCCTTGAATTTTGATTATTATCATTATGTGATATAGCTTGCCTCACTCTAAACTCAGCACTTCAAACAATATTATGGCTTAGTGTGTACGGGATGTCTATTCCTTTATAGTATTTATGGAACAATGAGGAAAAGTCTTACAGGGTGAACATTTTTTCGGGACCTTCTTAAGCGAAAAAAAGTTTTTTTATGCTTTTGTAAATTCAATCGAATAATTCTCATTTGGGCGGTCAACGTTTTCGGTTTTGTCATTTTTCAGGTAAGTGAACACTTTGCCAGGCACTGGGACCATTTTAAGATACCCTTTTCAGAGCTCTTTGGCACATCATACCTAAATCACGTACAACGTCATAAATTTTAATAATTTGTACGCAGATCCAACGTTATCCAAAGGAAGAATTTAAGTTTCTACAAATTGTGAATGCAAATAGTAGTTTAAGAAGTAGTCGAAACTGTGGTACCATTTGCGACAATAACATATGTATTATGGAGTAGCATTTATCCTACAGAACACCCTTACTAATACGTAATATGTTGCATTTCTCAATACGTACTTTTTATCACACGATTTATACAGGGTGTCCAAAAATCGTCTCCCAAACCAAATGAGTCTTGTAGAACTCATCCAGAGAAGCAAAAAAGTTTCTATCAAATACTTTTTTTTTAGCATTGTTGTTTCAGAGATACAGGCTTTCATATGCGTGTGTCGAATAAGTTGCATATTCCCTTGTTTTAAAGCAAAATTTACAAAAGATGGCAGTACACGTGTTATGAGTTCGAATCCAAGCAGTGGAACTTTTTTTTTTTCAGAATTTGAAAAAAAAGAACGTTAGTCCCGCTGAAATGTCAATAAATTTCTTCCAATTTCAAATAAATTTAACTTTGTTAGAGTTGAAGATAGGAACCTGGTCAAAAGAACGTTTTTTTAAAATATTTAATGAGTACAATAAGATGCACTCATCGAAAATTAAATTTAAAAATTTTTTTGAACTTCCTCATTTGATTTAACTTCGAAAATTTTGAAAATTCGAGGCCTTGTTATTTCTGAAACAACCAATTTCAGAGCCCATGTTGGTAGAAACTTTTTATTTTCTCGATGAGTTCTACAAGACCCGTTTAACTTGGGAGACGATTTTCGGACACCCAGTATATTTTATATATATATAAATGAAACCACATATACATGATGTATAAACAGTGTGATAAAAAGTGCATTCACTGACTCAAAAGTGAACCTAATAATAAATTAGGAGAAATGCTACTCCACGATATATTCATACTCCAAGTTAGGTACCATTTTATAAAATAAGATCAACATACGGTATGAAATTCTTTTGAACGAATGAATTAAGAACATAGCGTCAATTTTGCAATTTTTGAACTCGTCTCTATCACCAGTAATATTTTACTGGCCAAGCGATTTCCTGTTTGCTTAAAATTTTCATTCCTTAAAAAATGTGAAAAATATGATTCCGTCGTCCTTAAACGTGTAGAAAGCCATAAAATTTTATCGTGAGAAGATGATGAAAATAAACAGTGAAGATAAAAACTGTAACTAAAATGTGTTTTGTGAGAGGAAAAAACCAAAACGTAAAAAAAATCTAATTTTATCGCAGTCGGATAGACCCTGTAAATGTATTTTGGGGATGAAAAATCGTATGTTTTATTTATTTTTAGTTCAATGTGTGTAATTTTTTCTCTTTTCTCGTTGCACCGGCGAAGTAAGCCATAAAACTCATGACTTTTCGCTCAAGTGGGCGTTAAAATTTTGAGTACCTATTCTTTTTTTTATTTATTTTTTTTTAACCCCACGGCGACACAGACTATTATGTGAAATACTCTTTCGTACCATCTTAGTTTATTTGACTTGATACAGAAAACGATTACTTATTCTAATTTTTTGAGTAATTTTTCGATCAATGGTAACTTGATTACATTCTTTTGACCTTACCTACCAGATTTAAAGAGAACTTTAATAGCCGGAAAAAGATAATATGCCCAACCATTTCGGCTACGCCAAGAGTTCTAAGTGACTGAAAATAAGTCATTTTCTTATAACAGTAGACTGAGAAACAATACAACATTTTACGTTTATACCTATGTATTTTCATTTAAGAAATGATAAATAACCAAAACCTCCAACAGGCAATCCTTAAACTTGAACCTATCAAATGTAACAAATGGAAAATTTCTGGTGTCAATGGTAATGAAATAAAATTCGTTACAATATAATGAAAATGAACAGAATCAATTCTTTACACAATTTCATACAGATAGGAAAACATTTAAATTGAAAAAATTAAAAATACATTAGAAATTGGCTCCAACAAATTACAAGGGACTGTGAAATTTGTTTGTTGTTGCCTGAGTTTGCTGTAGTTAGTGATATGTGGGCCTATAAAACAATGCACCTGGTAATTTTTGGAAGCACAAAAGTGAGAACTGAAAGAATATTGGTATTGGAAGGAAAAAGTGATTTGTTTAATGAAGGAAATCAAGAAAGCACAGGTAAATGAAATTGTTGTAGCCTGTTTCTTGGCTTCATTTGGTACCAAAATTGTTTGTAGAAACCAGATATATTGTATCCAGTACTCTGTAACATAAAACATATCTATTGTAGTTTTGCCTCAACCAGGCATTTTGTGTGTTGTAGCCAATAATTTGCTGTAGTTGGCACTTGTTGTAGTGATTTTTACTGCATTATAACTTCGAATGAGTGAAAAATTAAAATACTTCCATACATAAACATAATATCTGAGCTAAAAATATAAAACATTAAAGCTAATGATGTACAGAATTTACAATATTTTCAAATGTGGAAAAATGTTTGGTTTAAGTGAACAGCCACTACCTACTTCACACTTTAAATAGAATCCAATGACCACAACTGAAGCACACGTGTACATGTTACCTGTATAACATCTCCTAAAACCTCGTGTACCCTTTATTGATATGTACTATCATGATAATGTGTGTAATGATATTTCTATATCATTTATTTCAATTATACTCATCTATTTTAAATTAGTATTTTCCTACATCATTCTCCATATTTTCGTATATTTATTCTTCCTTTCACTCACGTCATTTCAGAATAGCCCATACTTGTCTTTCAAGTTTTGACTTGTCTGATGACATCACCTTCTGTTCTCTATAAACTGTTCTCATCTATATTTATGATGTCACCTTTTCTACAAATATATTTCAATATCTTGCACTTATTCCAATTCCTACTAATTTCTTAAACACTCCTACTTTATATCATTTCTACCACATTTCATTGATTTTATCCAAATTAAATTTTCCTCAAACATCCAATCATATTCATATCGCCCATGACACCCAGTTCAAATCACGCGAACTTCACCCTTATTTATTAGTGTAATGTTCTGTGCAATTCATTCTATTAATTTCATCTTAACCTGTAACAACCTATAAACTATTTTATAACTATTCAAAATAATATACACTTATAAAAAATATTATTGTCGTGTGTTTTGTAACAATTACACTGTTACAGTGTGGCTAGCTATCACGTCTATGTGATAGTGTGGAGTACTCTCACACTATCCTAACTTACTAGCACGACATCAACTACTGTGATAGACTATCATAGTGTACACTAAGCTTAAGGAACCAAATTTACTTACCATAGTGAGTTACCACGTTAGAATACTGAATGAACCGAATAAGAATGAACAAAGTATACTGAGGTCTACGGTGTTATTATAATATATAGCAGCGGTTCCTAATCTGTGACCCGTGGACATACGTGAGTTTAGCTAACATTTTGCAGCTCTGAAACATTTGTGTGTTCTGCACAGATCTACGTGATGACTTCCTAGTGGGAATAATGGTAATGGACCAAAGTCAATTCCAAACAGGCGAGAATAACCATACATTTACTATTTCTAGGCTTACCGTAATCCCGGTTTGAGGCACCAATCCCAGTGTCCCGACCAGCTAAGCTCCATGTCCCAATTTCCCATTTTCTCCCAAATTTATAAACAAAAAATAAAAATAATAATAAAGTAAAAGAATTATTTTTAAATGGGTATTTTAAAGGTTTAGTATAAATGTTCCTCTTTTTATTTCACTGTTTTCCTCATGAATAACTCGAGTAAATACGAATTTTTAATAATGCTCTGATATAAGACATGAAAAATACCTCCCACCAAAGCCCCATGTCAAAAACTAAAATTATTTGAGATAAAAATAATAGTACGACAACAAAGTAGGTTTTCTTTGTTCCCAAATCAAAAATTAATATTACTTTAGGGATCGATATGAATTTATATGATCTGTTGACTCTTTCCATACCCTCAGAGTAGGAACTGGTGATCCAGATGCAAAAAAATTTGGTGGAATGTTGAAACAGTAGGAACAAAATCAACGTCTGTTTCAAAAATCGTGATTAAACATACCCACCACCATCCCTCGATCTTTTCTTGAGATCAATTTTAATTTGTAGATTTTCATAAATAATTTTAATGTACCTACTCATCTTGAACACTCCTGTCCCGGTATAGAATTTCATAATTATGGTAACCCTAACTATTTCCAACCCATGCCTCACTAACAGTGTGCCACGCCATTGTCTCATCAAATAAAATGACATTTAACAGGAGGTCAGTTGAAAATTTGCGTAAGTCACGTTTTAGTCTTTTTCCTCTTTTTCGTCTTGATGGCGACTCTGGCTGGAGGCAGTGATGGAGGGCGCCTCAATGAGATAACGACTTCATTATTATGGACTGCGAAATTTTAGGGCCATGTTGACGGGTTCGACGGTCGCTTTACAGATGAGCAGGTGTGGGTGAAGTTAAAAAAAAAAACCACAATTTATATATAATATATATATATATATATATACATATCCAAGGTTCCAAGTTTTTTCATGCATTTTAATCTTACCCACGCAAAACCTATAATGTCAAGTGTATACGCCGCCTATAGTTGGCTGCAAGATTACTTCACGAATAACTTCAGATAATGGCTGTTTTATGTTCAATAGAGTGCGCAGCCTTTGTAATAGTCATTTCATACCACTTTGTCGCCTAATTAGGTCGAGGAAATGGCAAATTTCATTCGATTTGTCGACTCGATTTGTTGCGTCGTCGCGTCGTCGTCGTCGTCGTCGTTGTTGTCGCATCCAGACGCCATATTATAGCAAACCGAAAAAAAAAAAAAAAAAAAAAAATCCGGAACAAATGATTCGTGCCGAAATGGAGAGAAAAGAACGAAAGATGTAATTTTCTTTTCTCGTTCTTCTTCATTTTCACCCAGACATTCCCACCATCCCCACACCACTCTGTTTTTGTTTCGAACATAACGCTGAGCTCTGAACCATGTTTTTTTTTTTTTTTTTTTTTTTTTCATTTCTCCAAAAGGAAAAAGAAAAAGAAAAAATCTGATCGTATATTCTTGTTACTTACAATTGGGAGGCTTTTGTTTTATTCGCAACCCTTTTCTCCTCATCCAACTCCATTTCCTCACCAGGGAATACGAATAACGTTACAAATGTCGTCGTACTTCAAATTTCTGTTTTAATACGACGCCGAATAGCGTGTATGAGTCGAAAATTTATCTATTTTAATTTATTTTAAATTGCCTTTTCTCCTCTCCCACTCTCTCACTCGCTGTTTCTATAGCGGATCTTTTTACTTCATTTTACTTTATTTTTTTGTGAAGGTTAGTTTGTGAGGCGACGTTAAAAACATCATTACTAGGACGGAGTGTTGAGAGTTTTTGAAATATGCCGGTAGTCTAGGCGTAAAAGTACGAATATTTCAATAGTGCCGGGAGTTAAGAGTACGAGTAGATGAGGTAAACCTATCACCTATGGCTACCCAGCTGTATTTTGCAATAAGCACCATGCCCAGCACTGATTTTACCCCCGAGATCTATACGGTCTTAAGCATGGGGTGGAAAAATTTGCGGCCAAAATAATACAAAAAAAAACAGTCAATATTTGTGGGGAGGGTAATTAAAAAGCAAAAAGATACTTTATCCAATGGCCCAATCGATTTTGTTCTAATTTATAGAAGTACATCAAAATTAACACAACTCCCTCAAAATTGTGTGGTTTTCGAATGTGTATCCCTATCCAGCAGCTGATGGCAATGACGTTGTCACGTCAAAAACGCCACAGCAACACGAATTTCCGTTTGCCAAATAATGCGAGATGTATCTTTTCACATAGTCAAGGCGAAAGGACGCTTTCCAATACCTTGTAGGCCTGTACGGCGAGAAGTATAATTCTGCGTATTTACGGCGCAAAGGCTACAATACCAGTGTTTGTGCTGACATGAATTCCGGCAAACGCTATAAGTATCCAAAGCCGATTTTAAAAGTTATAAAATCTCACAATATAACTGTAACATTTTTATGTTGATATTTACCATAGTTATTGATATAATATATAGGTATTTTATTATTATCTACCTATCCATATTATTTCTCTCGATAGTCAGTAGTCCCTTTTTACTCAGTAAAATCAGGGGGTGGTTTTAAGTGCCCTTTCGAACGTATTGAAAATTCTTCAAAATCTGGTCACGACTTTACCCCTAAAAATCAATTTTTATGCCCCCTAACAGTTTTTTAGTGATTTACTTATTTACTAATAACGATATCAAAAAATAATTCGAACAAACAATAGAGTAGATATATAAAATTTTCAACAACAAAGGTATCTTAACATTTTTTTGTAAGTACCATAAAAGGTCAGAAAATGACACAAAAGTTCTCACATACCACTAATAAAGGATATACTGAGATGGACAAGGCCTAACCAGTATACCAGGTGTAGCTAATAAACCTACTGTGGAATACCTCTTTGTGAAAAAGATATTCTCACCAGAAGGTAAATTCAACAGAATTTAAGCATGTTCAGCCACTTCATACTATAAGTATGGGAGAGCCAAATCCTCGGCAAACACTGGCAATTTTGTAGCCGGTTTCGAGAGTTTATATACAGACTTTGGCACACGCACACAGACACACATACGTATATATAAGTATGATATTATGTCATCTGTTGCGTTGTTTCCAGCTTCTGTTGAGGTGATAAGAAACAACACAACGCGTTTGGTATTGGGCCGTGACATCACCAAGATCGTTATCAGGTAATTGATCACAGCCCGTGCAATGTATCTTACCTGTACCTAAGTACAGGTATGAACATACAAACGCTCAAGTGTAATTTGTTTAACGTCATTGAGACAAATATTTGCCAGCCCTTTGGGGCGGCGACTGTTGTCAAGGGGTGAGAGCCCCTATACCTCATACCAGTGAGTCCCCACACCTACCATATATATATATATATATATATATGTATAATACAAGTATATAAAAAAAAATTTTTGTGGCTGTTTGCGTGTGTGTGTGTGTGTGTGTGCGTGTGTGTGTGTGTATGTTTATTTATAAAATCATAATTTCAGAACCACTCAATAAAACAAGTATTGAATTTCTGAGCATATTTATTTTATTTCTAGGAAGGTTTTAAAATAACTTGAAAGTCCGTAGCTCTCTTGATGGCTAAATTGTGGATAAAAAAAATTACCTATATTCAAAAATATATATTTTCCATTGACATTCTGACAAAAGAACATTAATCAAACTTTCTGTTTCTGAAATAAGTAAAATAGTATTATTAATTACATTTGCACAAATCGATGATTTTGTTTCACACTCACTGCCTCTGTTAACAACAACAAACATTATTTTATCCAAAATCTACGTTTTAAGCATGGTTCAACCTTAATATTTTACTTTTCATTTAATCTTAATTTTATTCATAAATAACCAAAGTTACGTTTTTACAAATATAATGACCAAATAAGAACAACCAATGTCATTAATTCTAGCTTTTATTGTAAAAAAAAAACTAAAAAAACCAGTAAGTAATGTAACACATGGCTATAACAATCGAATATCAAAACTTCAGCTCATTCTATGACCATAGTCACTTATGAAACAATGAAGCTGGAAGCAAATATATAATTGAGTGTTTCTCAAAACTTTAAATTATGACGTTGGTTGTTCTAATTCCAAGCCACAATTATTATCATTTATATTCCTTCAAATCAAATAATAAAGAACGTTATTATTGTTATACTCGTTCCTATCCAAAAAAAAAAGACGTAAAAAGTCTGCAATTAGGTAGGTAACGAAACATTAAGAAAGGAAACTACCTTCCAAGCCATAAGTAAGGTATTATCATCGTTCTTATCCGTAATAAAAATCAGTAATAACCGATAAAACATCTGACGAAAATACAGAAGCCAACATTTATGCTGGTGTTACGAAGATAACGTAAAAAAAAAAAAAACTTTTGGAAAGAGCGCCGAAGTTCAAATAAAAATAAATTGCGAGTGGTGGGGGCTAAGGGAAGTTTGAGCGCTTTAATTTCCAGCCGACGAAGTAGAAAAACATCGGTTCGAACAGTTTCTGATACGTTTTTAACCATTTATCATTTTCTAATCCAACAAAAGCTGTTTTTTCCTCGCTTGTCGTTCTCTTTGTCTGAAAGTATAGAGAGAAAAAATAGAAAGAAGAAGAGGAAAAAAAAAAGGAACCGAGGAAAAAGAAAGTGTAAGAAAGTGAGAGAGAAAATGAAGGAACAAGAGGGGAAAAAAAAAAAAAGTATGGTACGTATGTAGCGTAGAATGATGCTGAAATGAGATTACTTTATGAAGAAGACTCCGCTTTTTGGGAGTTCATTAGCAGAAAATCGAGGACGAAGAAAAGTTTGTTAAGGATAGGACAGAGTGGGCGAGGGGGGAAGAAAAAAACAGAAAAAAACATCAATCAAGATCAGAAACAGAGGGACGGAGAAAGCAGAAGGCAGTTTGGATGGTCGGTTGTTGGCGGCAGAGTGGGGACGGGGGGTTGTATGGGCGCATCCTGCGGATGGACCATTCCAAGCGTGACGATAAAGATAATTAAATAAATGTATATAACCGAGAAAAAGTTGAGTAAATTTTTCGTCCACCCCCGTTAATTAATTCCGAACGAGTTTTCTTCTTTTTTTCTCTTTTTTTTTTTTTTTTTTTTCCTTCCTAAACCAATCCCCTCCGCGGCTTATTTCTGAAATTTTTCTTCCTCGAGATAAGCGAATTTAATTTTTTATCGCAACCGCCAACGAACGCAAAAGTTGGTAAATTACCACATTTCTACGCGCGGAGAGACATTTTCTACGCAATTTTCTATTTAATTTTTGGCATCCAAACTTGTTGACAAATGCGAAAAAATGTGACAATGTTACATTTGTAGCGAGATTTCGAAATGGAATAGCGAATTTTTCTCCGACGATCACCTGTCGAGTGGCGCATAAATCAAATGAACGACTGTGAAAGACTGCGGCGAGTTTAGACCCTAAAATTCCTTAAAGGGAAAACTAAGCAATTAGATTTCAGGAAAGTAACGAGACAAATGTGAAAAAAAAAAACAAAAAACATTTTCGCTTGAAAATTGTGGGTTTTGTTCAAATCGCTAAAATAAATTTATGGTATTGTTCGTTATCATTACGTACAATTCAATTGATGTGACAGGAAAGATAGCATTTTGTATTTAAAAATTTATGAATGTTCTAACCTACTCAGTCCCCATCTCAAATCCGTCAACACAAACAGATGAAATAACGTTCTAATTAAGATTAAAATCAGCGAGATCTGTCGCATAATACTTGAAAAGTGTAGATGGATCATTCCACGAAGGGATAAAAATTAAATTTGTTTCGGATTGCGTGAGTCATAATTATAGTTAGTTGTGTAGTAATGGAATATTATTGTAATGTGAATTCGGTGTTGTTGATATTTCACTTTCTTTAAATATAATAATTCACAACCTCCCACATCATTTATATTCTTTCAGCATGTAATATATTGTACAAGTCCCTTCATCGTGTCTTTAAAAATTACCTTCCTCAAGATTATGAGAAAATAGAAAATAGTCCACAAAGAAAAAGTCATATAAAATTGAACTTTTCAACCAATAAACAGTCACTGAACAGAAACTCAGAGTGACAATGTCAATAGCAATACTTACTGGTACATATTACTTGGCTCTCGAAATGTTTTGACTAATATATGCCCTTCTATATGAGGTATACGTGTGATTTTACTCGTACATAACACAAATTCTAGTGTTTCTGGAACTCACCTATTTTCAACTTATTTCTAACAGAATAACCTACATTTTTCTCCCTTCTCTTTAGATTTTTCAATCGAAAGAGAGAAAAATATAGGTCAATCAGAAAGTTTCACAGTCACCTGATTTGTTCTTTGTAGCTTCTCAGTTGATCGTCTTAACTTTCCCATTTTTTCTGCTCTTGATCTCCTTGGTGTGAGCATCATATTTTATATGTTCATATTTTATTTTGTTCTTACAATTTATTTAGTTTTATTACCATGTCCGGTTAAACATTACATTTTGTCCTAGTTTGGACTGTTTGTTCTCGTATTTGGATTTGGTATGTAAATAGTTTATTATTTTAAAACATGGTTTTGTATTCTTACACTTTGTTTTTATTGTGTTGGTATGAACATCATGTTAGGCTAGGTGGTAATATTGTAGGTAAATTCGTGTATTTCAAGTGACTTCAAGATTTACAATAATGCTAGGGCAAAAGATTACAACTGTTAGGGAAATCTGTCCTCCATGTACGTAACTCCTTCAATAATACCCAAGAGAAGTTGAAATTTAATAACTCTGGCTGCTGTCTGGGCAGGATTTTTGTTGTCAGAATCCGTTTGTTTTATAAAAATTTTAACTTCGGTTGTTCCGGAATCCAGGATTTGTGAGTTCAAGTGAGTTTGTGAAGTTGTGTATGGTAAAAATTTGTGCAGCCAATGAGGTTTTGTTTGTGGCATGTTACCACCCTAGTTGGCATACCACATATGGCTAATTATGAAGGAAAAAAAATGTAGAAACCATTATTTGTTATGGAATTTGTTTAAAAAGCAGGAAATGACTTGAAGTAAAGAAATTTTTTTTCAGACTGAATGGAGTTGCTAGCATAAAAAGAAATTAGTCAGACCATTTCTCCTATAAAATATTATAAATAAATTGAAACTTTTCTGATTGGTTAAAAAATTGTTATATTTGAGGAATAAAAACTGGTGTCGCAACTTATGAGCAGCCTACAATCGGTTATTAATCCTTTAAAATTTCTTTATTATTATCGACTCATCGTTCCTCTTATTGTTTATACATTTTCTTAAAAAGATGTTATTCAGTAGGTACTGAAATAGTGTTTATGAATTCGAAAATAGCATGAAAGACAAATGATTACATCCATGATAGAATTTTTCATAATAATTTATTAACATAGGTATTTAATTTAGAGATATTTGTTGAAAAGAGCTTCTTACTTGAGATGAGAGTGGAGATTATTCTCTATTAAATAATGAAAAAAAAAAAAAATCATGTTCTTAACATTCATAGTTATGAAAATATTTTTTTTGGTTTTGGTAATTTTCGTAATTTTCGTAGAATGATGCATGTTTCAATTTACTTGACTAGATATTCAGCAAGTTGAGGTGAGAAGGGTACTCGGACCATATTTTCTTAGCATCTCCATCATGTGGTAAGACCACTGAACATTGAGACACTCAATAACTCTTTTCTGCCAAGCCTACTGCTGGAAAATTTTTCTCATCGTCACAGAGGAATGACTAAGAAGAAATTATTTGTGATTTTTGTCCTCATTTCGGCAGCCGTATGTTCAGCATAATATGTGACTTATATCATGGCCATGCTCACGAAGCTCCTACACGCAGACTATGCAGCAAGAGTTCTTATTACTACGCAATTAATAAGGCACCATAAAGATACTGGTGTTGAAGCAACAGTCAGGAATTAACATAAATACGTGGTACAGGTTTGTAATAACAACCACTTTTATATGGTCCCTTGGACCTTAAACCAAAATTATTAATTTTAAATACTTGTCTTAGCCCCCTACAACCTATTCAGTACAATTCAATCGAATTAGTCTGCCATAGATTTTCATTTTTTATTTTCGCTTTTCTTTCTTGTTTTCATTGGTTAATTCGCCCGTATCGTTTCACAAACATGTTTTCTAACCTTTTTTGTAACATTTTTATCGATGATTTTCCAACATCACCGCCACCAAAATGACAGCCAGGTGACCACACAGAACCTTACAGCTTTTCCAACTTAGTTCGCTATACCAAGCTCAACCTATGTCAAACTTACAAAATAATCATCAACCGAGCTTATTTTTAGAATAAATCAAAAGGGCCCCAGTGGACACAAAATATTTGTTTTATTTCAATAAAATCGCGGTATTCATTATCCTCCTCAAAAGGAAAAATAGTTAACTTATGATGCAAGTGAAAAAAATAGGTGATTGCCATGAGTGTGATGATACCAGCATAAGCCTGAAGTGGTGCAAACCGCAAATAAATTTGTGACGAGCATGCGCAAATTCTTACTTTTCTACACCTCATTTTTTTTTTTTTTGTACTTTATATGTACTTCCGAAAAATAGTCTGTTCTTATATCATTCCCAAAGTGCGAGTGAAAAGGCAACTCCTAGTTGCTACATAGTGCATAAAATTAAGACTTTGCGCGTATGCCTTACATATTTACTAATTTTTTGCACTTCACACGCGCATTTTAATTTCCTCTACCTCTCCAGTTTTCACAGTAAATTTTGCTACCCTTCTCACTAGTGAGAAAAAGTAAGTAGGTATTTTTATTTTTTGTTTGTTTCTTACCGGGAGTAGTAATAGTATTTTACCCAACTAGGTAATTAACAAAATGAGTAGATTATCACAGTGGTTAAATATAGTTGAGTAGATACCATATTGTTTTAAACAAATCCACCAAATAGAGGTTGTGGGGACTCACTGGTATGAGGTAAAGGGGCTCGGACCCCTCGACGACAGTCACCGCCACAAAGGGCAGGCTAATTACTCGTCTATATGACGTTAAACACACAAAACTCGTTCGATCGTAATTACCTGTATGTACTTGCAGGTAATGTACAAGTACCAAATCGTGACACAATACAATGACGTCACGATTTGTACACAAACCGGTCAGCCATCTCTTATCTCAATAGGGGATGATGCGCCCTGGCCATCCTCACTAACATACATATCCCTCAATCTTCATGGTGAAATTGAGGCAGAAAGCAGATAACATAGTAGCCCCTTCTGTCATAGGCAATCAATTTTGCAAACAACTTCCCCAAAGTGTTGTGCAATGCCTAGCCGCCGTAGGCTCGACCGTGATAAACACATCCGCAGACTTGGACTTCCTTGCAAAATCCGCAGATAATGCGCTCGAATACACCAGGTCAAAGCCCATGGTCAGTGCAGTATCTGCAGAGACTGGAGAGATCACTCAACTTCGAGCTCAAATAGCTCAGTTGACTGATGAAGTAAAAAGGAACAAAGGACAAAGCTCCACAAAATCCAATAGTAGCGGGCGACAAAGATCTAAAAGTAGAAGCAACAACAACAACAGTGGCAATAGCAGAGGATGACAGTCCCAGTCCAGAGACCGCAGATCTAGTTCCAGTAACAGGGGTCAGAGTTCAACTCCCCCAAGAACATCATCTCCCAAAAACCAGTCTCGAAATTGGGATGATAAAAGTTGCTTTTTTCACAACTGGTTTGGCGCAGAAGCCACCAAATGCAACAACAGGTGCAAATGGTGGGGTAAATCCTACAACAAGGAAGCGTAAAACTAGAACGAGGGGCCATCTATGCGGCCAAAGACCCCTTGGAAAAACACTCATGCCGCCTGTTCATAAAGGACAAGACAAATAGGAGATGGTACTTGATAGACTCAGGTGCAGACTTGAGTATATTGCCAGTAAATAAAAACCAAAAAGTACTTCCTCCAAAATACTATCTCTGTACTGTGAATGGTCAAAACCTTCCAGCTTATGGACTTTAGACCAGAAAGTTGACATCGGACTTAAGGAAAATATGACGTGGTCCTTCACGGTTGCTGATGTTCCAAACCCGATCCTGGGTGCAGAATTTCTTGCACATTATGGCCTGATCATTGATCTCAAAAACGGCAAACTGATCAATAGTGAAACTAAAAATTGTGTGGATGGCAAAACGCATGCTTACAGACTGGATACAAATATATCCAGCTGTACAAAAGTCGACGGACAACTCTTACGGATCCTGTCTGACTATCCTGGAGTCACTCAACCATCAATTTGCAGGCATCCTACATACAAACACGATACGGTTCATTATATAGAAACCAAAGGACAGCCTTGCCATGCTAGAGTACGAAGGTTACTGCCTGACAAACTCAAAGCAACACGGGAGTACTTTCATCGCATCATTGAGGAGAACGTATGTCGCCCCTCAAAAAGCTCATGTAGCTCCCCTATCCACATGACCAAAAAAGCAAGTGGAGAGTGGTGAATTGTTGGAGACTACAGGGCCTTAAATGCCATAACAGTTCCTGATTGCTACCCAGTCCCCAATATAATGGACTTCAATGCGAACATGAAGGGTAAAACGATGTTCACCAAAATTGACATCAACTGGGCATTCCACCAAATTCCTATGGTTGACCAGGATGTACCAAAGACAGAGGTTATAACCCCCTTTGGACTATTCGAATACCTTCGAATGCCATTTGGACTTCGCAACTCAGCACAAACTTTCCAGAGATTTATCAACAGACTGTTTAGGGAATTGCCATTTGCATATGCATACTTGGATGATATCTGCATTTGCTCTGAAGGCGGTGAGCAACAGCACGAGGAGAATGTAAGAGCCGTCATACAGCGTATATATGCTGCCGGGCTTACTATCAACGTAGGCAAAAGCTTATATGCACAGACTGAAATTGACTTCCTCCGCTACAAAGTCTCGACCAAAGGCATTTCCCTCTTGAAGATCAAAGTAGAGCCAATACTGAACTTCCCAAAACCCTCAAATGTCGCTGAACTCCGGCGTTTCTTGGGGATGGTGAACTTCTATAGACGTTACATGAAGAATGCAGCAGCCGAACAAAGTAAGCTGTTTGCACTAATAAAGACAAGTAAAAAGAAAGATAAGACTCCACTTGAATGGAATGAAGAAGCCGAACAGGCCTTTGAGAAAATCAAAGATACACTGGCAAATACAACTCTATTGGCTCATCCAGACAAAAGTCTGCCGTTATGCGTGAGTACCGATGCATCTGATTTTGCTATTGGTGCAACCCTGTACCAATTGGATAAAGACAATAAGAAGTTACTGCTAGCTTTCTTCTCGAGGAAGCTCTCAAAAACAGAAAAGAACTATAGCACATACGATAAGGAATTGCTCAAAATTTTTGCTGCGTTGAAGCATTTCAGGCACCAATTAGAGGGTAGATGTTTTTCTGTGTATACTGACCATAAACCCCTAACATATGCCTTCACACAAAAAGCAGAACTGGCATCACCGAGAAGAGCACGACTATTAGACTACATTGGTCAATTGACTACCAACATTCAGTATATAAGTGGAGAACTTAACACTCCAGCTGATGCCTTGAATAGAATCGAAGCTATCTCGGCTCCTGTCCAATTACCTTATGCTGAAATAGCTAAAGCACAGCTTAAGGATGCAGAATTGCAAGAGTTGTTATCGAACGATGATACTACTCTCAAATTGAGACAGCAAAAAATTCCCGGTACTGATGTTTTATTAACATGTGACATCAGTACAGGTAAGAATAGGCCATTTCTACAGATAAAATATCACAGGTTGGGTTTCAACAGTGTACATAATCTGTCACATGCTGGGCCAAAATGTAGTGCTAAATTAATTCCAACAAGGTTTGTATGGCCACGAATGAAGTCTGACTGCAACAAATGGGCTCGCAGTTGCCTCAACTGTCAAGAATCCAAAGTAGGAAGACACACTCGCTCGCCCCTCAAATCCTTCAAACAAACGGAGAGGTTTAAAACTGTACATATGGACTTGGTAGGCCCATTGCCACCATCTCAAGGACACAGATACCTGTTGACAATAATAGACAGGGCAACACAATGGCCAGAAGCAATCCCTCTACATGAGATGTCAGCTCCTACAGTAGCTGCAAGGTTATACGATACCTGGATTGCGAGGTATGGCGTACCAGAAGTCATAATAACGGGTCAATGTCGCCAATTCGAGAGTTCGCTCTTTAAAGAGCTGTCTAATAAGCTTGGTGTTCAACACAGTCATACCACAGCTTGCCATCCTCAAGCCAATGGCAAAATAGAGAGATGGCATAGAGCTCTCAAAGCCTCTATCAGGTCTCATGATACCAAGAGATAGGTAGACGTACTTCCTACCAACCTCTTAGGCCTTCGATCTGCCCTACAAACTGATACAGGTCACTCTGCAGCGCAATTAGCGTTTGGCAAAGAGCTACGCCTTCCAAGAAACTTCTTCACAGAATCGAAGGAAGTTAACCCCAAAATCATGGTACAAAATATAAGAGATGATGCCAACAATTTCCTAAAACAGGCAGTTTGCCATGGCCAGCCCAAGATTTACGTCTCGAAACACTTGGCCAATACTTCACACGTATTTGTTAGAGACGAAAAAATGAGATCTGCGCTGGAGAAACCATACGCTGGTCCTTACAAAGTAGTATCACGAGATGAGAAAAACTTTGTGATACTCATTGCAGGCGAACCTCGAACAATTTCAATCGACAGATTGAAGCCTGCATACATGGTAAGTGACGACAAAAGAATAAAAAGGTTGCAAAGGGAGAACCTAGAAAATATCCAGACATATTCCCAAACAAAAATGGAAGAATCTGTCCAAAAATGTAAAACAAATAATTCACAATAGTAAACATTAAAAAAGTCGGTAAGATTTTAGGACAATGTTACCACCAAAACATTCGATCCTGAGGCCCCCTTATGTCCAAGAAAAAGAGGCAGGCCTCCTGGCAGTAAAAAACGTAAAAATTCCCACCCTTCTCGCATGTCCGAGAGGTTAATGCGAAGAAAATAAAATTTACTCCCAAAAAAGTAATATCCGCTATGTAAGTTTAAACCCGCTAAAAAAATATGCGACGAAAATCGGAACTCCGTGAGACAAAAGAAACTCCGGAAATAAGCAGACGAGGAATGCCAACAAAAAGAAAACGACAGGAATAAACAAATCCACGTGCGATACGGAAATAAACATCGCAACGTGCGTTTACCGTTAAATACAAATATAATCTCAACATTGTGACGTCACAAGCGGAGATTCCTTTGTACTAAAAATTCGAAAAATATATTCTATAAGTTTATTTCAGGCATAACTTTGCTGAAACCGATCAGAACTTAACCGGAAAACTTGCATACGGTGGAGAATTTTAAGCGCTATCCCCTCTACATGTTGATAAGAAGATACGAAAATAATGAAACATAACTGTAATGGTAAAATGAAAATTGAAGTAAAATCACCCACTTCAGAACCGCCAGAGATCTTGGACGTGTTTTCTAATATAATTTTTGGTTCCTCTTTTCCTCAAACAACCTATTCTAATGTCACTGCCGACTGATCCTATCCTAAAGTCCGCCACCTCCCAGACTGCTTGTGGAACTGCTGAGTCTTCACAAACACAGCGAAAAAACGAGCAGAAAACGGAGCTGGACCGGATAGAGGAGGAGCACCTCATGGATACAGCTCCTCCCATTGATGAAGTCCTGACGGAGATGACAACTCTGCTTCCTCCAATCATCTCCCCTCCTTGGTCACCACCAGAATCAGCCCCAATAACGGAATCCCCAAGATCAGTGCCAAAACCTACAGAGACCAGGGAGCCAATGAAGTTCCTTTTCACGGCTGAGCAGGCAGCAAACAAAAAGGCAAAGATGGCCGCCTTGGCATCGGAGACATCAAACTCCCCGATGCTAAGAAAGCCATTCTTTAAGCGACCACTGCCCCCTCACTCCCACCAACACCCCTACGCCCACACAAAAAACCGTCCACCTAGGCATAGGGGAGAAGACAGTCGAGCCCAATACCAGGCGCACGCCAATGCAAGATGACAATCCTATGAATGCATCGGCGCTGCAGTTGGGAGCACACTGGCTAAGTGGGAGGCAGACTAGAAGAGGCGCTCATAAACCCGCACATCTCCCCAGGCCTTGCGCATTTTGGATCATTTTTGCGGCGCAAAAACTGGGGGAGTAGCTGTGGGGACTCACTGGTATGAGGTAAAGGGGCTTGGACCCCTCAACGACAGTCTCCGCCCCAAAGGGCAGGCTAATTACTCGTCTATATGACGTTAAACACACAAAACTTGTTCGATTGTAATTACCTGTATGTACTTGCAGGTAATGTACGAGTACCGAATCTTGACTGAATACGATGACGTCACGATTCGTACACGAACCGGTCAGCCATCTCTTATCTCAATAGGGGATGATGCGACCTCGCCGTCCTCACCAATGTACGTATTATCTTACATACGCGTGTAAATAAGCCGTATATAAACCACCCAAATCGGCTCTAAAATCGCCAGTGTTCGTCTTGGTTTTGGCTTACCCGTACTTGTGTACGAAGTGGCTGAACACGCTTAAATTCTGTTGAATTTCCTTCTGGTGAGAATATCTCTCACGACAAGGTATTCCACAGAGGTTATTATTTATTCGATTAAATATGTCAATTCTCTTTTAATTAACAGAATTTTATCAATTAATTAAATAATTAGAAAGAGGTAAAATATTTTGTTAATGGATATCACCATGACTGTAAACTTTTCATTTTCATGCTGACATTGCACCACTTGTATATGTGTGGTCGGTGTCGTTAAGAGAAAACTACATTTCTACACTAGTGAAGAAATGAAATTTTTTTATGACTTTTCCTAACTGATTTGAAAATCTCGAACTTTTCTAATGAAAATCGATTCAATAATACCCTCTTTTTGGTGTATGAGTTGAGAAAAAAATATCGTGTTATACAGGTGCCAATTACCAACTTTTTGAAATTCTATTTTTTACTGGACAATGTGAATACGCCACAGGGTAAATACCTATGATTCCACCAAAGTGTAGATTCTCGTCTTCTCTATTGTACGAATTCAATTTGCGAAAATAATTTCGAACTTTTTAATTGATAATCACTACCTACCTATTTTAGGTTCGACTTGTGCATAGAACATCAAAATGAGAAAAATGTCTGCTTTTCGTTAAAAATAAAAATTTTTTCTTCCTCCTTTGTATTTTGCTAGGATATACTTACGGTCATATAAAAAGAAGGTAAAAATAAAAGCTTTATCGTGGCAATGGTTTTTTGTGAAGCTTTTTTGATATAAAATGTTTAATATAGCTTGGAAAAGGGGGAAAAAAAAAGTAATTTTCTTCTTTTCGGCATCGCTCTTGCCGCAAAATGTACGCGCATAATGGATATTCCCTTAATGAATGTAAAAAATGAAAAAGCAAAATAACGAAGTGAATTTTTTTTTTCTCTTTATTTTTCATGAGAACGTAATTTTTAACTTTACACGAAATTTCGCCGCATTTTTTAGCCGAGACTAAATCTGATTTGAAATTATTAGCCAACCATCCGACACAAAGCGAATGAAATTCGAAAAACTTTGGGAGAAAAAAGAACTGAAGAAAAACGAAAGCCAATTTAATAATATACCTACTTTTAAAGAAAATATACGTGCAATCTATACGCACCTTTTTAGCCTCGTTGCACCCAAAGGAGAGCCTATAGCAAAATTAGCCTCCGATGAATAGCCAAAAATCTAAAATCAACTCGTTTGTGAATGCTGCCTGCTTTTCGCACGCGCAAAAAAAAAAGTAAAAATTGCTATTCTACCACGGGAAAATGATAGGTCTAATTTGAACCTTTGATATACCGTACATCAAAGTAAAAACATTTTACACATAAAAGGTAAATATAGACGTATTC
Organism: Ericerus pela; assembly: GCA_011428145.1. Lineage (NCBI taxonomy): Eukaryota > Metazoa > Arthropoda > Insecta > Hemiptera > Coccidae > Ericerus > Ericerus pela. The sequence continues at coordinate 153,945 of WOFM01000233.1, forward strand.
TACGTTTAATTTGCTTAAGATATGGGTACCGTACCTCGTGTAATGAAGCTACCTACAGAGGAAAGCTCTTTGTTTTTTCGTGAATGAGGAACACGTTTAGCGAATCTTGAAACCCCTTATTATTTTGTAAAAGTTGCCAACTAAGCTTCGAATTCTTTAATTAAAATTCTCTCTGCCAATTTTCGCTTCGATACTCTCTTCAATACATAATTTTAAACAGGTAACTGGCCATCCACTTTTAGTGAGAACCCATTTTTGCGACTCTCTTGCACGGAATCGCAATTCCGTTTAAATTCTCACACTCGTTTTTAGGTATCTAAATTTTCTGAATCGACTTTCATCATTCCAGAAGCTCCTCCACTCGATTAGTACCTCTCACTGCCTGTCACAATCTCGCTCATTTGCTCATTCTCATGGTTATAATGTGCGAGTCGCCTATTCGAGTTAGCTGTGGCCAATGCAATCTTTCGCAGTTATTTCTCTCGGCTGTTTTTCTTTTTACACTCGAAAGTTTACTCATTATTTAATATTTTTATTTTTATTGGTCCTTTATTTGTAAATCGGTTACAGACATGCGTCGTTCATTCAGAATGTAGTAAGGAGGAGGCGTTCATTTTTGTTCGACAATGGTGTTTCGTAATTTTTGGTAGGTACCTAACATAGGTACCACGTGAAAAATCCAATTTCTGAGTAGGTGAATTTAGTCATTATTTTCCATAAGTATAGGTACCGACCTATTTAGTATTTTTTCTCAATTTCTTTGTAGTCCTTAGGAGATAAGGCAGTTAATGTAAATCATAATTAGGGAAACTTTTTTTATCTACTCTTACATATTTTTTTCTTTGGTTTTACATTGGAGTATCCGCAATAATTATGTTGAAGATTCATGAAATTTCGAATAATTTGAGCCCAACTTCAAGGAACATAATATAATTTTGGAATATTTTGCTATAAAATCATAAAAAATGAGTAATTCGGGAATTTTTTGACATTTTTGGGAATATTTGGCCGTTTATACTTTTTTTTGGCGTTTTGTAGCATATTTCGTTGTTTAGCAATGTAAGAAATTTTATCGACTATCGTATCGCTTTTCCGAAAAAAGTAATTCCGTTTTTAACAATTGATTCTGTTTTCAATTTATATCATTTTATTATTCAGCTTTAAGAATGCTACATTTTGATAGGTAAGTACCTACCTACCTACCCTTATTTTGACGTAATGGGCCATAGTTCACTTAGGTAAAATACTTAAGGGAAAAAATAAGGGTAGATTCTTAATATAATTGTAGTTTTGGTATTTTTAAAACGTCGTTTTTTCCAAATAGGTAGCAGTGTTGAAGGGAAAACTTCAGTTTGGTCAAGAGATCACTCAAGTGAATTCACTTGGCTAAATACACTTAGCATTAAATCAATATTAAATGACAACAAGAATATGGCCCAATATATTATTATATACTTATACGTGTACATAATAATATATAGGTACCTCCTATATTTAAACAAAAATTATATGTGTGGGTTCACCTCTAAAACCCACAGGCGAATGGATGCGGACTTGCGTGTTCGGATATTACCAATTTGGTAAGGCAGCCAACCTTTTATACTATCCTGAACCGGCGACTAGCGAAAGACATCGCCGGTGTATAAGTTAGGCTAAACACGTAGGTCATCCGCGAGTATCGAGAGATAGGCGCGCGTTTCGTGTTTAGCCTAGACCGCGGCACGTGCGTATTCGTATGCACGTCCGCGCTAGGCTACGTTCGTAACACGTCGGCTAAACAGAGAACGAATTTCGTCTGTTTAGCCTAAGTGCTACGAGCGTCAGAATTTGTTTTAACGTCCGTAGACTTTATTATGCGGACTTGGTGATGGACCAAGTCTGCGGTCTGTCGACTGGGGCCGAGCCCCGAAAGAAGGGAGGACATGGTCCCCACAGCTACTCCTTCCCAGTTTCACTGTCGGTGGAACGACCTATGTTCCGAAGTCTGGGGGAACCCGTGGACGACTCATTTGTGTCCAGTGGGTGGCCTCGCATTGTTGCGAGGGTTGGCATTTCCTCCAAAGATTAAATCTCGGAGGGCCACGCCGAGGGTATGTCCCGCAATAGTCCCGTCGTAGTAGGATAGTCTACGGCGTTGCTGATAGTTAGCTCTGGATTGGATACCACGTTTTCTATTTCTACGAGGATGGTGTCCATGTTCGTCCACCTGAGTATTCTTACGGAAAGGAGTGTAACCTTGGAGAAGTGGCGATTTGGAAATGCCAGTGTTCTGGAAGTTGTTACGGACGACAGAGTTAGAAAATTTGAAATTTGAAAATTTCGGCTCTGGTTTCGGAATTGTCGAAAGAGCCTGATTTTCGGAGGTGAGGAAAATGCTCGCCTTCCCAGCGTCAGGTGGCTCTGTGGTGTTAGCCACAGAGGAACAAGCCGCCGATTGGTCCGCAGGGAACGGAATGATTTTCGGGGTTTGTTGCGTCATCTCATTGAGAATTGACTCAATGTTAGCAACGTTCCCTGAAGATTGAGAATTTTTGGCAGGTTGAGGAGGTTTAGTTGCGTCGGAAAGCAACATCTCCTCCTCGTAATCGAGAAGTTGGTCAACTTCCATATTGGTAGTTGAGGACATAGTGAAAAATAATAATAAAAATAAGATAAAAATGTACAAGGAAATTCGAGAGTGAAATCAAAGCGAACAGTTCTAATTGAACTAAGAGTGGTGCTTTGAGCAACAGTCGACAGGCGAATGAAATGTGTTTGTCAGTTGTTGCGACGATTTGGTTCAATTTTCCTTTTGCAATCAGCTGTTTGTGACGTCAGTCTATAGTGTTTTATGTGTTTTTATCTAACCTTCGATTTTGAGGTCGACGTGCTAGTGTGTTTAGAAAAAGCACGTGCGATAAGAGTATGAGATTTTTATTATATCTATATATGAGATTTCTATGTATTGGATTTTTATTATATCTATATATTTTTACTCTCTGCAAAATCGAGGTGATGTTCTTGTTGGTTTCTGATTGCGTTTTTTATATGTTCCTTTTGGCCTGCCTCTTTGTTTAGGCTTGATTGGGCTTTTAGGATTATATGTGTGAGTGACTATTTCCTCATTAAATCTGACTTTTTTCTTATTTTTGGTGTTTGATTTTACCACTTCACTATATGTTTTTCGTGTTTTATTTGTTTGTGAGTCAGATTTTATGTTTGTTTTTTCGTCTTTATTCTCTGAATTTTGTGAATTTTTATTTTCATTTATCATTTTGTCCAATTCTGCGTTTTCACTAATTAGGAATGCTGGTTTGACCCGATCTATCGACACCTTCTTTTCCTGTCCTGATACAAGTATTGTGAACGTTTTTTCTGTTCGATCAATTACTTTGTATGGTCCAGAATAGGGTTTTTGTAAAGCTCGTTTCATTCCTTCCTCTCGTAAGAACACATGCGATGTTGTAGCTAAGTGTCTTGAGACATAAGGTTTTTGTTTACCGTGAATAGGTGCTTGCTTAAGGAATTGATTTGCATCATCTTTTATGTTTTGCACTAAGGTTTCGGGGTTTATTTCTTTTGATTCGATAAAGAAATCCCCTGGCAAGCGTAGTTCTTCGCCTAATGCTAGTTGAGCGGCGGAGTGGCCAGTGTCGGTTTGTAAGGCTGATCTTAGGCCTAACAAGATGGTAGGTAAGATCTCTACCCATCTTTTTGTGTCGGCAGCCATTATAGAAGCTTTAAGAGCTCTATGCCACCTTTCTACCTTCCCATTTGATTGGGGGTGGTAGGTTGTAGTAGCCCAATGTTTAGCACCCAAGGTTTTTGTTAATTCACTAAATAATTGGCTTTCGAATTGCCTACCTTGGTCGGTTGTAATGCTTTGGGGTACTCCAAATCTAGCAATCCAGGTTGTATATAATTGAGTAGCTACCGTTTGTGCTGACATCTCAATTAATGGAATTGCTTCTGGCCATCTAGTTGCACGGTCAATCATCGTAAGGAGGTATTTATGTCCTTGTGATGGGGGTAATGGACCCACTAAATCTATGTGAAGGTGTTTAAACCGATCGGTTGGTCTAAACCTTTTAAATGCAGATCTCGTGTGTCTGCCAATTTTGGCTGTCTGACAATTCAGACAGGCACGGGCCCAGTTGTTACAATCTGAATTTATTTTGGGCCATACAAATCTCGAGGTCATGAGTTTTGTAGTACTACAAGGTCCAGTGTGTGATAGGTTATGCACACTGTCAAACGCCATTTTTCTGTATTTTAATGGAATAAATGGACGTTCTTTACCAGTTGACACATCACATATTAGTAGTAATTTTGTGTCAGGGAGTTTTCTCAGTTTTAGTTTAAGACCTGTGGTGTTGGAAGATAGCAATTTTTGCAATTCTTCGTCTTCCAGTTGGTCTTTTGCTATTTCGGCATATGGTAACTGAGATGGAGTTGTGATAGCTTCAATTCGACTTAAGGCGTCGGCTGGTTCATTCAGCTCTCCTTTGATGTACCTTATGTCAGTCGTGAATTGACTAATGAATTCAAGCTGTCTTATTTGGCGAGGTGAGGCATGCTCACTTCTTTGCTCAAAGGCATGTGTTATGGGTTTATGGTCCGTATACACGGCAAAACATCTACCCTCTACATGGTGTCTAAAATGCCTTATTGCTGTATTTATTGCCAATAACTCCCGGTCGTAAGTACTATAATTTTTCTCAGTTTTGGAAAGTTTCCTCGAGAAGAATGCAAGTGGTTGATTGGTGTTATCCTTTATTTGATATAAGGTTGCACCTATTGCAAAATCGGATGCGTCTGTTGAGATACAGAGTGGAAGACTGTCATCCGGGTGAGCCAGTAACGTTGCATTGGCTAGCATGTTTTTTGTATTTTCAAATGCTAGTTCTGCCTCTTCAGTCCATTCAATGGGCGTTTTGTCGCGCTTTTTATTGGTTTTAATAAGGGCGAACAGTTTGCCTTGTTCTGAAGCAGCGTTTTTTATGCAACGTCTGTAAAAATTGATCATTCCTAGGAACCTTCAAAGTTCTGCAACATTCTTGGGTTTAGGGAATTTCAATATTGGCTCCACCTTTGTTTTCAGGGGGGCTATACCTTCGGGTGTTATTTGGTACCCGAGAAAGTCAATACTGTTTCTAGCAAATTCGCTTTTAGGTAAATTGACCGTAAGGCCGGCAGTGTGTATACGCTGTAATACGGCTCTTACGTTTTTCTCGTGTTCATCAATTCCACCTTCTGAGCATATGCATATATCGTCTAGATAAGCATATGCGAATGGTAAGTCCCTCAATAGCTGATTCATGAAACGTTGGAAAGTTTGAGCAGCATTTCTAAGTCCAAATGGCATTCGCAAGTATTCGAATAAGCCAAATGGAGTGATGAGTGCTGTCTTGCAGATATCTTTTTCGGCCATTGGTATGTGGTGGAAGCCCCAATTAATGTCTATTTTAGTAAACATTGTTTTACCTTTCATATTGTTATTGAAATCCATTATATTGGGTACGGGGTATTTGTCTGGAATGGTTTTAGCGTTCAGGGCTCTATAGTCCCCGACGATTCTCCATGTTCCATTAGCCTTTTTGGTCATATGTATTGGTGTAGACCATGAGCTGTTAGAAGGTCGACAAATACCTTCTTCTATCATTTTAGAAAATTGCTTCTTGGCTTCAGCAAGTTTGTCGGGTGGCAATCTACGTGCCCTTGCTGAGCAAGGCTGACCCCTTGTTTCTATTACGTGCACTGTATCATGTTTGTATGTCGGATGTTTCCTTATTGATGGTAATAAAATACCTGGATATTCATTCAGTATTTTTAGGAAATTTTTATCTACAGTTGCACAACTTCCAATGGAAGTATCTAGTAGTTTGTAATTTTTTGTTATACCTTCCACATATTTGCCAGTGGTTAAGTCGATTAAACGTTTATTTTTTAGATCGACTACCAACTCATAATGAGCAAGAAAATCTGCTCCAAGTATTGGTTGTGATATATCAGCTATTGTGAAATCCCATGACATGTCCCTATGGAGACCAATGTCTATTTTGCAATGTTTTTGCCATATGCAGCGAATGTATGTTCGTCAACTGCATTTAATTTGGATTTCGGAGAAAATTTCTTATGTTTATTTTTAGCTGGTAAAATGCTGAGATCAGCACCAGAATCTATGAGGAATTTTCTCCTTTTTGTCCTGTCCGTGATGAACAGGCGGCGAGAGAATTTGGGCGAGGGATCGGTAGCCACCGATATGACCCCTCGGTCTAGTTTGACTTACTAGTCTGTTCTCTCTTTTCGATCTCTGCGAGGAGAGTTTTCTTCTCCTGCGCGTCTTGGACCATTCTCTCCGCCCATCGTTTACAGCGGGTGTTACAAGCCTTTGCTTTTTCTCCATATCTATTGTGGTAGAAGCAAAGAGCTGCTGACCAGTTTGGATCTAGTTTCTTGGGAGATTTGGATCTCCTCGGAGGTGTTGGACTCCTATTTTTATCATCTCTCCGTCCTCGAGAGCGTGACTGCCTGTTATTATAGCTTTTATTTCTATTGGGGTTACGTCCCCGGCTCTTGGATCTGTTGTTGAAGTTACTCCTAGCAGATGTATAGTCTCTGGCCTTGCGAGTTTCCATTTTTAACTCTGCTATTTCGGCTCGGAGCTTACTCAGTTCGTCTGCTGGAGCTGCTGTTGCTTGGATGGCAGGTTTCCCTGTATACTCCATTGCAGTTTCTGCAGCTTTGGCTAGTGCTAGAAGGTCGTCATCGGTCCTTGCATTTGTCAGATTTAGAGCACCCAGCGATTGTACTACTGAAGCTGGTAGCTGCTCACAGAATCTATCTGCAATTACCATTGGAGAGACATGGTTGTCACCTTTTTTAACCAGTTTTGTCATAAAAACGGTTGGTTTGTCGTCTCCAATTGACATCCCACTTAATAACTGCCTTATTTCCTGGCGTTGAGTGGTACCAAAGGTTCTTCTTATTTTCTGAATGAACCATTCGTACGGGTCTTCCTCATCTTCCAGACAGTCCATAATGTCTGGGCAGGCCCGAATTATTTCGGCTGGCATACTACCGCACAGTTGCTGGTAGCGTTCTTCACGGGGAATTTGCTCAACCCTGAAGCAGCCTGTCAGTTGCATGAGCCATGTTTCTACGTCTTTGGGTAAGAACGTAGGAAGTTCAACTCTCCTTTTCTTATTTTGGAGGTTGCCAAACAATTTCTGTTGTTTGTCCAAGGCTTCTTCTACACTAGCTTTAATGAGATCGTGAATTAGTTTTTCTTGATTTTCAGCTTCTTTGGAAGCGATGGTTCGAACAGCTGCTTGCCTAGCTATATTTTGAGCTGGGTGATCAGCAGTTTCAGCAACATTTTCATCTACCATTGTGAATAGATTCAACTCGTTAGAGGATCCTAGATGTACGAATCGTGGGTTACCACGATTGGTGAGACGTTTCCTTATTTTCAGGCGTGTTCCGTTACCCTTCCAAGTGGACAACGTTTATTTTGGAAAGGGGGGTCGATTTCCCACAGTCAGTCTCCAAGTGAAGAGTCCAGCGAAAAATTCCGCTAGACAAGCGCGATTGCTCGCACTAGCAGGCCAGCGGTATTCCGCCAGCTAGCGTTTTCACGCCTGCTTCCTAAAAAAAATTCCCAACCTAAAATATCACGTCGGGGTCACCAGGCTGTGGGTTCACCTCTAAAACCCACAGGCGAATGGATGCGGACTTGCGTGTTCGGATATTACCAATTTGGTAAGGCAGCCAACCTTTTATACTATCCTGAACCGGCGACTAGCGAAAGACATCGCCGGTGTATAAGTTAGGCTAAACACGTACGTCATCCGCGAGTATCGAGAGATAGGCGCGCGTTTCGTGTTTAGCCTAGACCGCGGCACGTGCGTATTCGTATGCACGTCCGCGCTAGGCTACGTTCGTAACACGTCGGCTAAACAGAGAACGAATTTCGTCTGTTTAGCCTAAGTGCTACGAGCGTCAGAATTTGTTTTAACGTCCGTAGACTTTATTATGCGGACTTGGTGATGGACCAAGTCCGCGGTCTGTCGACTGGGGCCGAGCCCCGAAAGAAGGGAGGACATGGTCCCCACAATATGAAAATGAGAAAATGGTACAAATTGTTTGATTTTCTCATGAAACGGTTAATTTTCATCCCCACGCCTACCCCTTTTACAAAGTCAATTTTAGTGCCCCGTTTGCAAGCAAAATGGTTCCTTTTTATCTGTTTTTGTTGTTTTAATTTTTATCTGTAGTCTATATATTTTGTAAAATAGGTACATGCATCGTCCTCATACAACAAAGTTGCGACACCTGATCTATCGTGACAATAGGGCTTACGATTCTTCAGCTATGGTGAAGTATGGGTACGTAATTATATCCAACTGGAAATACTCTTCTCGGTTGACTTAGTCATTTTAGTCATTCGCAAGCAACATAAATGGTGTAAAGTGGGGAAAGAAGAAACACTTGACCGTGACTATCCAACAGGAATGGTATTTTACGCGTAGAATTCGATATTCTTCATTTATAACGTAGTATTGTAGAATGTGTAGAGTATGTAAAATATGTAGAAAACGATCGAGTAGAATATAAACAAACTGATAACTCTCACCAATGTTATCTGTACTTTGTCACCTTATCAGTATTTTTTTTACATATTCTACATATTCTACGTGAAATTGTGCATTCTACTTTACATATTCTAAGCGTAGAATATGCGAGTAGATGTGGAATTTACTTCTACATCGCCATCTCTGCTATCCAAGTCCGACACATTGATTCTGGAATGAGTTGAGAATATGTAGATGCCTATTAAGTATTAATTTTTCCGCAGAAACTTTGTAAATTGTTTGATCGCATTGGATGTGTTTTAGTGTTAAATTCTACTGCCTTACTTGTACAACATCAGAAAATATAATAAAACTCCACGTGTTTCCTGAACTTTCTTTTTATACTCAGTTTCTACGCTCTCTTTATTACAGTCACAAGGCTACACTCACAGTTTTCGTTGATTTGTGTTATGCCTTGTGCTTAGTGACGGTAACGAGCATTAATTTGTTTTTTTAAAGTATTTTAAAAATTTTCTGAGTGAGCAAATACTTATTTTGAAGCATATTCTCCATTTGAACATAATTATGCTAATTTTTGAGCGAATATTGGAGAACTTTCGATCATTTTCAAAATTTCTGGCTAGTGACATAAAGGAAAGGAAAACTGAAAATATGTTGTTTGCGTCAAATGTCAGATTCCAAATAATTTTCGAATTTCAAATAATATTTTTTTCCATTTTTCGCCATTCCTTTATGACTATACTGGCGTATTTGTTCAATTTTTTAAAATTATTATCTTATTTTAAGATGAAGTAATATAAATGCTCGAACATTTACCATCGCTACTAATGTTGATATAATTTAGGTGGTAAGTTTTTGTTGATCAGACTTACACATATTTTGACAAATTTTTGTATGATTATTAGGTATTATTATTATTACGGACTGCGAGGATAGGTAAATAATATGAAACTTGCACTTATTAAATAAATTTCTATAATCTAAAACTCTTGAAAAGTATGCTGTCCAGTGTACTACTTCCTTACTGTATATCACACATTTAATAGCACTGAAACAGCTCAGCTCAGTGCTATGTAATGATTTTCTGAATGGGAAGATACCTTCGATCATTTAGTTACGAATACTCAAGAAAATACGAAAATCCGTGTTAACAATAATTGGTGGAGTAGCCAGAAAAATTTGGTTGTGAAGACTATTAAATATTTTTGTTACATTTGATATGGTTACTCTACAATATTATATAGCTTACAAAAAACAAACAACGCTTTCAAAAAAATACGCACATGCTGGATTTTTTACCCATGAAATTGATTTTGTTACAGATACTTCTAAAATGGTGTACCTACAAGACTTTATTACTGATAGATCAGGTATCTAGATCTGAATAGGAGTGTGCATTTAGAAGTTAATATTAAAATGGCAGGTACTTAAGTGTAGAGCCGTAGACATCCCTGCTGTGTTACTTTTTCATTTTTTTTATAATATTTTTTTTTTTCTTCTACTCTAATTATAAGTATAAAATTGATCTGGGTCGACAATGTCTACTTTTTCTAACTCCTAAAGCCCAAAAATGGGCTCGAGTTTCACACTATTTCACTGAATTCACAGCAACGTTTGTAGATATCTTTACATTCACAAGACCAACAGACTGAAAACAGACAAAAACAACCTACTGCGCATGATCAGAAATCCTATGTCCATTTTAGGGTTTCATAATGATGTCAAGTTCGGTTAACATTGGTGAGATAGGGTTACTGGGTATCCAGTACTAAATTATCAAAGGAAGATACCTACGTGTTATTCCTAATATTCTTAGATTGGAAAGTATGCTCGGATAGACATGACTCTTTGGTTTGGCTCTTTATGTGTTTCCTATGATGGCTTTCGGATGTTGAAATTTAATAAACACATGTGTGATAACCACCTGAACAGTCACAAAAACAAACCCAAATTCTAAATTACAATATTAATATTCGTTTATAAATAAATTTTGAAAATAAAAACTCGTTTTCTATTTCTTTCGATACGTATTTAGAAGAAAAATTTTCTTGGATCTTCAAACAAAAAACATAACAACAAATTATTCATTCCTTGAAGCCTAACAAGCTGTAAATTAGCATTCGGAACTTACATCATTGAAAGGTTCTCATTTTTGAAAATTTCAAAATATATTATATCAAGAATAATATTTTTCTTAATTACACTGAAAACAATTTCGTATCGAAAAAAATGATTCTATTTATGTCAAAGTACCGCCTTTTTGTTTGCGAATTCGAAGCTTCAATATACTTTTTCCAAGTTTAGATATTGTCACTTTTTTTCTGTGAAACAATAGCTTTCTTTTCGGGAAAATTTACAGACATTAAAAAAAATAGGATCTACAAAAAAAAAATTCTCTTTCAAAATTTCTTCAAAACGTATTCGAGAGATTTAGCGACGCCCTCACTACTTTTTTTTTAAGAGATTTTCCCTGAATAATTTTTCCATATAAAAAACTCATTTTAACTACATTTCTCTTTACAGAAATTTCTGTTCGTCAGATACTTGAAATATATTGAAATAACAAGGGCATCAAAAACATTTTTCCCAAGTTTTTTTTCATTGTTGTTTTTCAAAAAATTTTAGTGAACAATAAGGAAATTTTAAACATCGTATTGTCCGAAAATTGATTAATTTTTTTTTAATTTTCCTAATTTATTATTTTTTTGTTTTTATCAAACACATCAATTAGTTTTTCTGCTTAAAATGTTTCAAAATAAAAATACTGAATGTTGCAAAAAATTTTTTTAACTATGACAAAAATTTAGGGAATGTAGTATCGAAAACAGTGGGAAATATTAGCATATAGAGTCAAGATTCACCCTGATACTATCAGCTGATGAGAATTAAAATCCAAATACAGCTAACATAAAGGAGAAAGAAATTTTTTTCCGTAAATTTATAAAAGTCCTATGTATGGTGAACCAACATTTTTTTTAGATTTATAATGAAAACTCCTAGTTTGATTAAAAATCTATAAATGGCAAAGTAATTTAAAAATAAACTGTAGTGTCTCCTTAGTGCTCAATAGACCTATATTCAAATCATTATCAATTTATTATTGACGTTAAGAACAAAACATCCATAATTTCCAAGATATTCCCTTCAAATATTGTCAAACTATTTTATGATTCTTTTGAATTTTTATACCTGAACAAAATTTACCTTGTGAAATATCTTTCTATAATTACATAACGCCTTCATATTTGTAAATCTAACGTCCAAATACAATATAATAATTTTTGGCAACACCAAACTAAAAAATACGTTTTTTAATGCCCTTTAACTGAACAATAAGTAGCAAATTCAAAATGATTCGAAAAAATATTGTTGGGCGCATGCGCGTTTTTACGTTGACTTTCTCACACAGCTCAATCACTTTCTTGCATGGATTGTCTGCTTTCTTGGTATTTTGTTTTTTCTAAAGTAAAATTGCTAAATTAATTATTTGGTTCTAAAATAATTTTTTGTATAATTTAGGGTTTGTGGCGACTTCCAACCAGTGGTGACAAGTTTGCTTCCACACTCGCTGGTAGGTTGTGTGCCCTATATTACATAGGGCAAACACACTTTTGGTTCACAGGTTGGTAGCTCACCACTACCAATCTAATTTTATTACTGAGCTAGGCTCACACAAGCAACAAGGTCTATGTGTAGATGTGCACATGTGCTTCCCGCAGCATCCTATAAGTCACTACCAATCCGTGAACTAAGAGTGTGTTCGCCTTACATAATGTAGGGACAGGCCACACAACCTACCAGCAAGTGCGGAAGCACAATTGTCACCACTGGTAGGATTAAGTTGCCACAAGATTAATGAGTAGGAAGATTTTTTGTTTAAAATAAAAATTAAATTATCCATTATTATTTGGGTCCAACAAAAAAAGCAAACAAAAATTTTCCAGTTGTTATTTATTCATTTTTTGTTTTGGAGGTGCTGCAAAAAATAATGTGTAACTCGCATGCAAAATAGGTGATTGATACTCATGTGATTTGAAGCACTCGCCTTCGATTCGTTCTGCAAAATTCACACTTGTATGAAAATCACCTACTTTTTGCACTCATATCACAAATGACTATTAATGTCACAAGTTGATATTTTTTGGTAATTTTTAATGGTTTTTATTTTTGGATTGTTGTTTTTTGCAAAAGGATGTGTTTCCTCTATGGGAAATTTCTCAGTCGAGGGAAATTTTTATATCGCAAATATTCACTCTTGGCCTGTTTATGAGGGTGAAAATGGTGGGTATTCGGAAGGGTTAATCAATTGCTATACCTAAAGTATTATTTCATTCTGATTTAGGCGTGCGGCTTGAATCATCAGCCCGAAATTTTAATATTCTTTGTGGAAGGGGAGTCGGAGTTTTCACCAACGTACGATAAACATACTTCAGCTGTAAAAACGATTATTTTTTCAACTATCTTTATTCTAATAAAATTGGTCAAAATCAAGGGAGTATCCAAGGGTGAAACGTAAGCGATTGCATCTATAACCTTTTTTTTGGCTTGTCACTTATAAAATTTGTAAAAAATTTTAGTAATAAATATGCAACAGCGTGTTCCACAGATGCTAAATGTCTCAAATTTTCTAAATTTTCGAAAATGAGCAAAAAAGTCATCAAATGTTTTTGGCCCCTCTTGAAGAAATACTGACTTTGCTTTCGGTCGAGATTTTGTAATATTGCTAAAAGTTTTGTGTGGGTATACTATTTGCGAGATTTTTTGTAAATTTGTAATCAAATTCTATGAAACCTTGGGCCTATTCTTATCGAATGCCTACACTTGGTAATCTGCATTTGATCCGAGTTCATTCGTGATCTTCATAACTGTTATCGTAGAGAATTCCAAAAATTAAATAAAATTTAAAGCATTCGAATCTATCGTATGAAATTTCATCAGGTAGGACAGCCATTTACAAAAATATATTTAGAAAATTGACGTTGCATCATTTTTCAAAAAATTTATACGATATCTACGTGTGGTATTTTTTCGTTTCAGAGTTACGATGCGAAAAATTTATTTATTTTCTCCCACAGAAGGACTGCGAAAAAAGTTTACCGCAGATAGAAAAAAGGGCTGCGAATCTGAAAAATCACGTTTACTGGAGTTGGTGCAGAAGGGTCTACTGCAAATGTATCGCAAAATTTGATTGATGACATGTCCGCGTGTCATGTGTTAAATGACGAATTTGACACACTCCCAAATCGAATACTCTCTCTAGGGGGCAACCTTAATACGTCATTTGAGTCTGTAATTATGGGCAAGAGCATTCTTTAGTCCCAACGATCTTTCCTTGACGAGGGCATAATTTTCGTTCGTTGGAAAACACGAGAATTTCTTTATTATGGGTTCACCGAATTCCCATTTTACGAGTAAGTACCTACCTACAAATTCAAATAAGCAAATTTTGTTATTTTTTCTGAATAGGTACCTGTTAAAAGATATGGCCGAACAAGCATCGAAAAAAAAAAATTATTTCAGGAATGATCAAACTTCTCTCCGTCATCGAATTCTTCAATGCAACACAATGATATTTTAAAACAAAACCAAATAAAGAAATTCGCACGTGAGAAAATAGACTCAGATTGTGTTAATACACCGACACCTTTCATTCGAGGACAAAAAATTAAACAAAAGAATAGAAATTCGCTCTCTTTGGTTCAAACGCTTTGGCTAAATCGCTGGCAAAAGCAGCTGAATTTGTTTGCGGTAGGTATATAAAGAAAATTTGCACTAAAATCAAGATAAACAACTGAATGGTATACAATTGAAGCCAGAAATTGCCTATCTGCGCCTTACTAAGTTACCGAACAGATCGATGTGGGGCTGTATATAGAAGGCGATCCCATTCAGATTCCTTTTTATTATTTTTTTAATAATCGATGAGATTGTTTTTGATTTATTTTGAAAAAACTGTCTATTTTTACGTATGTCTATCTTTCACTATATGTATAGTACTGGACCAGTAAAGAAAGATGATTTGTGGTTAGACATGCAGGCGCTAAATAGGCAACCGGAGCGTAACTTTTGACGTACTTTGCTTTATGTTTATGTAGGCTATCCTTGTGAATTTGAGGGCTTTCTTTATCAGATGTATTCTAAATTGGTGAACTCAAACAAAACGTCGAAAATCCGCAGAAGGTACGCTGTGGTTGCCTATTTTTCTCCGGCATGTCTTGACATTAAAAAGTACATTATTGGTCTGATAGAGCTTTAATGGTCCACTACTACATATTCATAAATGTGTATATAATACATAATATTACTATGTTTGTCCGCAAATTTCTGAAGGTCGATCTACTTGACCAATTTTGATGAACTGTTTTTTTAAATGATCTAAATTGATTTCATAATTATTAAGTACCATATCACTTTTTTTTTTAGATCTATGAGATAATTTTTAAGTTATCTTTAAAAACAAAGGTTTATTCTAAAGTAAAAATTAGGTAATAGTTCTTTTTTTTTTGTGGTGGAATTTGAAGAAAAATTCTTTATTACGATGAAAAAAAAAAAAAAAAAAGTCGTTCAATGCCAAAATACCATTTTTCTAAACGTTGACCTTTTAACATTCAGGCACCAAGCCTTCACAAAAACCACCTATTAAATCAATGTCCCTCCATGAAATTACTATCAATCCTATATCATAATACGAGCAATAATTGTGTGTGGAACGTGTGTGTGCGTGTATGTAAACGTGTTTTGATGGTTATGGAGAACGAAGCCGACAGTTTTACTACAAATTATAGTATAGAGGTACTTGGGTATGAAAAAACGATCAACATAGGTCTCAAGTTTGATGAAATTCGTTGAACTCAATCTATCCATCAGCAGCAAGTGATAACAACGAACGTTGAAAAATTGATCAACCTTAAAAGTTACGAATAAGAAAGGTTTTATTAGCGAATTTTGCTACGCAGCCTAAACTGCGTATGATTATAATGATTTATGACAAATGAAGTATGAGTTAAATTCTGCGATCTTAATTATCGAGATATATGAATGCGACACTAATGAATACATCGCAGAAATTCTCCAGCTTGATTAAAATTAACAAAATTTTGTCTTTTTCCACATCGGAGCAAAGCTCGGTGAACCATGGTACTGGAAATTGAGACGGTTGTAATGAACAAAACCGCAGTTTACTACTCATAATATCATCAAAATTATATCAGGATATACCTACTGGATATCAGGATTAATACAATCGCAACAAAACTGACTGAAATAGTACTTGGAGAAAAATAACAAAATTATAAACAAATAACGAGAACAAAATACATAGTGTAGTACCGAGTTTAACACAAAAACGGAATTTCAACAAATGAAAAGGGGTTTTCTTTTATCTCATTTATTATTAAACATCATAATTTAACACTAAACTAATCATTCTTATTATTTTCTTTAATACATAAATGAAACCTGCTCGTCTATATTCAAGTTTATAGACACCTTAACTTTCTCATACCGTTCACTAAGAAGCCAAAGAGAGGAATGAATTTGCCTCTCAATGTAGACGACTTATTCGTTTATAGATTTTCCATAAAAAACAAAATGGCCGATAACAGTGTACACGTTACTAAACATGATGACGTGACATTGTCAGCATATTGAAAGGTATTTGTCTGTGGCAACAAGAATATTATTCCAAAAATCAGAAATATTAATAATCGTCCATAATATTATTTCACCACATTTACCCAGATTATGAGAATTGCCTGTATAAATGGGACGGAACACAGAAAATTATGTAAATGATTACACGACAAAAACTATGTCATGAAATACCAAGTGACCAACTGCATCAATACCTATAATTGCTACAAAACCGATCGAGAGAAAACGAAATTTGTAGAACAAAGTAGCAAAAATTATATGGAAAAAAGAGAAGTTCTATACCAGTCACACTCAGTTCTCAAGTACCTACCTACGCATCTTTCTGGAATTATGAGAAATAAAATTGCAGATCTCGCCGCTAAAGGAGCTTCTCATTATTCCTCCAGGGAAACACCTCGTAGGTACTAACAGAGATAACAAATATTAATTTAAAAAGTTGAGAAAATGGTTACCAAAGTACATTAACGTTCGCCTTATTTGTCGTTACTACCCAAGAAGAATACGCATACGTCACTTCCTCGAATTCGATGTAAATTTTTCTTGTCACCCCTTCGAACCGAAAGAGATGAGGGCCCTGTGACCTGAAATTTGATTTGCACAAGTCTGTTTTTGCAACTAAATAGTAGAGCACAGATCGGAAGACACTTTTAGAGAAGGCGTATTTTCCGTTTCAAAGAAGTGATCCTCGCAGTTGTCGAAAACTGAGGTGAACTTACGAACGTGAAATGAGAACTTTTCTCCTTCCTACAAGAAGTATACCGGATACGAGTGATCAACATCCAAGTGTCTGAGGTTCGAGCACAAACTAGACAATGTTTCTTCATAAATGGACGTGGGTTATGAGGTGAGATGGGTGAGATGGGCCGTTAATTCGTTTCATTTTGTGACAGCATGAAAAATACCTTTTACACCTTCGACGACGCGCATTCGAGAAAAAGTAGCGTTTCTTCTACGGTTAGATTTATGAAAAACGATATAAACTTAATGCGATATCCGAAATGAAAAAATAAGTTGGTGTGCGAACTTTGTGAACAGTTTTCTCAAGCAAGTTGGTTCACGCCCCCTTGGGTAATCACGATACGAGTTCAACGTCGATTTGCTACATTTTTTGTTCACCTATAGTACCTAATGTATATATACGTAATATACTCGCCTATATCTTTCTATACGCTAGTGTACGAGTATTTTAGATGGTTTTCAAAAAACGAAGATCTTGCAAGTAAAACTTGACCTCGTGGCAGAAGTTTGAGCTTTGACTTGACGGTTTTTTCGTTTCACGTGAAAAGAAAAAGAAACCGCAGAAGCAAAAACATTCGGCATAATGTATCTTTATATAATATATATGTGGTAATTAACGACGGCAGCCTAATCGAGAGACAGATTTCGTTTGTCATAATAGGTCTATTCTATTTTAGTGCCAAAAATGTTCTGCTCGGGACTAGATATTCTACGATATTACGTAACTAAGCGTCTAGATAAAATTTTCTCAAAGATAGTAAACTCGGTACTTGACCGTTGGTAGAATATCCCCCTCTGGTTCAGACCTAAATTTTCATGTAGGTACAGCACTTTTTACCGTAAGGCATTCACCGAATAGGCTACGGTACCACCTTTGATTGTTTAGTACTGGACCAGTAAAGCTCCGTAAGACCGATGTACTTTTTAATGTTAAGACATGCCGGCGTACAAGTAGGCAAC
The DNA here is from genome assembly GCA_011428145.1 of Ericerus pela. NCBI lineage: Eukaryota > Metazoa > Arthropoda > Insecta > Hemiptera > Coccidae > Ericerus > Ericerus pela. Next base: position 171,869 of record WOFM01000233.1, read on the forward strand.
CGTAGCGTACCTTGCGCGTATTTTCGACGTTTTGTTCGAGTTCACCAATTTAGAATAAATCTAATAAAGACATCCCTTAAATTCGCCAGGATAGCGTCGTACATACACCCATAGCGAAGTACGTACGTCAAAAGGTACCTACGCTTTGGTTGCCTACTCAGCGCCGGCATATTCAACCAGAAATCATCCTTCTTTACTGGTCCAGTACTAAATGGTCGAAGGGTACGACTGTAAAAGGTATAAGAAAATATAGCCGAATTAGTTTTTGAACATTGTGGTTTTCAGATAAATATTACACCGGTATACTTCGGGTTTAAAGCGTACCTAATAATTATACGTACAGGTAATAGGTACCCGATTATAATTTTATCTCTTTCTGATCTGAATCATCGAGGTCATTCTTGTGTTTGAAATGTTTTATTTCAAAAGTTACTTATATTTGTTGTTTCTCCTCAGTCACTCTTTTATTACAGCCCTAATGCAACCATTCCGCGCTACAGATCTGGAAATGTCGAATAGCCACTTTTATCTGAACCTTCTATTGCAAGATATACGACGAGGAAACGTGTCAAAGCCAAGATATGGCAATAGAAAAAGATTATCTGTAGGTACTTTATACCTACACTGATGCATTTGATCTTCGTAAGTGTTCGCTCTGCTTTTATACGCACTATTTTTCAACAGAACAAAAACCAACAACAAAAACACTCTATTTTCATTTTGTTTTGTCACGAGTTGGCTCGACAGTTTCGTAAAAGTTGAGCTACAATTATGAAATTTAGATTTTGCTGTTGGCACGAACGCATTATAATGCGGAATACGGACTGAAAAGTTTACCAAAAAATCGCTTTTTGAAATTCGAACCGAGCGGTTTACGGTGCAAAAATATATACAAAACTTGTCTCCAGTAACCACATGCTGATTCACGTTTATATAATTTGCTATTTTCAGAATGAGTACAGCGAATGAAAGTATCCGTGGCAAACGAGTCGTGGCTTTTGGTGACGTTTACTCTTCTCTGATGCGGTTGAGACGGGTTTCACGTAGCAAAGTAATTTGTGAAATGCCGCAGACATCGGATCAGAAGATTAAATAACAAGTGGTGCGACAATGATGATGATTTCTCCCTTGACGTAAAATGGATGATGGGTCGCCAGCTTTCATCTAAAATTACAATTACCGAATCGGATAGGCCCACAAAAATAACAGATAGCTTTTTAATCGTAGAAAAATTCGTTTATGCAATTTGTGAATGACAGTCTGAGACAATTTCTAAATATTTTGAAGCAATGCATATTATCCGTATACTCGTACTTTAAACTCGTGCTGCGTGTGTAAAATAGGTTGTAGCATCAGCTGATTTTTTTCTACTTCCTTAAATTACTGGTACCTAGGTGATACCTGAGGCTCGCTTCGTAGTAAAGATAGTAAGATAAAGTTAATGTCATTGTACCAGCTTACAAAGTGGGTTTTCGTCGAACTTTTCAAACACATTCAATCAGATTACCTACGTTGTTGATAGAAAATAATGCAATTAGCGAAGTGATCGTTATTCAACTATAAAGGGCTACCGACGCACAGCCGCTACTAACTAAATCGGAACTAACGTCATGTTCACTTCGATGTTGTATTAAGAAATCAATTACCTAAACCTTAGACTTTATATAATATCTTCATATTTTTTTGCAGAGCAATGCTTCGAAGATGAGCTTGGTGCATTCGGGTACAACGTCTTCTAACAGTAAAAGTAAGTAAAAGTAAAATGTTACTATTTATTATAAGCTGTGATTCTACTCACAACTGCGATTTTAAAATATACCAATACTGCAGCCAACCCTCCGAAACAAAATAATGTTTATTTCGCATGAAGCTAAAGCTAAAAATAAAAATAAAATCTCATCTTTTAAAAATTTGTTTTTAACCCAATTATTTAATTTTATGTTCACATTTGTAACATCAATTATTTGAATTTTTTTCGTTACCCGTGAATCTTGAATGAAAAAGTCCCCGTAAAATTAGTTTTTATTGAAGCTCATTGAAAATATTAGTTCAGATTGCGTAATTAAGATCACAATATTATTGTATAATCTTAAAAAGAAAAAGCCCTTTTATATATGCTTCTTGAATAATAAATTTGCACAGTTTTGAAAATTGTAAATTCAAGGCCTTTGTACCTAAGTGAGTCTTGTTCCCTTCATGTGAATTTTCATGACACTACCCAGTTAAATCTTTCCATTTTCACTTTACTACAAGAACCTTATAGGTTTATGTGGAATACCTTCTTATGAAGAAAATTCTTAACAAGAAGGTAGCCAACAGCTATTTGCGTGTTCTGCACTTCGTACATAAATGTATAGGGAAGCCAAAGCCTAGGCAAACACAGGAGTTTTTGTAGCCAGTTTTGTGAGCTTATATAGTCAACTCCGTACACGCACACGGACACACATACGTAGTATATATATACATATTATGTTATAGCAAGTGTGTTTTTTCTTATTAGTAACTGACAGAAAACAACATACGATTTTGGTACCAGTCTGTGACATCACCGAGATCTTTATCCATTCATTAGTCATAGTCCAAACAATATAAATTACCTGCTTGAATTTACAGGTAATTACGAACAAATGAAAATGTGTTCGTTTAAAGTGCAATGCAGTAATAATTGACAGCCTTTTGGCAGCAACGGTCATCAAGGAGACTGAGCCCCTTGCCTCATACAGAATCGATGAATGCCACAATTCACTCGAACAATAAGTTTTACTAAGGTAAAATTGAGCCTAGTTTTGCAGAAAGTTTAATCTCAAATCCAATGACAAAACCAAACCGGGACTGCCATTATCTTGGTATTGTCTTGCTTTTACTTATCACAACATGTTAGGTACTCCCCACAGTCTACCTTGTTAGTATGAAAGGCGTTATAAGTACGCTGGTGCAGGGTATTTAATGAAATTCCTACTTTGGCTTGTTTAGATAAAGTCAAATCAATTTCATCACAACAATACACATATAAGAGCTCAATAAGGGCATCAAAACTTTTACCTCATACACACCAAAAAAAAAAAAAAAAAAAAAAAGTAAAAAATGAAAATATTTTAGATCAGTGTATACCTTTGATTATATGGTACTGGACCAGTAAAACTCCATAAGAACAATGTAGTTTTTAATGTCAAGATATACTGGTGAAAAAGTAGGAAACCCCAGTGTACCTTCTACATATGAGTTCACCAATTTAAAATACATATGATGAAGACATCTCTTAAAATCGTAAGAATAATGTACATAAATACAAAGCAAGGAATGTCAAAAGTTATGCCAAAATGTACCCTCTGGTTGCCTATTTAGCACTAAGATGTCTAACCAGGAATTATCTTTCTTTACTGGTCCAGTACTATACAGTCAAAGATGTACACCAAATAATGGCTATCTTGTAGAAGTATGTGGTAGGCTATCTATAGCACCATGAACCTATTACATTCATTATTTTATCTGTAGGTAATCGTTTATTAACAGTCACTACATGATAATAGGTCTAAGTCTTATCTAATCTTATTTAAAAATTTTTTACTTCACTTGATAGCTCAAGAAATATTAACTCCCAGTACCTTACTGTTTTCTTTTGATTTTTAAAATAGGTCGGTTCCTAAGAAAGTTCGGGGACCACTGATTTAGATCATAACCCTGAAATACCAAGGTGTTATCTCCATTTTGTTCATCAATGTATTTTTTGTGAAGACTCCTGAACTTTTATAGCAGATAGTAGACCTTCAGGAAAATACAATGCGTAATAAACACGTGTTCGACTCGAAACAGTTAAAGAACAAGGTATGCTAAAAGCATGGCATTAACAATTAACTTAAAATTATTATTTGACTAAGTAAACCCTTAATACCAACAACGAGCAACAAAAAGAGTCATGTTCACTTTTCCTCTACCTTATACAACAAAGGTACTAGAATTCCCAAAGTTGTAATAAAAAATCAATAATGTTAGCCTAATTCTTTAAATTGATTGTATGTAATTGGTGAAGGAGAATAATTGCACTTCTTTTTTCCCTTGTAGCAAGTACTATCGGTCTACACTAGAGTTCTTCAACTTTTTAAGATCCCCGTTTTTTTAATGTAATATACCATTTGGGTAATTCTCTCTAAAAGATACAACATGAAAATAAAACAAAAAAATATTAATGAAAAAACAAAATTAAAAAAAATTTAATTTTGACAGTAGTCCAAGCCTCATGGCAAGGAGCTGCAGTGAAGCTTGCAGAATAGCCTCTTCAAACATCACTACATAGAACATCACTGTAAAAACACCTATGCTAGCCTATGATTACACAAATAAAAATATACTCTTTGTCTGAATGTAGTCGCTTCTGTGAAAAGTAGCTCCTATCATTGATGAATGTAACCTTGATGCATAGCGAATGCGCCTCCGTGTAAGAAGCATTTTTTTCCATAGAAGCACGTTCACTTTACACCGAGGTAGAGGTCACACTTCCTGAATGAAGTTGAATTTGCCACAATGAGGAAGTTAATATTTTATTCCATTTTTTATAATTTTTAAGAAAGACTCATCATTATGATAGAATTTTAATGTTTTGTCACTTTCTGATCATTGATTATAATTATATAATATCTTCCTCAACAAGGTTGAAAAGTGAATTTACACGACTTGAGAATTTCTCACTCACTGTGCTCGTTTCACAAACATTCCTTCACATGTAAACATTCACTTTTCAACGTTGGGGTGTAATATATTATTTAGGTCCTATAAATTCTTTCTCCCGCGCCCGAATTTCCTCTCTACGATTCTAGTGAATTATCGACTGTTAAAGTTGGGGGTGAGGGCTTCTCAGCCGCTATCAGAACAATAAAATAAATGCGGATAAGTTTATCGATTTTTTCACATTTTTCTATAGGCAGAGTTCGATGTTTGACTGAATGCATTTTGCCGAAGTCAACGATATCATTAGCTCCACTTTGCCTCCGTCACTCAATGATTAGGTACCTATACCTGGGTACTACATATTTCCTCTTTGTGAACCGAATGAACGCTTATATTATTTTACTAACTTAATGAAAGTACCTATTGCAACGCGTGAAATACCTTCTGCTCAAGATTTTAATTCCAGTCCAAAGATTTGATTTTGCTCGTTACCTTTTCCTTTTTTTTTTCTTTTTTTTTTTTTTTTTTTTTTTCTATTTCACAAAAACCAATATCATTATGCAAATTTTTGAACCAATTTTACTTTTTTTTGCGTTGGACAAAAGAAAAACGAGTGTATTTTTTGAATTAAAAATGCATTTTAATTAAAGAGGATGAAAAAAACGTTGAATAAAAATAAAAATAAAAACCAAATAACACAGGCTTTGACATTCAATTTCTGAACAGGCCTAGTTAGACTAGCATTTATTTTTTTCGGAACAAAACCAGCAGAAATAAAAACACAAAAATAGAGAGATTAATATTTTTACGAAGTACTTTTTTGTGTACTTACTTTGAACTCTTTAGTTGTACTTTTTATGGTTGAAAAGCAAGCTCTTGAGGAATAACATTCATCATCTCGTATTAAAAATTTTGTATATCGCTACGTCGAGACAAATATATAACTACATATTTTTTTTATTATTATTTTTTTTTTTTCGTAAAAGTAAACGCGCATCTGTGTTTTTAGATTACTCTGTGAAAATTATACGAGTGAATGAAAAGGGTAGGTATATTTATCAAAAACAAAAAGGTGAAAAATGATGCAAAACTTTCGTTTCGTTATTTAGTTGGGAATATGGAAATGCGCGTGTCTTCAGATTTCTTAGACGTTGTGATGTATGTGAAAATTATGAATCTAAAAAGAGTGGTATTGTTTTACTCGGCTATACTTCATTAATAACACATTGTAGTCTTCTCTTTTTCGAACGAATAGGAAAATAAGAAACTCGAGATCTTCATAAACGAATAAGTTGAATTTAATAGTAGGGACGACTATTGCAATGAAACCAAGTCATTACAATTTAATTTGTAGGTCAAGATTAAAACTAGCCGAGCAGCTGCGTAGTCAGGGTGGGGGGTGAATTGTGTTTAGAAAATAATTACTTCCACGACGCATAGATATTACGATATTTTCATCGTCTACAATTTATTAGAAATACTTAGAGAGAGAGTGGGGGTTGAAGGTAATTGGAGTACGAGGGTTCCTAGTACTCGATGATGCTCCTCCATAAAAATTTAATTAAACGATGGCAAGAAAAATGATAAAATAATTCTACTTATTTTCATTCAAGGGAAAAAAAGAGAATACCTCGAGTAATCACCCCCCCCCCCTAAAAATAAATTTATACCAGCCTCACCTCTAAAGAAAGTACTTTAAAATTCTGTGGGGATCTAACCACCACAAACCCCCGCGGAATGCCATTACAGCTAAACCAAACTTTGGCTTGAAGCGAAATTTGCCAAAAACCACCCAATGAGGGTCCAGAATTTTGAGAAAATCAGTCAAGTTGGAAGGCCAGGATGTTGAATGCTCTTTTCAAAGATTTTTAAAAGCTCGATTAAACTCAAACCAAAGCTCATATTGAAAAAATAAGTAGTTTTGCCACATCTGCTGATCATGAGCTTTCTTTTAATATTTATGAACACATATTCTAGTTGGGCCATTAACGCACAAAAGTTGGAACAAATTGTTATTAATTTAGTGATATGTATAATTATGCATATGTATACCTATATAGAAAATTTACTTTTATTTTTTTTACAGCGTATATTATTCGGTTATGTCAGAATGAAAGTATATTTCACTCTTTTTTTCTAACGTTGATATCGTTTCATTGAGAGCAGTATACTTTTTAACTTTTAGGTCGTCATATTACCATAGGTACCTGTTGACTTAAAAAAAAAATTTTATTAAGAAAATTTTGGGAAAATATTACACAGGGTTTTTGTCTTGAGTAATGGGGTACCTGTCATGAAATGTAAACGTTTGCACCCTTTAAGTTTATCTTACCGCCTTTTTCAGCCCCCCTAAAAACAAAAATTTTTGCAATGAACTTTTGACAGCTTTTACCTCGAAAACTATGGTGCCTATGAAAAATGTGTGAATGACCTAATTTGTAGGAAAGTTTATAAGAAAAAATTTTACCAGAAAAAACTTTCTCTATAGGATTGATCATTAGGCGAGGAAATCGTGAAAATATCAATGAAGTTTGGTTTAAAACATCGTAAGGGACCAAGGGCGGAGTATCAACTTGAAAGTGTTCCGAGGATTCTGAGAAAATAACATAAGGAATCAGGCTAAAATTTTTACGATAAATCATTCTTAAGTCGGTACAAGGCTGATAGAAGTTCGGTGCCTATTAGTTTAGTAGTTTCCGAAAAAATTGGAGAAGTGTGTACACGGTTTTGAGGAAACTACAAAAGGAGTAGAGATTAAATTTGCACGAAAGATATTTCTCATAATTATGTGACCATATTCGAGCTGTAGAAGTACAATATATTTTATGTAAAAATAGTATAACAGCCTGTATGATAGTTTAACGAGGGATAGAGAGTTAGACGAAGGTTCTCGATTAGGTGTACGATTAGACTGAATAAAGTTGAATGAGTGGGAAAGATAGTGTTACCTCGAATGAGAGAGTTTAAGAAAATATTAAGTGTTGTTCATCAGTGTGAAGAGAAAAGGACTGGTACACCCAACAAAGGATACCCATTATTATCGATAGTTTTTCCTGATTCACCTGAAACCAGCAATGAAGTATCGATAGATCAATATGTTTTTGAAACATCGATAACAATCGATAGATTTTGGAAACTTTATTCAACTGCTTGAAAATTTGAAATTTATGTTTTGATTTATTGATGAAAATTGGTGAAGGGGTTTTCTGGAGAAATAGTGCTGCCTTTGAATTTTATTTCTACAGCCCAGGTTTCCTCCAGACGGTTGTTTTTCTGTTTGCTTGCAAGTAGGGTGCTAAAATTGACCTCGCAAAAAGGTTAGAGCCAGGATCGATGAAAATTATCCGTTTCATGAGAAAATCAAACGACTGGAACTATTTTCGTATTTTCACCTAATAATATTTTTACGTAGGAATGTATAATTATAATAATTTTATTATAATAATATGTATTTATTTTATCGCCCGAAATTTTCACGAAAGGTCGTCGTTATATGGGACCAGGTCTGATAGGAGTTTTTTACTTATTGGTTTGATAATTTCCGAGAGAACTGGAGAATAAAATATTTCTGGAAAAGTGGTTTTTCAAGAATTCTAAAGAAACTACAAAATTAATCGAGCAAAAATTCTCATCGTTCATCGTTCTCATAATATTATAATTATGTACGAATTTGACAGATGTTTGGTGCTTATTAGTTACGAAGTTTCCGAGAAAACTGGAAAAACGGTTTTTCCAAGATTTTGAAGAAACTACCGAAAGGATGGAGCTGAAATTTTTAAGAAATGTAGTTCTTATGTAGGACCGTAACTAATAATAATTTGGCGCCTATTGATAGTACTTCGTATTGATTCGACAGTTTGCGAGAAAAATGTAAAACAAAAATAAACAAAGAATTTCTGGAGAAAAGCAAGTCTCCTGTATTGCTTGAAGTATCTTTTCCGTATTTACGGCGCAAGAGGTTATTTTGCTGGTATTTGTATTTACTTAAAACTGTAACAATGAAATTTCGACAGACTGATACGTTTGTTAGATATCGATAACTATCGATTTTTTTTTAAATTTTTTCACGCATCTGAAATTCAGAATTATTTGGTGAATTGCGTGGATGTAAATTCGCAAACTGGATTTTCCAGCGAAATATTGCAAATCTTCTTGGTTATTCCTCCTTTTAAACCAATATTAGTTACCTATTATAATATAGTAAATAAAGGCATAATCGTTCCGTGATTAGTCCTGTGCTCAGTATTTTTCTCCTTTTCAGAATGGGTGTTTATTTCGTCGTCGCGGTCGTCGTTGTCGTCCTCGTCGTACTTCTAAGCTTCTGTGGCGCTTTTGTCTGCTATTCTTGTTGTCATGTTTTTTTGTTTTTTTTATCTGCTTTTTTTGCTATAATGGAAGAACAAATTGCTTCGTTTGAAATGTAGCGTGAAAGAGAAGATGTGTAGGTACTGTCGACAATTTGACGCATCGTATCGCGCTTGTTCTCTTTTCATCTATCAGATTTTCATCCAGCAAAAGCGTGCAAACGTCAACAAAAATCACCGACACCGTTCTAATTTCCACGCAATTCCTATATTTATTTTTCTCTTTTTCTCTTTTTTTTTTTTTTTTTTTTTTTTAATGTATTTTCGTCACACAGAAACCATTAGCGTTTTCGCACCAATCTCTCTTTTATCTTTCTTCTTCAGCAAAATGCAACAAAAGCAAAATGTAATATTCTGTGCGCAAAGAGGTCCAAACGTATACTACTGCGTAGGAAGTGGGGACTATTTACTCCATTTACAGTCGATTTAATTGGGAAATGCGATGAAACGTGGAAAAACGTGATAATTGTAGGTATCGACTGCGTTTGCGCATTATGGAGCAAATTTTCGAGCGAGACGTGCCTACCGATTGTATCTTCGTGTAGCGACTGGGAATGGGCACTGAAGCAAGAAAAGCTAAACACCTCATAGGCTCTGTTACCGAAAAGAAGAGGTGAGAATTTTTTTCGTTAGTGCGCTTTCTCGCTGTTTTCAAGAAAATCCGACTCGAAGATAGTAATTAGCAAACCCGCAACACCCAAACATAAACGCGATTCGTTTATTAACCAGTTTTCGAGGCTCATCGTTGTCATCGCCGACATTCGCGAGACACGCGACTTACGAAATCGAAACTTATACCTTAACCGAACGGTAAACAGTGTCGTTGTTGTTGTTGGTAATCGAGACTCCGTATCGGCAATGAGTAGTACTCCGGCCCTTTTCTCTTAGTTCGAGAGAAAATCGGTTTTTTTTTTAGGTCCGGATCAAGGACGGGCCATCAGATGCAGATCAAAGATCGGCGGCGACTTGTTTGACGGGTGGAGGGGGAGGCGATAGTGTGGTAGTAAAAAAATAACTTTTTCATGAATCAAATCTCACTTAATGCAAGTTTAAAAAAAAAAAACCTACGTTCCGCATGACCGAGTAACTTTAGCTGAAATTCAGTGTGGGTCAGTGCATGGCTCGAAATGTTTCGGGGGTAGGCTACAGCCCATCCTGCCAGCCCACCTTGGCCCATTCTTGATTACACCACCGACTACTGAATATAACGCACGTGGTAGGCTATATTTGCAATCATATTACAATGTGTATTCAGAATGTGAATTTCTAATCCTGGGTAATTCTTAGAATGAGTACATTTTTCAGAGTAATTGTTGAAAAAAAATTTTAAACAATTTTTGAAATATTTTGAGTGATATTATTAATAATATATAATTATGTAGGACAACAAGTTAGCAACATTGTACACAAAGGAGCCCTTCTGGGAAGTGAGCTATGGCGTTTTTAAAATTTTTCATGTCCATGACGAAGGACATTTAAATTCAAATAATGTATTTTGATGACCTTAACTTACATTTTTCTATGCCAAATTTTCATTAGTCTGAGATGCTGAAAAACAGAGAATCAATATCCGTAACAATAGAAAAAAAAGTTGCAGGAGTCATTTTTCTCAGAAAATATGACAGAAATGGGTCAATGTTGATGTGGGCTGTTCGCTCGAGGATTTGAATTGACAACCCATAGGTTAGAAAACAGACAACGCACTTTGCGGCCAAGTCACCGACTATGTAGATGAGGCACAGCCGCGCATATAAACGCATCCCCACAGTTGATAATTACCTAATTTTCATTAGGGCACCTTATTCCCATTATTGAAATGCAAAGGTATGACTGGTTGAAAAAAAAAAAAATTAAGTAAGCAGCGAGGTTTTCTGGGATGGTGAAAAACTGCCACGACAGTGGACAGAAAACTGTGTTACACGACTTAAGGATGTCGAAGGGAAGAACATGTATGCATTTTAACTGAAAATTACTATCACTTTGTAGAAACTCAGCTTCTAAATAATTTTTATCTTAATAATTTTTTTCTAACATATTATATGACAAGAATTATAAAAAATACTTGGAAAGTTTGAAATTACGACTGTATATATAGTCAGGATGGACATTTTGGCATACAAAAAATAATTATTTCTGCTGCAATAGGATGTGGAATATTTGTCATAATTTATTTGTATAGATGAAGTTATTCTCTACTAGTAAGAGAAAAAAAATTTCTTCACCATTTGCCACTGGTAAAATATACGCCCTGTACAAAAATATCCACAAATTTGGCGACTCATCCGACTAGTCATATCCATAATTTTCACATTATGAATTGAATATCGCCCACTCACTGCTCACTGCACTAACATCACCTTTATTTTTTCCTCTGAAGTGTCCTTGTTAGAAGGAAAAATAAAATCAATAAATAAATTGACAAACCAAAACTACGGGCTAACTTCCTTTGTCGCGCCTACCAGGACTGGATTCAAAAATGTTTTTAACCAACCGCCATTTTATAAAATGCTGCTCCGGTAAAAACCTAGCAACTAGAAAATTTTCAATTTTTTTCACACCGATGAAGTTGGTAGGTAACTTGAAAAATCGTGATTTAACGCCCTTTAGATATTTTCTAATTACACCAAATGAGAATCAATAACGCTGTTGTGCAGGAAATAAAAAAAGTCGTTAAACATTTTATTAGCCAAAAATAAAAACAATGAGAAATAACTTCGAAAGAAATTATTTTTCTTCTTCTTTTTTTTCTTTTTTTAGTTTCTTGAAACTCTATGGTCTAAACGGTTGTGTAGTCGTCACGCTTAAACTGCTATGAAAAAGACGAACAACAATGGAAAAGTTTCTTCGTGTTAAAAGTAATTTCGAGCTAAACGTCGTTTTAAAGATATACTTTGGTACCTACGTTATTAGTTCGCTACAGTGACTTTTTCTCAAGCGCTTGAAGAAATGAGCTCAAATCATGCGATCTAAAACATAACAAGTACCTAATCTCCACGTTTTCATTCGATTTTCTTGAAAATCATTAGATTTTGATGATTATGCACTTGGGATATTTTATTCTAAAATAACCAAATAACGACTTATTAAATTAATGTATTATAAATGATTTCTCCACCAAATAGGTTACATTTGAATTAAGTGGTATCTTGTTCACAGATGCGGGGGGGGGGGCTATCAGAAACACGTAGAGTACGGACGAAACATAAACTTCGAATCCAATTTGCTCGAAGAAATACATATATATATATATATATATATTTTTAACCTGATGTTTTCTTCGTCAACCGAAACAACCACCTATTTATATCGAGCAGCAAGAATGGGCATCCAAAACCACCTTAAACTAATGCTGAGGGGTGGATCCAGTTATTTCGTGATGAGAAAAGGGTCGATCAAAGTATAGGCATGTAGTAGCAGATGAGCCTGGAAAGAGGTCACTCTGTCTATCACTGAAACTTATAGCGATTTCACAGGAGTGAGTAAAAGTTTAACTCGCTTGTATTTTACATGTCTACGTGTGTTTGTGTATGTGTGTGCAATGTATAATGATATGTTGTTTGGTTCTTCCCCTTATTTATCGACAAAATATAGCTGTTTCTATCTAACTGCCGAACAAACATGAACAAAACTGGGTGAAGGCTAGTAATTTCATAATTATGCAAACTACCAATTTTGAATCTGTTTTTTTATCACAGTTATATCTCAGAGAAAAATAGATGGAATGAAAATTTTAGAATTTAGCAATAAAATAGAAGTAATCCGTAATCCCTATCACTTATTAAAATAACTTCTAGTCCACCCCCTATAAGTTAGGAGCTCTCAAAATGTAGTGGCTTGATTCGCACTAAGGAGACATTACCAAATATGGGTCAGTTGGTGTGGAATACCTTGTCGTGAGAGATATTCTCACCAGAAGGAAATTCAACAGAATTTAAGCGTGTTCAACCACTTCGTACATAAGTACGGGTAAGCCAAAACCAAGGCAAACACTGGCAATTTTAGAGCTGGTTCGGGTGGTTTATATATGGCTTATTTGCACGCACACAAACACACGTACGTAAGATAATACGTACGTTAGTGAGAACGGCCAGGTTGCATCATCCCCTATCGAGATAAGAGATGGCTGACCAGTTCGTGTACAAATCGTGACATCATCTTATTGTGTCATGATTTGGTACTCGTACATTACCTGCAAGTACGTACAGGTAATTACAATCGAATGTATTTTGTGTATTTAACGTCACAAGGACGATTGTTTGCCTGCCCTTTGGGGCGGCGACTGTTGTCAAGGGGTCCGAGCCCCTATACCTCATACGGGAGAGTCCCCACAGTTGGTCTTTAAAAAAAATTTTAAAAGCATGATAATTCTATAATTGCCCAAATGTATGCTATTAGCCCAGTTCGCAAATTTTTTAAATCATCCAGTCAACCAAATATACAACATTTCAAAATAGTTATTTTTTTGAAAAAATCAAAAACCAACTATAGATCAAAACCAGTTGTGGGTTAAAACTTTTTATGAATCTGGACATTGAAATGCAGTGAAATACATTTAGTTATACTTCTAAACTTACCTTTTTCACTGTAGGGACTCAACTTGTATGAGGTAAAGGGGCTTGGACCCATCCACAACAGTTGCCGCTGCAAAGCTGGCAAATATTTGTCTCTATAATGTAAAACAAAAGCACATGTTTGATCATAATTACTTACACGTACATGCAAGTAATTACGAGTATCGAACCATGACCAATCTCAACAATACAATGATGTCACAATTCTGTACACAAACTGGTCCATCATTTCTTATCACTAAAAAAAATGACGCACTGGGCTGCTCTCACGAACATACGTAATCACTACATATGCGTGTTGGTGTGCGTGTAAATAAGCCCGTATATAAACCGTCCAAACTGGCTCTAAAATAATCAGTGTTCGCCCAGATTTTGGCTTACCCGTGTGTTTACATATGAAGTTGATGAACATGCAAAATCTATAGATTACCTTCTGGTGAGAATATAGCCAACCTTTCCCAACAAAATAATTTTTTTTTCGCTTAAAGTTAAATTAAAGCCAAAAAAAAATCTCATCTTTTAAAATTTAAAAACTCATTTTTAACAGTAAACTGTTTTTCATCCATAAATTCATTCTAGCACAAGAGTGTTGTATGACGTAAAAATTTCAAATCAAGTGAAATGTGTTGTATGGTTTATTAACTACCGATATATACCCTGACGCCTCTTAATCCGGACAAATTGAGCTGATGGAACTTTGTCCATATCAACTTGAAACCAGATTAAAGACCAAACAAAAAATACCAAATTATCGGGAAAAACGAAAACACATATCTTGTCTTTAGTATCTATATGTAGTGTGGTACTGCATATTACATATTGTACTAAGTACATTTTGTGTAAACAATGGGTTACTTTAATTGAATTAAAAACAAAAACCAATCGATTCAAAATTCAATTTAGATTTTTTTTAAATGGTTATTTAGGTTAACATTTTCTAAAATTGTGTCCTGACTCTGCAAAAAATAATTTATTAGAACAGATATTATGTTTGATCCTCTCCGAAATCCGGATTATCCAGCGGCCAGATCAATCAGCGCCCACTGTAGTACCAAAAATAGCAACACTAATGGTACTTACCTCAAGTTTTTATTCTTGAAAATTTCCAACCAAACTTTTTTCTGTGGAAAGAGCACTATTTTCCAGTATCTAACTTCATAGGCCCATAGCATGGAACTGATGGTAGTTGCAAACAAAATCACATAATTATGAAAAAAGTTCAGAATACCTACCCTCTTTTTGGCTGCCCAGTGCACCATATTGTAATTTTTACAACTACTGTTCAGCACATCACAAATTTTTGACTCCCATCAGGGAGTAATCCAAAATTCATGCCTAGTTTACCTATTTTTTTTTGGAGTTAAATTTTCTACTGTCTTCGAATCTAACGAATTCTTTTTTCTCTGAAAACATGTAACGTATACATCCAAAGATCATTACATACTTGATGAGTGTAACCAGTAACTTACATTCCTCACAGAACTGACCCTTACAGATAGCTTTGGTTTGTACTAAGTGGAAAAAATAAAGGTACGAAACCAAAATTTCAAAAGTTATTTATCTACCAAAATGTACACAACTTAAAAACTAGTGACTTATACGCGAAAAAATCATTTCTGATATATAAATACAAAATTTAATAATATTCTCCAACGCCGACCCATTCAACGAAGGTCGTGTGGTGTTATTTTCTCCATCGAGGCTGGAATAAAGTTTTTAATCTCCATTACGACAAATTTTTCTCCGTTTGTGATTTTGGACAGCACTGGACATTGTAGGCGTGACAAGGACGTGGATTCCACGATGCTGGAGTTTCAACATCGCAACTTCCCTCCATCATGCAGATTCCTGCTTTTCCACCCGGCAGTTTACACCGTTCTCCTAAAAATAAAACACAAACATGGAAATAGGTAACGTAATTTTCCAATTAAAAGCAGAAGTAATGATGAAAAAAAAAAAAAAAAATCGTAATAAAAAAAATTAAGTATGACGGTGATAAAAATTAACGAATTAAAGCGGTGAGGGGAACCCTTTGGTAAATTGCCTTCTTGAAAAACTGACGAGAGTTTTGGTTAATTATTTTGGTCTCTGTTTCCGTCGAAAAGGTTTTACATTGGAGCGTTGAAATTAAAAATAAACCGGGTCGATGTTGACAGAGAAGAAAAAAACCGAATTCATCGACCAAGGTACAGGTGACATGTACCAGGAAATAGTCCCAGGAATAATAAACTACTTTTCTCGAATACATTTTGCCCCACTCTCTCTTTATTTTTCGCCTCAACTCGGTGCCTACTCATTTATTTACCAAAATGCAGGCGAGATTTTTCCCCCACGGCGGTATTGTCGCAATTTTAATAATAAATTCGTCGACGTCCACAAATGCCAACAATTTGACATTTTTTTTATCTGCCCCCATCGTTCATCAATAAATTACGCACCCAGTTCATTTTAAGATACTATATTTTCAACGTATCGTCCGAATTTTAATGGAAAGAAATATGAAATTTACGAACATAGAAGAAGTACCTAAAACAAATATTCGTGACTCTTCTTTTCAAAGAGAAAAAATAAACAAAAATTTATAATTGATGATGTTGGTGGTTATGAAAGGATTACGAAAACTACATTATCTTCAGGGCTGTAGTCATTAATTTCAAAAGAGGAAGACGAGTCTAACACAATTTCCTTGTCTCTATTAAATTTATAATGCATAATTTAGCGAATCAATTTGTAAAGCTGTTTTCAGACAACAATATTTCTGAAGTTAAGAAAAAAATATTTTTTTTCAAAAACTAAAAAATGCGCTAAAAAGTGAAAAATAATCCTTTTGAAATTTCTCCAACAAGATGTAGGTCTAGAGACTGGAATTGTTTAAGTCGGTGCTCTTTACCTCACCACGTAGGTTTAGTACGTCAAATTCCGTCAAATTTTATGACAAAACATTTTGATTAGCGTCGACTTTCATAATTCCAGTCCCTAGACCTACATCTTGATGGAGAAATTTTAAGAGGATTATTTTTCTTTTTTCCGCACATTTTTTATTTTTTGAAGTCTATTCTGTTTTTTGAAAAAAATTATTAATTTAACATAGGTACTTAATGCATTTTCGTTTCATTTTAATTCCAGTAGATTTTACTGGAGAAATTATAAAAAACCTAGTTATTTTTTTCTTTTTGAAGTATTTTTATTCGTTTTTTTTTTGTTTTTTGAAGTTGGTTTGGTTTTTATATGAAAAAAATGTTTTCAATGATTTTTCGTTTCCAGCATGAGTGGCCATATTACCTTAAGACTAACAGTTTATTATTTATTTAAAGATAATTCCAAAACTACGTCATAGATTCGAAAAAAAATTTCATAAGGCCACCATGGAATCATCTTCCAAAAAGTTCGTTGAGAAATTATGCTGGAAAAAAAATGAAAAAAAAAAAACAACTGAAATAAGTTGTGGAATACCTTGTCGTGAGAGATATTCTCACCAGAATGAAATTCAACAGAATTTAAGCATGTTCAGCCACTTCGTACATAAGTACGGGTAAGCCAAAACCAGACCGAACACTGGCGATTTTAGAGCCCATTCGGGTGGTTTATATACGGCTTATTTACACGCACACAAACACACGTACGTAAGAGAATACGTACGTTGGTGAGAACGGCCAGGTCGCATCATCCCCTATCGAGATAAGAGATGACTGGCTGGTTCGTGTACGAATTGTGACATCGTCTTATTGTGTCACAATTTGGTACTCGTACATTACCTGCAAGTACATACAGGTAATTACGATCGAATGAGTTTTGTGTGTTTAACGTCACAAGGACGATTATTTGTCTGTCCTTTGGGGCGGCGACTGTTGTCAAGGGGTCCAAGCCCCTTTACCTTATACCAGTGAGTCCCCACAGCTACTCCCCCCAGTTTTTGCGCCGCAAAAATGATCAAATTGCGCAGGCCTGGGGGGACTTGCGGGTTTATGAGCGCCTCTTCTGGTCTGCCTCCCACTTGGCCAGTGCGCTTCTAACTGCAGCGCCGACGCATTCGTATGATTGTTGCTTTGCGTCGGCGCGCGCCTGGTATTGGGCACGACTGCCTTCTTCCCTACACCTAGGTGGACAATTTTTTGTATAGGCGTACGGGTTGTAGCGGGAGTGAGGGGGCAGTGGTCGCTTGAAGAGTGGCTTTCTCAGCATTGGGGAGTTTGACATCTCTGATGCTAAGGCAGCCATCTTCGCCTTTTTGTTTGCTGCCTGCTCGGCCGTGAAGAGGAACTTCATTGGCTCCCTGGTCTCTGCGGGTTTCGGCTCCAATCTTGGGGATTCCAGAATCGGGGTTGGTTCCAGCGTTGACTGAGGAGGAGAGACTATTGGGGGAAGAGGAGTCGTCATCTCCACTAGGACTTCGTCTACAGGAGGAGATGTGTCCATGAGCAGCTCCTCCTCTATCTGGTCCAGCTCCTCCTTCTGCTCGGTCTTCTGCTGAGTTTATAAAGACTCAGCAGTTTTCCAGGCGAATTGGGAGGTGGCGGACTTTAGGATGGTATCGGTTGGCAGTGACATTAGAATGGGTTGTTTGAGGAAAAGGGAACCAAAAATATTTCCAGAAAACAAGTCCAAGATCTCTGGCAGTTCTGAAGTGGGTGATTTACTTCAGTTTTCGATTTACCATTACAGTTATGTTTCATTATTTTCGCATCTTCTTATCAGCATGTAGAGGGGATAGCTCTTAAAATTCTCGACCGTATGCAAGTTTTCCAGTTAAGTTCTGATTGGTTTAAGCAAAGTTATGCCTGAAATAAACTCATAGAATATATTTTTCGAATTTTTATTACAAAGGAATCTCCGCTTGTGACGTCACAACGTTGAGATTATCTTTGTGTTTAATGGTAAGCGCACAATGCGATGTTTATTTCCGTATCTCACGTGTATTTTTTTATTCCTGTTGTTAATGTAACATATAGACGACGGGTTATCTTCACACATACATTCATTTTCATTCTTCCGTTCATTCAGTGCATGCCTTATCTTTCTTCTTTTCATTGTACCTCTCACACTAAGTTGTTATCTTGTTCTTGTCGTATTCTACAGTTTGCCTGGTTTTACATTTGTTTTTACAAAGTTAGTTGAGTTCTTGTTTAGTTATGTGTACTTGTAAAATGTGTTGCTAAGTTTTCTAATACACAAATAATTTGAACATTGTATTTCTTTTTGTCAATCAACAAAATGGTCCTTCGGGCCGGATTAATTATTTTCACCGGCATTTTAAAGAAATATGTTCGTTTTCTAAATGTGTAGTATGCAAAAATTCGTGAAGTGAATTTATGTAGTTGTTTGGTGTCCGCCATTCAACAAAATCCATCTCTGTTGTACCTGGAATTTTTCTGAAAATTTCTCTTTCTTCATGATTAACGTAAATTCAGTGCTTTAAAGTAAATTAATTCACAAACTTCGTTAATTTTTGTAATTTTGCTCCTCTCATATAATGTCTTCTAAAAAAATTGATCAGCTGCTCCGAGAGAGGAGACTAATTACACGTAGCATCGAAAAAGCCATGGAATACTTGGAAGAGTACAACGACTCCAATAGTCATGCAATTGAGTCCCTCCTGACCCAATCCAAACATGAGAAGAATACCTTTGATAATTTACAGTCCCAACTTGTCAGCAACTTTTCATCAGATAAACCAGAGGAAGTTATGAAATTTGAAGATGAGCTTTTCGAGCATTCTGATGAGGTAAAATTAACATATTTAAAAATTGTTTCCACTGCAAACGCTGCTCTTGAAAACCTAAACCCATCTAAAATCACAAGCAGAAAGTCTTTGAACACAGTTTCCAATGACGCTCATCCAAGCCAACCCAATGTGTCATTCCCAAAAATAAACCTTCCTACCTTCGATGGAACATTAACCAAGTTCAACGACTTCAAAGCCTTGTTTGAAAATATGGTACACGATGATCAAGTACTTACCGAGGTTCGTAAATTTTATTACCTAAAAAGCTGCCTGGTGAAGCTGCTAATGTGTTATGTGGTATTACAATCACATCCCAAGGATACCAATTAGCCTGGAATAAAGTACTCAACCAATACGATAACCAGTGTGCCATTATTAAAGCCCATTGCTATGAGTTATTTTTTGCCAAGAAGATTAAAAGTGAAAGTGGTCTTCATAACCTATTAAATACAATTGATTCCACAATTGCTGGGTTGAAAGTTTGTGGTGCACCAGTTGATCAGTGGTCCATACCACTTGTGTTCCTTGTTTCTACCAAAATCGACGATGTTACCAAATGTGATTGGGAAAACACCCACCTCAATACAAAAGACTTTCCAACCTGGGAAAATTTTCGTAAATTTCTCCAGGCTCGAGCAAATGTTGCTGAATGTCGACAGCTTGAGAAGCAGCAATCCACCTCAACTTTACCACTAATGAAACCAGTGCCACCCAAAAAACCAGCCCCATCTTCGTTTGCCACCACAAAAATCAACTGTTATGCTTGTCCTGGTCAACATTTACTTGTTGAGTGTTCCACATTTTTAAAGAAAAACCCCCAAGAAAGGTTCGAGATAATCAAAAAGCATCGACTTTGTTTCAACTGCTTCAACCACAACTACTCATCCTTGAACTGCCCCAAGAAAACCAGTTGCAAAGTGTGTCACAAAAAGCACCACACCATGCTCCATCTTGATCGTGCTGAAGGTGATGTTACCAGTGTAGTTACCAAACCTGTATCAGTAGTCTCAAATTCTAACTCAACATCTGCTGAACAAAACAAGTGTGTTGTAACCAAATCCGCTAATTCTTGTGCTCGTGTTGGCCAAAAGCCAAAAACAATCCTGTTACCTTCTGCAATGGCCAAGTTTGTCTGTGGTAATGTTCAAGGTTATGCTCGAATTCTCCTTGATATTTGCTCCCAAGTCACCATGGTGTCGCAGTCCTTTGTTACAAGTAACCAGTTACCAACAACCACATCCGAGTGGATTTCCAGTTTGAAAGGTGTTGGAGCCGAGCCAATTACAACCAACCGTCTCTGCACAATGACCTTAATGTCAAGACATACCAACTTCCAAATTGACATTGAAGGTGAAGTAGTTCCTACATCATCCATAACTTACCAAGTCCACAACCTGTCCATGGAAGCTGAATTTGAGAGTTACCATAATTTGCCGATGGCTGATCCTGCCTTTGAGAGAACTCTCGTGGCCATTCCCACCATTGACATCATAGTAGGTGTAGAATATTTTGAGCAAATTGTTCATAACTACTCGCAACAGGTCAATAATGTAACCTTAAGAAAAACTGGTTTTAGTTGGACCCTGTATGGTCAAGTTAATTCCCTAAAAACCAACCAGTCCTACTCTGACTGTGTCACAACCGATATCAATACCCAGTTGAAAAAGTTTTGGGAAACTGAAGAGGTTGTTGCACCAAAACACAAGTCAAGTGAAGCCGAACAATGTAACCAAAATTTTGAAGAGACCTTCTCCAGAGATGCTAGTGGACGATATATTGTTCGATTGCCATTCTGTAACTGCAAAAACCAAATTACCAAAAATTAATTTCTTGCAAGAAACACTCTCCTTCGTCTTGAACAGCGCCTGGATTCAACCACCCGAGCAATGTATACTGAATTTATGCACGACTACGAAGAAAAAGGTCACATGAGCCGTATACCCACAAGTGACTTTGGTAATGGCCAGTATTACATACCCCACCAATATGTACTTCGTATGTCCAGGGAAACAACAAAGTTACGAGTTGTGTTTAATGCTTCTGCCCATGACAAAGCAGGAATTTCATTAAACAATGCCCTTATGGTTGGTCCTCGCTTGCAACCTGATTTGATGGACATCTTAATCCGTTTTTGCCGACATCAAATCGCCATCAGTGCAGACATAGAACAAATGTACCGCCAAGTATCAATCCATCAGGATGATCATCCGTGGCAACGCATTTTGTGGAGAGACTCACCAGAGTTGCCAATCCAAGAATTCCAGTTAAATACAGTTACTTATGGCACAAGTTCTGCTTCCTTTTTGGCTACCAAATGTTTAGAGAAAATAAGCCAAGAGTTACAGGATAACCACGAGGCAGCAACCATTATCAACCAAGACTTTTATATGGATGATTTGGTGTCCGGTAGCCATGATGTTGAAAATGCCATCCGACTTCAACGTGCAGTCCATGATGCACTACAAGCTGCAAAATACCCACTGTGCAAATACCGATCCAATTCAGCTGAGTTTATGTCCAAAATTCCAAGGGAGCTCCATAGTAAATTGCAGTCATTAGACTTCCAAACACCATGTACTGTTTGTGTTCTTGGTTTGCAGTGGGACACCTCTAGTGATACATTCCAAATCAACTTCACCAGCTTCGAACTCTCTTCAACTTCCACAATGACTATGCAAGATGTTGCATCCAATCTAGCCAAGGTATTCGACCCATTAGGAATCATAGCACCAATAACAGTTAAAGCCAAAGTAATTCTTCAAGACCTTTGGCGAAAACAGTTGAAATGGAACCAAGAGGTACCCTCAAAGTTGAAAACCAAATTTGAAAAATACTGTGCAGATCTGGCCAATCTACATCTATTCCAGATTCCAAGGTGTTACTTTCCAAATACACCATGCTGTACAATGCAACTTATTGGGTTTTGTGATGCAAGTAAACAAGCATGTGCAGCAGTAGTCTACTTGCAATGTTCCGAGTCACCTGGTGCAAAATGCTCTATTGTGTGTGCCAAAACCAAAATTGCACCCATTAAAGAGTTAACAATACCAAAACTTGAGCTCCAAGCTGCTGTGTTGTTGGCAGAATTAATCACTCGAGTCCAGAAAGAGTTACAAATTGCTGAAATTTATTGTTTTCTGATGCCCAAGTTGTCCTTGCTTGGCTACATAACCCTCACCAGAAGTTACCTGTTTTTGTGAAAAACCGAGTTGAAAAAATTATTAATCTCATCCCCACAAGTCAATGGCGCTATGTTGAAACTGCTCACAACCCAGCTGACTTGGCCACCAGAACAAAAATCTCCGTTGAATCCTACATTGCCAATAAAGTCTGGGTTCAAGGTCCTGAGTTCCTGTCCAAAGTAAGCTACAATTTCCCATCCAACATTGATTTTGAAATTACCAAGTCTAAAATAAATATAGTTACATGTCACACCACAGTAAACAGCGATCCAATTGAACTCCACCGCCAGCACATAGTTACCAGAATTGAAAACTGTTCTTCATACGAGCGAATAGTTGGCATTTTCCGTGTTTTTGCCAGAATATTTCACCAAGGTGCTTCTTCTGAAATGATGGACTCAGACCTATACCAACGTCGTGTTGCATTAACATACATCACTCGAGTACTGCAGTCAAAGTACTTTTCCTGTGAATTAACAAATTTACACAGTGGTAACCCTCTCAATCCCAAAAGTATACTCAACTCCTTAACTCCATTCCTAGATAGTCAAGGTATATTGAGCGTTGGCGGTCGCCTGGAGTATTCGCAGTTTTCATTCGATAAGAAACATCCTATTATCCTGAGTGCCATGTCCAATTTCGTTGCTACAATGGTACGCTCGATTCATCACCAGTATTATCATGCCAATTGCTCATTCATTTTAACCATGATTGCAGCCAAATATTACATCATTGGTGGTTTGTCAAAATCATAAAGAAAACTGTGAATTGCTGCCCAGTTTGTATTCGTTATCGTAAGCAATGTGCGCAGCAATTAATGGGTCAATTACCAAGTGACAGAGTTACCATTCAACGCCCATTTGCAGTTGTAGGTATTGACCTAGCAGGTCCATTCCTGTGTAAATGCGTCAACCACCATACCTACAAGACATATAAAGTTTGGATAGCAATATTTGTGTGCTTCTCTACTCGCGCTGCCCACATCGAATTAGTTTCCAGTTTATCCACCGAAGCCTTTGTCAGTACATTTCAACGGTTCATAGCTCGGCGAGGTAAGCCAAACACAGTCTGGTCTGACAATGGCACCAATTTTGTTGGCATGCGAAATTTATTAAGAAACTACCTATCCAAGGAAGATATCAATTGGACCTTTATCCAACCTCGCACTCCACATCAAGGTGGCCTTTGGGAAGCTGCGGTTAAATCATGTAAGCATCATTTAATCCGCATTACGAAAGATCAGTCTCTCTCCTGGGAAGAATACATGACAGTCCTGTGCAACATCGAGAAAATTTTAAATTGTCGTCCACTATGTTATACTAAGTCGGAGGCAAATGTTAATGTTTTAACACCATCCCATTTCCTCATTGGTGATTACCTTTCATCAATTTCTGGTTTAGAAGATCTAGAGATCATTATACCCTTGTCGTATCCATACAAATACCTACGTGGAATGATTAATGGATTTTGGAAGGCATGGAAAGGAGACTACCTAAGAATGCTTCAAAAGCGAGTCAAGTGGTCTAAAGTCCAAACCTCACTCAGTCCAAATCAAGTTGTCATAGTCAAGGATGATTTGTCACCTCCAGGTCAATGGAAGTATGGTTGTGTTACCTCAGTGTTTCCCAACAAGAATGGTAATGTTCGAAACATCGAAGTTTTGGTGAATGATTCAGTTGTTCGTCGAGCAGTCACAAGCCTGATCCCTCTACCAATGGATCCAGATAATCAGTATTAAGTTTATTCCCCTCAGTTTACCATTTTTCCCTTATTAATTATCACTATCCAGCTCATGTTATTGTTATTGTTTTTGTTTTTTTTGAATTCCCCCTTTTTTTGCATGTTAATTTATTATTTAATCAACCGCGTTACCTTTATTTATTTTGATTTTTTTTCATAGCCACTAATATGTTATTTTTTTTCAATTATTTAAAATTTTGGATTTTTCCATTTTGTGGCTGGGAGTATTGTTAATGTAACATATAGACGACGGGTTATCTTCACACATACATTCATTTTCATTCTTCCATTCATTCAGTGCATGCCTTATCTTTCTTCTTTTCATTGTACCTCTCACACTAAGTTGTTATCTTGTTCTCGTCGTATTCTACAGTTTGCCTGGTTTTACATTTGTTTTTAAAAAGTTAGTTGAGTTCTTGTTTAGTTCTGTGTACTTGTAAAATGTGTTGCTAAGTTTTCTAATACACAAATAATTTGAACATTGTATTTCTTTTTGTCAATCAACACCCATCATTTTCTTTTTGTTGGCATTCCTCGTTTGCTTATCTCCGGAGTTTCTTTTGTCTTACGGAGTTCTGATTTTTGTCGCATATTTTTTTAGCGGGTTTAAACTTACGTAGCGGATATTACTTTTTCGGGAGTAAATTTTATTTTCTTCGCATTAACCTCTCAGACATTCGAAAAAGGTAGAAATTTTTACATTTTTTACTGCTAGGGGGCCTGCTTCTTTTTTGTGGACATAAGAGGCCTCAGGATCGAATGTTTTAGTGGTAACATTGTCCAAAAATATCACCGACTTTCTTAATGTTTTCTGTTGTGAATTATTGGTTTCATTTTTCGACAGATTCTTCTGTATTTGTTTGGGAATCTGTCTGGATATTTTCTAGGTTCTCCCTTTGCAACCTTTTTATTCTTTTGTCGTCACTTACCATGTATGCAGGCTTCAATCTGTCGACTGAAATTGTTCGAGGTTCGCCTGCAATGAGTATCACAAAGTTTTTCTCATCTCGTGATACTACTTTGTAAGAACTGGCGTATGGTTTCTCCAGCGCAGATCTCATTTTTTCGTCTCTAACAAATACGTGTGAAGTATTGGCCAAGTGTTTCGAGACGTAAATCTTGGGCTGGCCATGGCGAGCTGCCTGTTTTAGACAATTGTTGGCATCATTTCTTATGTTTTGTACCATGATTTTGGGGCTAACTTCCTTCGATTCTGTGAAGAAGTCCCCTGGGAGGTGTAGCACTTAGCCGAACACTAATTGCGCTGCAGAGTGACCTGTATCAGTTTGTAGGGCAGATCGAAGGCCTAAGAGGATGGTAGGAAGTACTTCTACCCATCTCTTTGTATCATGTGACATGATAGAGGCTTTGAGGGCTCTATGCCATCTCTTGATTTTGCCGTTGGCTTGAGGATCGTAAGCTGTGGTATGACTGTGTTGAACACCAAGCTTATTAGACAGATCTTTAAAGAGCGAGCTCTCAAATTGGCGACCTTGATACGTAATTATGACTTCTGGTACGCCATACCTCGCAATCCAGGTATCGTATAACCTTGCAGCTACTGTAGGAGCTGACATATCATGTAGAGGGATTGCTTCTGGCCATTGTGTTGCCCTGTCTATTATCGTCAACAGGTATCTGTGTCCTTGAGATGGTGGCAATGGGCCTACCAAGTCCATATGTACAGTTTTAAACCGCTCTGTTTGTTTGAAGGATTTGAGGGGCGAGCGAGTGTGTCTTCCTACTTTGGATTCTTGACAGTTCAGGCAACTGCGAGCCCATTTGTTGCAGTCAGACTTCATTCGTGGCCATACAAACCTTGCCAAAATCATATTAGCACTACATTTTAGCCCAGCATGTGACAGATTATGTACACTGTTGAAAGCCAACCTGCGATATTTTACCAGTAGAAATGGCCTATTCTTACCTGTACTAATGTCACATGTTAATAAAACATCAGTACCGGTAATTTTTTGCTGTCTCAATTTGAGAGTAGTATCATCGTTTGATAACAACTCTTGCAATTCTGCATCCTTAAGCTGTGCTTTAGCTATTTCAGCATAAGGTAATTGGACAGGAGCCAAGATAGCTTCGATTCTACTTAAGGCATCAGCTGGAGTGTTAAGTTCTCCACTTATATACTGAATGTCGGTAGTCAATTGACCAATATAGTCTAATTGTCGCGCTCTTCTCGGCAATGCCGGTTCTGCTTTTTGTGTGAAGGCATATGTTAGGGGTTTATGGTCAGTATACACAGAAAAACATCTACCCTCTAATTGGTGCCTGAAATGCTTCAACGCAGCAAAAATTCCGAGCAATTCCCTATCGTATGTGCTATAGTTCTTTTCTGTTTTTGAGAGCTTCCTCGAGAAGAAAGCTAGCGGTAACTTCTTGTTGTCTTTATCCAATTGGTACAGGGTTGCACCAATAGCAAAATCAGATGCATCGGTACTCACGCATAACGGCAGACTTTCGTCTGGATGAGCCAATAGAGTTGCATTTGCCAGTGTATCTTTGATTTTCTCAAAGGCCTGTTCCGCTTCTTCATTCCATTCGAGTGGAGTCTTATCTTTCTTTTTACTTGTCTTTATTAGTGCAAACAGCTTACTTTGTTCGGCTGCTGCATTCTTCATGCAACGTCTATAGAAGTTCACCATCCCCAAGAAATGCCTGAGTTCAGCGACATTTGAGGGTTTTGGGAAGTTCAGTATTGGCTCTACTTTGATCTTCAAGGGGGAAATGCCTTTGGTCGA
Organism: Ericerus pela; assembly: GCA_011428145.1. NCBI lineage: Eukaryota > Metazoa > Arthropoda > Insecta > Hemiptera > Coccidae > Ericerus > Ericerus pela. Next base: position 198,866 of record WOFM01000233.1, read on the forward strand.
GACTTTGTAGCGGAGGAAGTCAATTTCGGTCTGTGCATATAAGCTTTTGCCTACGTTGATAATAAGCCCAGCAGCGTGTATACGCTGTATGACGGCTCTTACATTCTCCTCGTGCTGTTGCTCTCCGCCTTCAGAGCAAATGCAGATATCATCCAAGTATGCATATGCAAATGGAAATTCCCTAAACAGTTCATTGATAAATCTCTGGAAAGTTTGTGCTGAGTTGCAAAGTCCAAACGGCATACGAAGGTATTCGAATAGTCCAACGGGGGTTATAACCGCTGTCTTTGGTACATCCTGGTCTACCATAGGAATTTGGTGGAATGCCCAGTTAGTCTGTAAGCATGCGTTTTGCCATCCACACAATTTTTAGTTTCACTATTGATCAGTTTGCCGTTTTTGAGGTCAATGATCAGGCCATAATGTGCAAGAAATTCTGCACCCAGGATCGGGTTTGGAACATCAGCAACTGTGAAGGACCACGTCATATTTTCCTTAAGTCCGATGTCAACTTTCTGGTCTCAAGTCCATAAGCTGGAAGGTTTTGACCATTCACAGTACAGAGATAGTATTTTGGAGGAAGTACTTTTTGGTTTTTATTTACTGGCAATATACTCAAGTCTGCACCTGAGTCTATCAAGTACCATCTCCTATTTGTCCTGTCCTTTATGAACAGGTGGCATGAGTGTTTTTCCGAGGGGTCTTTGGCCGCATAGTTGGCCCCTCCTTCTAGTTTGACGCTTCCTTGTTGTAGGATTTACCCCACCATTTGCACCTGTTGTTGCATTTGGTGGCTTCTGCGCCAAACCATTTGTGGAAAATGCAACTTTTATCATCCCAATTTCGAGACTGGTTTTTGGGTGATGATGTTCTTGGGGGAGTTGAACTCTGACCCCTGTTACTGGAACTAGATCTGCGGTCTCTGGACCGGGAATGTCGTCCTCTGCTATTGCCACTGTTGTTGTTGTTGCTTCTACTTTTAGATCTTTGTCGCCAGCTACTATTGGATTTCGTTGAGCCTTGGCTTTTGTTCCGTTTTACTTCATCGGTCAGCTGAGCTATTTGGGCTCGAAGTTGAGCGAGTTCTCCAGTCTCTGCAGACACTGCAATGACCACGGGCTTTGACCTGGTGTATTTGAGTGCATTATCTGCGGATTTCGCAAGGAAGTCCAAGTCTGCGGATGTGTTTATCACGGTCAAACCTACGGCGGCTAGGCATTGCACAACACTTTCGGGAAGTTGTTTGCAAAATTGATTGCCTATGTCAGAAGGGGCTACTATGTTATCTGCCTTCTGCCTCAATTTCACCATGAAGATTGAGGGTTTATCATCCCTCATCTTCATACCACCCATCACATCATCAATTATTTCGTTCTTTGTTTTTCCGAATACATTTTTGATCTTCTTGACAAACCAGGCATATTTATCATCTTCTGTCGAAGGGCATTCCATGATGTCTGGAATGTGGCGGATTATTTGTGGGGGCATGCCTACACAGATGTGTAGATACCGCTGGTTCAGAGTTATGTTTTTGGTCTTGAACCTGCCTTCTAATAGAGTCAACCATAAGTCTACTTCATTGGGCAGAAATTCTGGGATCTCTATCCTCCATCTGTAGAAGTTGGGGTTGTGCCCTGGCTGCAATTGCAAAAGTTGCATAATCTGTGCCAAGACTTCGGGTGTCAGCTGTGGCTGACTACTTCCTCCCTGTGATGGTTGTGGGTTTTCAGTTGGTGGTGGGACCATTGCTATGTCTTTCTGATGACAAGCGTATTCCACAGAACTACTTCCTTCCTTGCTGGTCGAAAACACTGGCTCCTGTGTTTGTAGGACAGGTGTTTTTGGGTCAGAACTTTGGCTTAAAGTTCGACCACATCTCAACATTTTAACTGCTTGTTGTTCTTTATTTATTGCAGTTCCCAGTTGTGCTAATTCTGGGTGTTGAGGGCCTTCTTCCAGATTTTCTAAATTCTTAGAGTGTCAAGTCAAAGTTGGGGGGTTGGGGGATGAGTTCAACCTTCTTCCTCCAGGTCTACTGTCTTGTTTCTCCTTGTTTGTATATTTTAAGGAGAGGGGTATGAATTCCCACTTCAGCAGACTCTACTTCAACAACCTAAAAGGTGTCTTAGTCTGCAAAAAAAAATTTTTTTTATTTGCCGAGCAAGCGAGTTTCTCGCTAGCGCACCACGCCGAATTTTTGTAATAACGCAACGCGCCTCAAGACACCTCACGACGTAGCCAAAATCACGTCGGGGTAACCACTGTGGAATACCTTGTAGTGATAGATATTCTCACCAGAAGGAAATTCAACATAATTTAAGCGTGTTCAGCCACTTTGTACATAAGTACGGGTAAGCCAGAACCAGACCAAACACTGGCGATTTTAGCATGAATTCACAAATTTTCTTACTTCTGAGCACCCCCCTTTATAGGTATGGAGCGCCGAAAAATTATAAAATTGAAGGTTATATATATTCAATACTGTATACACGGCCTAGTCAAATAAATGATTTGAAAATTAAAAGAGAGAGAAGGAAGAAAACAGTGTGCGAGAGTGAGGGAGGGAAGAGAGCCATTGTATGTAAAGGATTTGTTTACTCTTAGCAAATGGATTGTACTAAAGAAGGTTTTAAGCCTTAGTGGAAGTCTGTAGCTTCCAGATTTTTAGATTATTTCTCCAAGTACATCCCTCACTTTTTAATTATTTGTAAACTGAAAAACAATTCCTAGTCATTTTCCCAAATGGACAATTTCCCAAAAAAATTTTTCCTTATTCAATTTTCCCAAATAGAAAATTTCCTAGAGAATATTTGCAAATTATTTTTCAAAAAAAATATAATCCGTCGCTCCTAACTGTAGTGACCTAAGCCCTAATTTTATTTAGAGTTCGATAGACCAATAACTAACGTTGTCACACTCCTCCTCACAGAAGTGCAACTGTCTGACAACCGCCACAACAACTGGCAACTAATACACTATGCACTGTTGCCAAACCTCTGCGCCTTGTAGGTGCGCAGAAGATTGTATAATATATCACTATACTAATCTCTCACTATATCTTCATTCAAGTTTTCATGTTTTCACTGTAGATAAAAATTTAAAATAAAAAAGGAAAAATTTTCGAGAAATTGTCCATTTGGAAAAATGGTCTTTCAGGAAAATGGATTCTGGAAAGTGTTCAAGAACCCTGAAGAACAAAAAGAGAAAAAGATTAAAAAGAAAACAGCCCTATCTCTCTTTCTCTCTATGGCTCTCTCTTTCTCACAGGGGTCTTCTCATGGAAGGATTGTGAGTCTCAAATTAAATTGCCGCACGGAGCCCGAATAGTTTTAATCTTAAAAAGAATATTTAATTCGTAATTAAATTAATAATAAAATTAAACATTTGAATAAAAAATTAAAAGATTTTTAAACCATAATTAATAATAACGATCCTTTATTGAAAGAAACGAAATATTTTATGAATTTTTCTACCTTGTACCTACTTTTGATTTTATTACCTTAATGATTGGAATTTTTTTCTCCATTTCATTTCCTTGCAAAATTTTAGAAAGACAATTTTAAGATTTTTACACGCCCATCAACTCATTATTAAAAATTGCACCATATTTTATTTAAATTCTTTATTTATATAAAAAAATACGTGGAAATATTTTGAGATTTTTTACTTTTTAGTGTTCTTTTGACTTGAAACGAGAAACTATGTAAGTCTCAGCCAATACTCCCACCGTAAAAATTATATTTTTTCCCAGCCAATCTGTTTTTTTTTGTTTTTTTGTTTTTTGTTTTTTGTTTTTTTTTTAAAAGAAAATGGCACAAAAAACAGCTACTTTTTCCGCTAATTTTGTTGGAAGAGAATAGATAAAACAATGTTACGACAGAACGTACACGATGTTAACCGTTTCTATTATTCTTTTGAAATTTGCTTTTAATATCGCAGTAGCCGGCATTCTTTGAAAACTTCAGTACAAATCTCCACACTTTTCTTCTCCTGCAGCATAATAATGCAAAAAAAAAAAAAGAAACAAAGAGTTAAGCGACATCAGCCCGAAAATTATTGTTTAAAAAATGTTACAAGGCTTATAAGTCGGAACAAATTGGAAAAAAAATGAATAGGGAACATAAATTATTTAAATATGAAATAAACGGGGATTCTGGACGTTAGAAAGTTTAAATATTTTATGCGCTGTATACTCACACGATGGTAAAAAAGTTAATTTTTAAATATTTGTATTCGCAACGACATATCTAGCGTTATATTCACATGAAGAAAATGAGTTTGAAAAACTTTTTTCCTTACTCCTCGATTTCGTTTAGCCTTCTTTAGAATAAAAAAAAAAAAAAAAAAAAAAGTTAAAATAAAATAAAACAAATTTTCAACCCAAGGTCTACCAATGATTAATAAAATTCTTCTGGATACTTGGCGTCCTAGCAAGCATCTCAAAAATATGTCAATCATAGAAAAAATTGAAGAAAAGTTTAAATTTCGAAATATCCTTTTCAGTGAAATTTGATAAGAATGTCCGTTCAAAGATATGTTTTAGAACTATTTTTGAGGCGAAATATTTTTCATGTTAAACTATGCCATGACTGAGCAAATATGATACGAATAAGTTTGTCCTGACCTTCAAAATTTCTGGCCCTATCTAAACCGTAATATGTGTATAAATGGGAAGGTATGTACCTCCTATATGTATGTGTGTATGTGACGTCTGTTTGTGAATTAGTATTTTGGTAAAGCTATAATTTCAGAACCAATCCACAGATCGACCTGAAATTTTCAGACTTTACTCATTTTGTGTCGGGAAAAGTTTTAAGCTACTTTGGAAGTCCACAGCCATCGAGTCCCCTGAGGCTAAGGTTGTGGATTATGATCTTTTAGTCTTCAAAACATATCGTCATTAATAATAATATTACCTATAAGTAAGTCTCCATAATTTCGCGTTACTACGTCATCTCCGCAAAAATGAACTTTTACTCGTATCCATAGCCCAGTGTCCAATAAGGGATTTTAAATGTAAATAATACCTAACAAAGATTTTACTTCTGGCATATGACAGGGGTCGTCTTCTGAATACGTAACAAAAATTCTCCAATCAACCAAGAAGGAGTTCTTCTCGTAAAACAAATTTCACATAGGCACTTTTCCAAGAAAGTAGACTCTCATCATTTCAAAGGGAGATAGCCGAGTATAACAAAAACTGAATGTTATGGTATGCACACAGGTTTAGAGTTCATACCGATAATTTATTTTTTTGCTGATGGGAAACTGACACGTGACGCCTACAAAGCCAGGGCATCTTAACTACTTGATGCATCTAGATATCATTCTAGTTCGTATGTTGTTTTTTTTTTCTTTTAGGGAAATAGACAGAGAGAAATTAATGATAAGAAGGAGTGATAGGGAGAAGTAAAGAGAAGACAGATATAAAGGGTGGAAGGAAGAATGAGAGGAAGGGCATTGGAAAGCTAGGAAAAGAAAGATGAAGGAAAATAAAGGGGAAAAGTATGAGAAAGAGGTGAGAAATTTATTTTAATGAGCATTCTATGGTTTCTCAGAGAAGCTGGAACCACCGGGAGCAGGCAGCTGCATGGTACTTCATATCCGAAGGTATAATCATTACACAATTGCGAGGGGAGAGGAAAGGTTGTAAAGTGAGACGCAAACTTACCGCAAATTTCTTCACATTCTTCTTTGGTGAGTGGTAAATCTCGATTTTGCTGGCAACGTTCACGACTAGCGGCGTAAAATGGGCGACACGATTTGAATGGCGCATGATAAAACCAACCTGCCTCTTCGTAATCCAAAATTTTATACAATGATACGTTGCAGTCCAAATTTTTTAACATATGGCAACGCGAATCTAGCGAGAAAAAATGGTACCAATTGTAAAATAATAACATTTACCTAAGTTTTTTGTAGAAATATGAGCTTTGCTCGTTTAGAATGCATGCTGTGAATCAGATTCGGATTTTGAGGTGCTATTCTGTCAACATAGGAACGTAACCCACTCGAACAACACAAATATTTATAGAATAGCACCTTAAAATGCGAATCCGATTCACAAAATGGGTTCTAAACGATCATAGCTCATATCAGGGGTATACGCGACTATATGCGGTACATTAGAAAAATTACGTCTTTTTCAGCCCCGATGGTAGGTATCAAAACAGAATTTTCTTTTAAACACTGATCCCTATTTGATCTATCTACACGACAAGAATCATCTCTGACCAATCATTATTAGAGGAGAAATGAGCCTTGAACAAAAACGTCTGTAATTTTATCTAACAGATGAGAAGATGTCGAAGAAAGCTTAATTTTTGAATTGTGACTGCCTCTAACAAAAAAATAAATGACTTGAATAGAACTAAATTATACTGTCCTACCTCCTCCTCCAAAACAATAATATTCATTTATTGAATTGTAACTTTATAAAATTATCGTAAATGCATTTCGAAGCTACATTGTCAAAATCTTTAATAATTAAACTTTGAGAGAATGAAAATTAATTTAACAACAAAGGAGATGTATAAAATAAGTTAAAATGAATTATCCTGCACACAGTAGCACCAATGCGCGTACGTAGGATTGAAATTAGGGGGGATTGAGCAAAAAATTAGACATCAAATTTTGCAATAATTTTTCCAAATGTTGGAGTCGTAATCAAGAGAGAGGGGCTCAAATTGTGAAAAAATTTATTGGGTGTACTTCATTTGTAAAACATTCATGATTTTATATACCTACTGTAGGTAATACCCATTGCGTTTTTTGATGGGTAAACATCTTAGCACTCTGCCTATGATAGGGGCTAAAGGAGAATTACAATCGTCAGATTTGCATAATTGTAACTCTCATTTGGGTGCGTTACATGAAATGTGGGTATGTGGTTGTGTGTGTGCCCAACATGCTGCGCATGAATACTACCACACTATTATTATGTTTACACATCAATCCTTTACGAGTAAAGCCCCAGTGGAATTCACGCCTTTTTTTTAGCTCTAAAGGGTGTTTAATATTCAAAATCTGCCCTTTAATACGGTCCCGTCTGCTGTTTTTTTTTCGCTTTCCATTTCGTCTTTGCTTTCATTTTTTTTCAACTGATCAGGGAAGCAGGGAAGCTATTTCACCAACATTTTACAACATTTCAAACATCTTATGTCGTTCAAGCAAACTTTTCAACTTGGCAGATGGTTTTGTGAGATTCTTATGGGACTTTTTACCACGTAAAAGGCGACGTAAATAGCGTAAGTGACTGAAACGACGTAAAGTGGTAGTGGAATAGTTCCCCTATGCTTCTCGCTGCCCCCTGCAGGTGCCCAAAAGTTGCACTACTTATTTCAGCATTATTGTACAACGTACAACTGCAAGCTGTATGATTGAGACTGCAGGTAAATGAGAAAAGGAGCCCTCACAAAACTTTCGGTTGTAAACTCCAAATTTTAACTTTTGACTAGTCATAGGAGAAAAAATTCAGCAATGTCACGAAGCTGGTGACATTGAGGGAATTCCGCAAACTATACATACACATGGCTTATTCAAGATGAGAACAGCCCGAAGTGAAGTTTGTAGCGTTTTAAATTGGAAAGTAACCCCTATGCTTTGAAAGGGGGAATCGCCGATGTCACCATTGGTGTAAGAAAAATTTTCAAAATGTTTCCGTACGGCTGAAGCTAAGTACTTCCGCACTCGCAGATGTAATAATTTTCTACAATTGTATTACAGGAATAGTTTCTCACGAGGAATAAAGCGGCGATTCCCTCAATGTCACCCCTCTATGGTTCGAAACTTCATACTAAGGTTTTTCATTTCCTACGAAGATTCTCCATTGTCTGCATAAAGAGAAGGTTATTTGAAATTTTTCCGCGTAAAATTGTGTCACATTGATGCCACAAAGAGAAACCCAAAACACTGGTAAACAATTCCATCAAAGGGATTTGAATTTAAAAAAAATATCAACAGCAAAAACTGAAAGAAACTTTAGGTTTGCGTTGATTATCCAAAATTTTGAATGTATCAACTGGCTAGAATATCTTTTCATTGAATATATTATCCTTATTCGCGGAGATTTTCAACCCTTCCCAAAGTGCAACGTACAATAAAGACTTTGATGTAAACGAAAGAGAAATGCGGGCAGTAAGGTCGAAATTTATTCTTTGCAAAAAATCGTCGGCCTCTTCCAAATACATATTCGTCTAAAGAAAAATAATAAAATAAAAAAAAGAAAGAAAAGAAAGACAGAAAAAAAAGGACTATGAAGGAAAAAAAGCCTAAAAGCCGACGTTGGTGAAACTTTCAAAGGCCTTCCTCAAGTGTGGAGTCGGACATTGACGAGGGTCTTCTGAATTTTCGTCGAATTAAAACGAACGAGAACAGAATTTTTCATCGCTATTCAAAAAAACGAAACGGTACTCGAATTTCTGATTATAAAATCACCTCTTACAGATAGCTGCCGAATGGCAAAAAAAAAAATAAAAAAAATTTTGCCGGACTTCCTTCGCGTAAAATACAACAGTAGCGTCTCTTTTTTTCAGAGTTTTTATTATTTATCATATTTTGTCATTTAGGGAAAAAAGTTATGAGAAAACTGCTGGAAAATTTTTTAAATTAAGATCAATTCGCGCACAGCCACGCACACACTCATACACACACACGCACGCACACATACATATACATATGACTTAGTATGACGGTGGGGTGGTAAAAGGGCAGCGATATTGAGAAAATAGGAGGACGATATATTTTTTTTTTAATTTCACATCTGTGAATTTTGAACAATCCTACCAAGAAACTAAAAATTTGCCCACAATGCAGTGGATGTTTAACAATTCATAATGATGGGAGTAAATAAGAAATGTTATTGAGAAAATAGAAATTCAACGATATTATTGTGACGAGAATTAGTGCTATAAAATACCTATAATTTTGAATGAAATTCGAGACAAATTGCACAAAATTTTGAGGCAATAACACGTGCTCCACACACAATACAAAAATTTCCGCGCTTGTGAATGTTTTTAAAAGTCTTAAAAGAAACAAAAAGAGACAAGAAAATCGAAACATGCGAGAGCAGAGCCTTTCATCAGTGAATATTTAGTATCTTCAGGTATATATTGTACTTGCTTAGGTGTATATGTATTTCGAAGGTAAATTCATGCGTAGGTAGGTACTTAGATTCCTGCTATATATAGACCATTTTTACACTGATAATCTGATATGTTGTTTTTGTTTGTTTTTTCAAATGAAACTCCTTTTGACGTTTAGAATAAATCTTGAAAACGTTACGGGACAGTGTCATAGTCAAAAAGTTGTGTAAGTGGTGGCATTCCAAAATCTTATGGGGGCACACCATAATTAGATAGGTACTGACAAGTGATAAGCAAATGGAAAAACTGGAGGGGGTTGGCTGACTACCAGAGAGTCTGAGCCTCCATTTTCCCCTCTTTCTCGGCTACCGGCCTTTTATAAAAAGTGTACAAATTTGTGAAACGCTCCCCACTAACGAAAGAAGAATAGAAACCGAAACGTGGGTGTGGAGAGAGGGGTTTGAGGTAGGTTATGTATATGTGTGAGTGTGTGCTTATGTGCGTGCACCGAATAAAAATCGTAAGATAGAAATAGCACCGCTGGAAAATCCAGGATTTTCTAAAAAGAAGAGCTAATACCTACTTATGTTTTAAATCTGCACCTCTTTTACAATTTTGAATTGGTTCGGAGAACTTCTCATAATTATCCATATCTGACCAACATATCAATAGGATCCATATTTAATTGCTAGTTACAGGTAAAATAACTACGAAAACATATCTACAGTTATCAATATCTTTAAAAAAATATATCAATCTGTATGGATGTTTCATTGCTAAAAACCGATTTTCCAGGACAATTTTGTTTCCTAGATTTTCTTCGGAAAGTACTGAACCAACAACCCAAACTCCTATCAGATTTGGTTCCATATGAGGAATACCACTTGTGGAATACCTTACGTCGTGGAAAGTAAAACCAACAAAGAAGGTGTTCAACAGAACAGTTTGCGTGTTTATGCCAATATACCAAAAAGGTATGAGGGAGCCAAGACCTCGGCAAACACTGGCAATTTTGTCTATGATTTTTTCGTCTTATATAGCCGGCTCCCTACACGCACACATACACACTTATGTAATATTTACATAAGTATAGTGTAGATAATTTATTTGTACTTTATGGTTGCTATGGCAACGGTAAAGTACGGAGAATGCATCTTCGTATCGGTCCGTGACATCGCCGAGATAATTATCTATCGATTCGTCACGGTCCGAGATTTGTAACTTGTCTATCTGCAAAATTAGACAAGTACAAACGAACATACATTTGGTATTTGGTTTAACGTGCAAGGCACGAATAATTGTCACCGAAGGTGACGACTGTTGTCGATAGGCCGAGCCTATTTCCTCATACGAGTAATGTTCTAATCCCCACAGCTACTCCCCCCCAGTTTTTGCGTCGTAAAAACAATTAATCGCTTGTCTGGGGGATTAGAGGTTTTAGCGCTGCTTTTGCTCCCTCTCCCATTTAGCAAGGGCGCTTCCAACGGCTGCTCCAACGCACTTGTAGGACTCTATGCGTTGGGCCTGTCGCCTGAGGAAGTTGTCCCTACTTCTCTGTCCTCGTTGTCTCGGTGGTCGATATTGGGGACGACGGTAAGGATGGTTGCGGACAGGAATGGAGGGGCGAGGATTAAAATGTCCTGGGGTAGTCAGCAGTGGCGAATTGGATGTTGCCGTGAAATGCTGAGTACGGATGTTTTTTGGGGCCGGAGGAGGAATTGCTCGGAGAGCAGGGTCCTCATCGGCGAAAAGGAATTTGGCTCGCTCCCGCATCGTCGGTTTAGGGGTCGCCATTTTTGGGGTTGCCAGAAATGGTGACTCCTTGACGGGCGTTTTGGGAGGCGAGATCAGAGGTGGCAGTTCCTTCGTCATATGGCTGACAATTTTCTCTACCGGGGACAAGTCTGTTTCCATCAATAATTCCTCTTCGATTCGGGCCAAATCTTTTTCATGTTCCGTTAGACATTGCTGTTGCATATTCTCGATACGTACAACATTGTCCTTAGAACATGAAGGAATCTGAGGGTCGAAATCGGCGGGCAATTGTTGACGGTTGATAGACGACATTTTAAGAAAAAGGAAGGATTACAAAAGAAAATTATTAAAAGCAAAGTTCGACAGTCGAGGCGACAGTAGAAAAAGCGAATGAGGACTTGGTTAGTTTTGATTTCGTCCGTTACGTTAAAACGTTGTCTTTATTTGAGCGAGTACGTCCGTGGAGGGGATAGATGTAAAAATTCTCTATCATTTGCAGCTTTTCCCGAAAAATTTTGTTCATTTTCTGCAAAGTTAGGCGTGTTTGAACATTTTGAAGCTATAGGTAATTCGAGATGAATAGAAATTCATCTCCGCTTCTGACGTCATCAATAAGATGTATGTTTTTATTCTTTTTGTATTGTTTGACAACAGATACACGTTGCGATGTTTTTGTTGTCATCGAGCGCACGTGGGTTTGTTGATACCTGTCGTTGTTTTATTGTTCACGCACTTTTCTTATCGTAGGATTCCACAGTCGTCGTTTTTAGCGGGTTTTTATTTTTGTATATTATATTAATTTTTCGAAAGATTTTTATTTTCTTTGCGCTAATCGCTCAGATTTTCGTTTTGGAAGTTGGTTTTTCGCTTTTTTACTTCCTAAGGGCCTGCCTCTTTTACGAGGGTTTATTGGGTCCGTAGGGTCGTATTTTATTGTGACAATGTCGTCTGAAAATTTTACTGTCTTTTTCTTTTTTATTGATTTATTTGTTTGTGAATTTTCTTTTTGTTTTTCGACTGGTTCTTCCTGTACTATTTGTGTTTTAGTTATTTCGGAGGAATTAGTCTGTGTATTTCCTTTTATTTTTCCTATTATTTTCCTGTCGTCTGTTACCAAATATGCAGGTTTCAATCTATCGATTGATATTGTTTTGTTTTCACCTGCTATGGATATCACAAAATTTTTGTTGTCACGTGATATCACTTTATAAGGACCGGCGTAGGGTTTTTTCAGTGAAGATCTTATTTTTTCGTCTCTGACAAATACGTGTGAAGTAGTGGCCAAATGTTTCGAGACATAGATCTTTGGCTGGCCATGGCGAGCTGCCTGTGTTAAGAATTTATTGGCATCAGTTCGTATGTTCTGAACTAAGATTTCGGGGCTAATTTCTGTCAGATTTGTGAAAAAGTCCCCTGGTAGGCGTAGCTCTTCGCCGAACGCTAACTGCGCTGCAGAATGTCCTGTGTCTGATTGGAGAGCTGATCGTAGGCCTAACAGGATGGTTGGAAGTACATCCACCCATCTTTTTGTGTCATGAGCCATTATTGAGGCTTTTAAAGCTCTATGCCATCTCTCAACTTTTCCGTTTGCTTGAGGATGGTAAGCTGTGGTATGGTTATGTTGGATACCTAGCTTTTTTGATAACTCTTGGAAGAGTGAGCTTTCAAATTGGCGACCCTGGTCTGTAACTATGACTTCAGGTACGCCATATCGGGCAATCCAGTTTTCATATAGTTTGGCAGCTATAGTTGGTGCTGTCATTTCATATAATGGGATTGCCTCGGGCCATCGAGTTGCTCTGTCAATCATCGTAAGGAGATATCTGTGTCCTTGTGAAGGGGGCAATGGGCCCACCAAATCAATGTGGATTGTTTTGAACCGCTCTGTTTGTTTAAAAGATTTGAGTGGAGATCGAGTATGTCTTCCTACTTTGGACTCTTGGCAATTCAGGCAAGTGCGAGCCCAATTGTTGCAGTCAGATTTTAGTCGAGGCCATACAAATCTTGATGATACCAGATTAGCAGTACTTTTGGGGCCAGAGTGCGATAATTTGTGCACGCTGTTAAATGCCAATTTGCGATATTTTTTCGGCAAGAATGGCCTATTCTTGCCTGTACTGATGTCACATGTTAGTAAGACGTCAGTACCGGGAATTTTTCTTTGCCGCAATTTAAGAGATGTGTTTTCGTTTGACAACAGCTCTTGCAATTCTGCATCCTTAAGCTGTTCTTTAGCTATTTCAGCATAAGGTAATTGGGCAGGGGCCGAGATAGCTTCGATTCTACTGAGTGCATCAGCTGGAGTGTTGAGTTCTCCACTTATATACTGGATGTCAGTAGTTAGTTGACCAATGTAGTCTAACTGTCGTGCTCTTCTCGGTGATGCTGGCTCTGCTTTCTGCGTGAAGGCATGTGTTAGGGGTTTATGATCTGTATACACAGTAAAGCATCTACCCTCTAATTGGTGCCTGAAATGCTTCAGTGCAGCGAAGATTGCCAGTAATTCCCTATCGTAAGTACTGTAATTTTTTTCTGTTTTTGATAGCTTTCTAGAGAAGAAAGCGAGCGGGTATTTTTGGTCATTTTCCTTTTGGTACAGTGTTGCACCAATTGCAAAGTCAGAGGCATCGGAAGCGACACATAGTGGTAGACTTTCGTCTGGGTGAGCCAAGAGGGCTGCATTAGCCAGTGAGTTTTTTATGTTCTCAAATGCTTTTTCAGCTTCTTCATTCCATTCGAGTGGAGTTTTATCTCTTTTCTTTGATGTTTTTATTAAGGCAAACAGCTTACTTTGTTCGGCTGCTGCGTTTTTCATGCAGCGTCTATAAAAATTTACCATCCCTAAGAAGCGTCTTAGTTCTGCTACGTTTGAGGGTTTTGGAAAATTTAATATTGGCTCGACCTTGGTCTTTAGTGGGGCTATGCCTTCGGTTGAGACTTTGTAGCCGAGAAAGTCAATTTCGGTTTGTGCATATAAGCTTTTTCCTACATTGATAGTAAGGCCGGCAGCGTGTATACGTTGTATAACGGCTCTCACATTTTTCTCGTGCTGTTGCTCACCGCCTTCTGAGCATATGCAAATGTCATCCAGATATGCATATGCAAACGGCAAATCCCGAAACAGTCCATTGATAAATCTTTGGAAAGTTTGAGCTGAATTGCGGAGTCCAAAAGGCATTCGAAGGTATTCGAATAGTCCAAAGGGCGTTATGAGTGCCGTTTTTGGAATGTCCTGTTCGGCCATTGGTATTTGGTGGAATGCCCAGTTTATATCTATTTTAGAGTACATCGTTTTACCCTTCATGTTTGCATTGAAGTCCATTATGTTTGGAACTGGGTAACGATCTGGAACTGTTTTGGCATTTAGGGCTCTGTAGTCGCCAACAATTCGCCATTCTCCACTTGCTTTTTTAGTCATGTGGATTGGGGAACTCCATGAACTGTTTGAAGGTCTGCAAATACCTTCTTTTATTATTCGGTCATAGTATTCCTTGGCTGCTTTGAGCTTATCTGGCAGAAGCCTTCTTGCTCTAGCATGACATGGCGGCCCTTTTGTTTCTATATAATGAACTGTATCATGTTTATAGGTAGGGTGCCTGCGAATTGATGGTTGAGTGACTCCAGAATAGTCTGACAGGATTCTTAAGAATCGTTCGTCGACTTTACTACAACTGGAAATGGCTGTGTCCAGTTGAGACACTAGTGTTTTGCCTTCCACACAAAGTTTTGTTTCATTATCGATCAATTTTCCATTTTTTAGATCAATGATTAGGCCGTAGTGTGCTAAGAAATCAGCACCCAGGATTTGATTTGGAACGTCCGCAATTGTAAAAGACCAAGTCATGTCTCTTCGCAATCCAATGTTGACTTTGATAGTTTCAAGTCCGTATGCTGGAAGGTTTTGACCGTTCACAGTACGGAGGTAGTATTTTGGAGTGTGTATCTTATGTTTCTTGTTTACTGGCAGTATGCTTAGGTCAGCGCCTGAGTCTATTAGATACTTTCTCCTGCTTGTCCTGTCCTTTAGGAACAGGCGGCATGAGTAATTTTCCGAGGGGTCTTCGGCCGCGTAGATGGCCCCTCGTGTTAGTTTGACGGATCGGATTTATAAGTTTTGCCCCACCATTGGCATTTGTTGTTGCATTTGGTGGAGGCCTCGCCAAATCTATTGTGGTAGAAGCAGTTCTTTTCATCCCATTTTCGAGAAGGAGAGTTGGATGAAGATTTTTTATTTTTCGGGGGAGTTGGACTCTGCCCCCTGCGAGAATTTCCGGTTCTTCGGTCTCTTGACCGGCTTTGTCGTTTCTTATCGGGTCTGCTTCTAGACCGGTTATTTCGCTGATTATTGTTTCTATTTTTATTGTTGTTATTTTGCACTTGTGAAGTTAGCTGGGCGATTTGCGCTCTCAGCTGTGCAATTTCTCCATTCTCTGCTGATACTGCACTGATCGAAGGTGAATTCTTCGAGTATTGTAGTGCATTATCAGCACTTTTGGCTAGGTAATCTAGGTCAGCGGATTCATTGATTATCGTTGATCCTACTGCTGCCAATGCCTGTACAACATGTTGAGGAAGTTGCTTACAGAATTGGTTTCCGATTACCGAAGGGGCTACTATATGGTCAGCCTTTTTTCGCAATTTAGCCATGAAGATTGAGGGTTTATCGTCCCCTATCTTCATTCCACCCATTATTTCGTCAATTATTTCATTTTTCGATTTCCCAAATACGTTTCTTACTTGTTTGCAGAACCATGCGTATTTATCGGTTTCTGCCGGAGGGCAATCCATGATATTCGGAATTCCTCTTATTATTTGTGGGGGCATACCTCCACAAATGTGTATATATCGTTGGTCGGCTTGTATATTCTCGGTTTTGAATCTACCATCGAGAAGAGTCAGCCAGACATCGACTTCATTTGGGAGGAATTCTGGAATATCAATCCTCCGTCTGTAGAATGCCGGATTCTGCTCTGTACGTGTATTCAGTAGCTGTATTACTTGGGCTATTATTTCGGGTGTTAGCACTTGTTGTGAGGATCCGGTTGCTGCCATTGTGGGTGGGTTTTCGGTTGGTTGTGCCATTGAACCTTGTTGGCTAGTAGCTTCGCCAAAAGTTGGGGCAGATCGTGTTTGCTGATCTGTTGGAGGAGTCGGTATGTTTCTACTCCTCAGAGATTTGGTGGACAATTCGTTTTGGTCAATTGTCACACCTAGACGTTCAAGTTCTGGACGTCTATTCCTCTTCTTGTTTTCTGAGAGGTTGAGGTCTTCAAATTCTCTTTGGTGTGTCGAAGGTGGAGGAGTTGGTGGATGAGGCCAACTATGTCCTTCCAGGGTCTGCTGTTCTTCCTTCTGGTAATTATACTCTAGAAGGGGGGTATAAGTTCCCACTTAGCAGACACCTTCGAGTGCTCCTGGTGTCTTGTTGTAAAAATAAAATTTCTTGGTAAAAAAATTTTATTTTTACTTTAATTAGGAAGCGAGTTACTCGCCAGCGCACCGCGCCACTTTAGTATAAGCGCACCGCGCCAAAAGACACCACGACGTGGCCAAAAAATCACGTCGGGGTCACCACTGTGGAATACCTTACGTCGTGGAAAGTAAAACCAACAAAGAAGGTGTTCAACAGAACAGTTTGCGTGTTTATGCCAATATACCAAAAAGGTATGAGGGAGCCAAGACCTCGGCAAACACTGGCAATTTTGTCTATGATTTTTTCGTCTTATATAGCCGGCTCCCTACACGCACACATACACACTTATGTAATATTTACATAAGTATAGTGTAGATAATTTATTCGTACTTTATGGTTGCTATGGCAACGGTAAAGTACGGAGAATGCATCTTCGTATCGGTCCGTGACATCGCCGAGATAATTATCTATCGATTCGTCACGGTCCGAGATTTGTAACTTGTCTATCTGCAAAATTAGACAAGTACAAACGAACATACATTTGGTATTTGGTTTAACGTGCAAGGCACGAATAATTGTCACCGAAGGTGACGACTGTTGTCGATAGGCCGAGCCTATTTCCTCATACGAGTAATGTTCTAATCCCCACACCACTCGTGAAAATTTTATTTTTATTCCTTTTTTAGTTTTCTGAAAACCGTGCCTACGAAATTTTTTCCAACAATTTTACTTTTTCACTTTTATCAGAAACTACTGAATTAACAGGCACTAAATTTCTATCAGACTTATACCTACATACGGATAATCTGTCGTGAAAGTTTCTCTCAAAATCTTGGACAAATGACTTTTCTAAGAATTTTTACCAAGTTTGTTTGTTTTCCAGTTTTCTCAGAAACTTCCAAACCGACGAGCACCAAACTTTTTTCCAATCTGCTCCTGCATAGGGTATTCCGTAAATAGTTACCACTAATTCAGCTGGCGATTAGGCAATTCAAGTACAATTATGTAAGAATAGTTGCATACCCCACCGAAGCCTATTATTTTTTGGGTGAAGTAAAATGTATTTTAACTTGGGAACATAAATTATATTACAAGTATTTATGATTTTTCAATTATAGAGTATGTGTACGTGAGCAAATTTCATTTTATTTGGTATCAAAACGAAGAGTACACTTCGACAAACTAAATGAGCTAAAAAAATAAGTTTTGATAATTAGAAGGGAAAAAATTGGCTTTGAAAGTGAAAAAATCCCCCAAAAAGTCACATTAAATTACATTTTCTAAAACATTTCCAAAAACACCTCAGTGAACTCTGAAATATTGTTAAGGAAAAATTTAGAAAAAAATGTGTTCTTTTAAAAAGGTTCTATACTTTTTTTCTCTATCTGGCTTAGTTTTCTAATAATTTGAGATAAATGAGAAAAATTACCCCAATTTTTTTGTTATTTTGTATAAAAAAATATTTCCTAAACAAAACAAAATGAAAACTGGGGTAATTTATCTCTGTTAACTGAAATTTTAAGAAAAATAAGCCAGATAAAGCAAAAAAGTATAGAATCTTTTTGGAAAAGTACATTTTTTTATACATTCCTTTTTCATAATATTTCAGAGTTTAATGAGGTGTTTTTAAAAATATTTTAGAAAATATAATTTAATATGAATTTTTTGGGTGATTTTTCCTCTTTCAAACCCAATTTTCTCTCTTCCTAATCATGGGAACTCTTATTTTTTTAGCTCCTCTCGTTCGCCAAAGTGCATTCTTCGTTTTGATACCAAATAAAGTGAAATTCGTTCTCATACCCACATTTTATAATGGAAACATCATAAATTCTTAAAATAAAATTTCAGCATCATCACCCGAAAAATAATAGGCTTTGGTGAGATATGCAACTATTTTTACATCAGGGTAGTTGTGTTGCCTTACCATCAGCTGAATAAGTGGTAATTGCTTACAGAATACCCTGTATAATGACTGTGTTTCGCAGAAACTTCAGTCCTATCTGTAGGGTCGTTTTCTCAAAACCGTGAACACAAAATTTTTTCCAGAAATTTTTCTTCTCCAGTTTTCTCGGAAACCACCAAACTAATAGGTACAATATTGTTATTAAAACTTACACCAATATAAGAATAATCTATCATAAGAATTTCAGCTCGATTTTTTTCGTCATTTTTTCAGAATTCTAGAAAAACGACTTTTCCAGGAGTTTTTCGTTTTTCATTTTTCTCAAAAACTAATCAATCGATAGGCATGAAACTTCTTTCAGACTTGCTCCTATATGTTTCAATCTTTCGTGAAACTTTCAACTCTATCCGTTTCGTAGTTTTCTCAAAACCTTGAACACAAAATTTTGCACGATACATACATACATGCCTATAATATTATTATATATGTTATAAGTACTTATATAAAAAACAAAATTAAATCAAAATGAAAAATTGGTCTCAATTGTTTTCTTTTCTCATGAAACGAACAATTTTCATCATCCCCACCCCTAACTCTTTTGTAAGATCAATTTTATTACCCCGTTTGCAAGCAAACTTGGAAATAACATCTGACAGAGTATAGTTGAGTTGTTTCGACGAAAAAATAAATTTTGTCAACAACCATGTAGCCTATACATACAAATAGTCTATAGACAAAATTAGTGTTCGATGAATAAAAATACTCGGAATCCTTCTTAAAGTGTGAATAACGTACATAAGTTATGTTTATTCTTTACAACCATCCCGAATGTCTAATACATAATATCCTAAATTCGTGTCAGCTTACTTAATATGAGTATACGAGCAGTGACTAATGTACTAGGCCTAAATATAGTCGGTAAGTATAACCGATATTCACGATGACTAAAATTATGCACAAAGTTATTATTTCGTTTTCTTTGTTTGTTATTAGAAATGCCACTTATTCTTCGTGTTCATCAGTCAAAACTTTTTGCCTAACATTAAATTTTTCTCTGCAGCAGTTATAAGAAATGTGCAGAATTTTAATCAGCTATAGGTACCAACAAAATGTCACGAATAATCCTGCAATAATTTCTCAAACTAGCTGATCGATATATTGCTTAAAGGAACATTTCGTTGGTGACAATTTCATTCTGGATGGACTCTGGATGAGTGCACTCTTCCTCGCGAAAACCTCGGATGCACCCTAATTAATTCTATACGAAGATGGATGAAAACGATGTTCGGAATTTCAATGAAAATTGTTTGCGGTGGCGACCAGCCAAAAAAAGGTATAAATTCAATGGCGTAATCCAAGGGGTTATGGCGTGGGTCAGAACCACCACCGGCACCATTAAAATTTATAAAAATCCTCGCCGCAGAGGCGTGGCTTAGAGTACACTTTGGGGGGAAGAGGACTCGAGGTCCGGTCAATTTTTCCTCATTTGAAATCAAGTATAACGAATAATGATGGGAAATTTGACTCATCGATGCGAGTCAACTCTTTTAGAATCATTCTCTAGTGGTAATCAGTTCAGCAGTGAGTCGACACATTTGACCCATGAGACAAATCGTACTCTGCTCGATAAATCAGATAAATGAGACGCTATTACAAGTACGGCACTGAACAATTTCAAGATAACTACGACGTACTGTATCTGAAAATAGAATCAACGACGTATTTAATATAATTATTTTCTCATAATGTTGAACAGTTTTCAAGCTTTTGGGTACCTACCTATAGGGTATAGGTATAATTAAGCCGTGCAGAATGTTTTCGAAGTTTTTCACATGCTAATTTAGCTGTACTTGAATTGTAATTAAGTAAATGATGATGATAATAATAATGATAAGATATGTTTGTGTTTACCCCATTCATTTGTGTATCATCTTATCAATTCGGAATGATGCGATTAGTTATGATGAAGGTTAAACGACGTGCGAATCAAATGAATCAAATAACGCTTAATATCGAGCTCTCGTTTTACGCGTCTTCCTAAGTTAGGTATGTGAGGAAACGCAAATCTATACGTATACAATAATATTTAAAATTACTTAGGTAGATAATAATTATATCAAATACGACGAAATAAATCGAAGTAAAGTAACAGCAGGCAAGTCGCATAGGCTTTTGTTTTTTTTAAACCTGATGAAAATGGACAAATTAAAACGCCAATTACGATTCATTTGGAAGAAATTCTAGGAATCTAATTCGAAACAAGTAATTATCTAGTTTACGTATAAAAATATTGTCATTCACCTATGTAGGTGCTGTATATACGATAATTTACGAGACTTGTATAACCATAGTCCACAACTCTATCCAGCCAAATGTTAAAACCCAGGAAAGACGAATGTAGGCCTAAAATTTCAGAATGTGCAAAAAATGTGGCACCTCACATTGTTGTAATGTGTGAATCATAATCGCTGCCAAACGTTTCAATTGTAGTTTTCCTGAAACGTGTGACGGCCCTAATTAGTGGAGTGTGAACAGGTAGAGGGTAAACCTGGGGAAGATGACGCACTTGGGTGAGATGACTATTGCCATTTCTCCATTTCTCATCTGCGGTGAAGGGTGGTGGTCATTGTGATCTATTACAAAGCCAAAATACGAAACATTGCCGGTAGCACTGAAAATTGAAAATGTACAGATAAGGAATACTTGGTAATTACAGGCATCGTGCATTATGCATGTTTAACTTGTGGAGAGAATGTATAAACTGTATACCAAGTAAACGTAATTTTAAAGAATTACACAACCCTCAAGGCAACGTTTCATACATGGTTCACCGTCAGCTTACATCGATTAAGGTGCCAGAATTTTAGATTTTTTGTGAGCGATAAACTAGGTCGAAATACATATACAACAATTATATCATAAGTGCGTAACAATTTTTGTAAATTTTCAAGTGGCAAGTATATAATCAATCGAAACGCGCCTTTCAGTATCTATAACCAAGCGGATTGAATCATTCAATGTGGTACAGATTTCTATTTTTGCTGGCTGATGGTAACACTGCATAATTCATTATTTCAGATGAAACAACGAAATTCGTTTTTTGTTATCATGCGTGTCTTGAATGCAATGAAACACACACACACGCTAACGATCATTTTTCTCAACTCTTTCTTTCACTTTATTCTTATGCCAAAATTTGTACCAAAACTAAAACTGAGATTTGTACCAGTTGCCCTTATCTTGCAGTTTTACCCCAGTAGTGAAAATAGAAATGTGTACCATATCAAAAACTTGCTAAAAAGAACAAAGGTTTCCATTAGATAATCAATTTTTTTTCAGTTATCGTACCTGCAGGAATTAGCGGATCGGGGATTCGAATCGCCAACAGTACTGTTTATCCACCTATAAAAGACAACCCCTGTACCAGTTAAGCTACAGGGTTGCCTCTATAGATGGATAAACATACGGGTACTCGTGGCGTGTAATCACCACAGTACCTGTAAGATAAGAATTTTAATTTTTAATTTTTATGTGGCAATTCAGGAGCTTCTGTGCTATGGTAAAACCATTTCTACCATTAACACTAACTATGCCAATCAAAGAAGCCATCGGCCGAGACTATGCAGTAAGAACAGTGTGGCACCTCTTCCCTCTATCTTTGCCTTTGCTCTTAACCGCTGAGTATTTAATAAATATCATAAAGGAAGCACACAAAATGAAAAGTGGAACCACTTTCAAGATTAAATGTACCCATTACGAAGGAAAAGGAACCTTACAATGTCAATCTCATTTTTAACTATTACGTAATTTGTGTTTGTTTCAGTTTGCGAATTTATAATTATATTTATTTATTAATTTAACTCGAAAATTTAAAAAAACATATTTTTATTAGTGATGGACCCAAATATGGCCCAAGCAATTTGAATTTGGTAACTTGGGAGCAGCGCTGGTGAGTAAAAATTTGGATCCAAGGGTCTTGTAAGCTACTGTTTTCCAAAAATAATTTTTGCTTTCAAGTATTGATGAAATACCTTTGCTTACTTCGCTCACAAAACATTCCTGTATATACCGTGGTATAGGCTATTTTAATAAATAATTTTTTTTTTTTATTGAAACAGCATTTTCTTGGCCTTCACAAAAAGTATCGCCCCATTTACTCTCTCTCTCTCTCTAACCCTGTTTTCGAACGAAGTTAATAGACTGGAAATCGGTGCCATTACTCTTAGTAATATTCAACAGAGTAGAATGCTTCGTCTATTAAAATGTTGAGAAAATAAATAAAATCTCTGATTCTCTTTTAATCTAAACCAGATTAATTGCTCCTCTGATGATTTACCAGTAATTTTTATTCAGTTATTTTATTTATTTATATTTGCATTAAAATGGTTATGGTCACCCTGTCCCTGCGTTTGAGAAAACTACAACAAAACTGTCAAAATGCACCCATGTATTTGGAATTGAACCAAACACACCAAGGCGTCGTCTATTGAAATGTTATGGTCGACTACTTAAGCAAGTTTTACAAATATTATTTGATAAAATCGGCGAGATAATCAAAAAATTTTTAATTCAGTAACGTCTCAAGTAGATAGAAATTTTTATCAACTGTATCTAGAAAGTCACAAGAAGGCCAAATATAATTCATAAGATTTTTTTTTTTCAATCCAAACAAAATGTTCAAAAGATTTAACATGGCCCAAAGACCGTCACACAAACCTAAAACATGCACCTAAAACGTTAACCCAATTTATGCGTTGGAAATGCTGCAAGAGAGCTTAATTCGTTCCAACAAACTTCAATGTTGACAGTTTTAAAATCGATATACGAATACAAGCTAATACAAGATGATTATAAATACATATAGCTCGTGCAGGAACTAGTAGCGACGTGATATTTACTCCAAAAACGATCCGATTCCACGCAACCTACACGTAGGTATATACTCTTGTAAACCTATAAATAGCCTCATAAACAGTCTGTCTGTCTGCACATTAGCATAACGATGAAATTTTTGGCACCGATTACACGGAACAAGCAGTGTAGAGAAGCTATAACTACTGTACAAGAAACGTGTAGGTATTTGCAACCGATCGCAAAACATTCGATAAAATTTATTGTACTTAATCGATAATAATTATAGGTGACTCACCTTTAGCTGATTTTTGTGGTATGAACGCTGCGCTGGATAAACTCAGCAACGCACACGCAATATAACAACTGGTCATAAACGACATCCTCGTTTATGGTATATTGTAGAGATGCGTCGTCGTATCACGAAATCAAAAATCTATGAAAATTTATTAAAAACGAACAAATTTCTGGCGCGAACGGCTTAAAGATATGAACGTGAGTGATAAATGTTTGGCTTACAAAATCGAACGAACGACTGACGAACCGGTTCCAACGAGAAATAATAAAATTTGTTATTCGAGTCCGATTACGAGTAGACTTCTGGTTGTAGTTTGCGAGGAAACAAAGATAAAAAAAAAAAAAAAAAAAAAAAAAAAAAGTGGAAACGAAAAGAAAGAAAAAAATAAGAGGAAAAAAGAGAACAAAGTGTGCGAGAAAAGTAGGTACTACGTAGGTTAGGAAAGTACCATCATTCGTACGTACTTGAACACACGAATAGCACACGCATATAAATGACAAGAATGCCGGATAGATTTGTCACTCTTATCGCACACCTTTGGACGAAAGGAATTACAATTTATTTATCAGCGCCAGTTAATTATACTAAGTAAATAGGGTATCAGCGGTTCACTCGAAAATGCAGTCCACATGAGTATGGGTACGTAGACGTACCTATTGCAAATTAATGACTGGAATCGAACGATAACAATACCTATTCTCGTTGTTTCATCATTTTGTACTTATACTAATTGCTAGTATTTAGTACTTACCCACTGGCAGCCTAGTTAGTTGTTTTACTCTTTTTACCCAGTTTGCTGGCAAACGAGGTATTAAAATTGACCTCGCAGAAGGGTTAGGGGAGAAGATGACGAAAATTAGCCTATCCGTTGTGACGTCCGAAAAAATCACAAAAACAACACAAACAACAAACAAAAAGGAGAGCCAACAGAAAGGCAGGTAGAGTATAGGAACTCCTGCATGGCCAAGTGTAGGAAAAGACAAAAAGGAGGAAAAAGGAAAATTCACCATTTTAAAGCAGACACCCCAATTGCCAGAATAACCAACCACCCCCCTCCCACCACATGCCTGATTATTAGGCTATCATATTAATTTCGATTCCCAAATAAAAGTTACAGAAACAGAGTAGTAAAGAAAAACCATATATTTACTGATCCTCTGTGACAGCTCCGCAGCGGCCTGGAGACGATGCAAGTTCAGGTGGTGTTGTTCTGTGATGCCTCTCGTCGCCCCGGCTGTTGTAGCCCCGCTGACGAACACTGGTGCAGTTGAAACAGCAACTGGTTGGATCCTCTTCTCTGCTCCTGCTGCTCTATCTGGTTGAAGACAGGTCCACTATGGAGGTGCGGTTTCTGCACCCCTCTGTGGCCCTTTTCAAATTTAGATTCAGGCAGAATTCGAATTTGACCTTGAAGGTCAAGTAATTTTGATTTCGATTGACACAAAAAAAAACTTACGAATTGGCCACCCTAATGGACGAAATTAAAAGAAGAGTATCAAATTTCAAATATTTTGTGACCTCCAAAAATAGGCATGAAACCTTACAAAATTAAGGATAATTTTAAACACACAATTTGCGATTTATTATGGTAACATTAAACGGTGAGGGAAGCCCCCTCCGAGTAAGTTTTCTAATTTTTGAGTGAAAATTTAGTGGCCAAAAACAACACTTTCGAGGCGAAAACCTCTACACGGCGCGATCCGACTGCTAAAATTCAACTAACTGTAGGCTAAAATTATAAGGATCGCGCCAGGAATCGAGAGAAATTCCCCCCAGAACTCACCACCAATTGCATCGCCTCGTACACATCTCACACTACAAAATTACAGCCAATCCTGTGGAAGAAGATAGATTATTTCAGCCGCTGCATTTAAATTTAAACTTTAACGTATTTTTCAGTCCGTTAGGCGAGCAACCGAACGGACCGCCGAAGTTTAGGCAAGCAATTACAGGTATCGAACATAGGCTATTGTATACATGTACGTATTTAGCGGCTAGGCTAAGTGGCGAATAATAAAAGTACGGACAGGCTAAACATGTTAAAACTGTGTAGCCTAGCCGCGTACGAGAGAAAATACGTAGGCGAGAATAATATTATTTCAGAGAAATACGTGTACAATGATATGAAAATACTTCGGCAAATTCGAGAGTTAAGAGGAGAAAATTATTTTGAAAAAAAAAGAAAAAAAACAGGGGACCAGTGACGGGAAAAGACGTAATTGATTAAAAGGGAAAAATACAGGTCGGGCATCTCACCGTTTCATGTGAAAAGAAAACTATTGGTATGTACCATTTTTCCATTTTGACCTTTTTTTCTTTTTTTTATGTCTCTCCAAATATTGTACAATTATGTAGGTATGTATGTAATATAGACTATGTGTGTATTGCCCAAAAGTTTGTGTTAACAGTTTCGAGAAATCTGCTCTGCTAAATGGATAGAGCTGAAATTTTAAAGAGTGAGGGTTTTCATATAGGAGAAGATCTGAAAGAAGTTCAGTGCCTATCAATTCAGTAGTTTCCAAGAAAAGTAGAAAACAAAATTCCAAGAAAATCAGTTTTCAGCAATAAAACTTTGATAGATCAATATTTTATTGAAAATATCGATAACTATCGATAACGTTCTGTAATTGTTTTACCTGAAACTACCGGTGAAAAGTCCATATATTGGTATGTTTTGTTGAGACCACCAAAACTTCTCACCTCACACTCCTGCAAACTCTCGACTTTTATCACATAAACACTTTTATACTTTAATACTAGCGGCTACACTGATTCTCGTCCCACCACTCATTCATTTACCTTTGTGCATCTCTGCTCTGTACATACATTTCATACTCCGTATGTTACATATTTTCTTTGCTTCACTTACACACTTCTGAGATGTAACTTCGTGAACAACTTCATTTTTTTTTTTTTCTTCAAATCTGTCAACCTTAATTTCTATACGTTTGTTTGTCAAATATCGATAGTATCGATATTTTTTCACAATTTTTCCAAGTCTTACTCTTTTTTTTTTTTTTGTGTTACGGATGAAAATTGGCAAACTGTGTTTTCTAGTAAAGGATTGCTGCGCGAGAATTTCTTTTTTTAATCTTCTATTTTGAAACAAGGTTTTTTTGTGATTCGCACTAAATAATCGTAATACTGATAAAAAGACCTTCAAAAATCTCTTTACTACCTATTCAAAAAAAAAAAAAAAAAAAACATATTCTTGCGAATGAGGAATACCTACTAAATTATTACTTACACTAAAACTTGTAGAATTCAATAGTTTTGAAATCAAATCAGGAATATTAAATCAAAAACAGGTTATTTAGGATAGATTATTCCTCAGTTCAGTTTTGGCAAAAAGTGTTGCTTGATATGTCA
This sequence comes from Ericerus pela, assembly GCA_011428145.1. NCBI lineage: Eukaryota > Metazoa > Arthropoda > Insecta > Hemiptera > Coccidae > Ericerus > Ericerus pela. The sequence continues at coordinate 225,541 of WOFM01000233.1, forward strand.
GAAAAATGAAATAATAAAGTTAATAAAAAATACTTTTCACTATACAAGTATTTTATTTTTCAAAATTGGATAATTTATTTCAAATGACTGAGGCGAACTTTCTTCGTACAAAATATCTGCGATCTTTTTTGTTTTAGACCAAAACCGTAATTTCTCTAATTTATTAGTTGACATACCTATACGAGTTCAGGGTGTCCGTAGGTTAAACAGGATGCATTCCAGAATCGATTTCTATAGTCGAAAAAAATTTTTAAAAAACTCTAGCGCAGCAAGTCGTAATAGAAAATGTGGGTTTTCTTAAACACAAAAAAAAAACAAAAAGTAAAAAAAATAAGTGCAATAAAAAAATTAAAATATGAAAATTATTTGGAAGAATGCTGAGCATGAAGTGACATGGAAATTTACAATGAAGTAAAAGAATAAAATGTATTGCAAAGTTATAAAAAACGTTCACAAGTTATTAAATGATTGATTATCAAATTAAACAAAAGCAAGCTTGCTTTCGACCAGCTTTTTTGGTTCATCTCAACTTTATAATATTCTTTTCTTATAAATAGTTTAAGATTTTTTTAAAAAACAAAACTGAGCATAATGTTGGAATATAATAAATTCAATGTCTGTACCAAATTTCGTGAATATTGGTTGAAAATTACGCATTTTAGAACCACTGAAGCCCCAAAAATGAAACATAACATGTAATAGACGAACCATAGGGCCAATCTGGATCAAAAACAATAAAGTTCATTCTTAGGTAGATCCAAATAAATGTACCTACCATAAATTTTCCATACTTTAACAGTTTAAAGGCCGAGTGATGCAAATCACACGAGTAGCAATCACCTACTTCATATGAGTGGCACATTGTGACGTCCGAAAAAAATCACAAAAACAACACAAACAACAAACAACAAAAAAAAAGAGAGCCACAGAAAGGCAGGTAGAGTATAGGAACTCCTGCATGGCCAAGTGTAGGAAAAGACAAAAAGGAAGAAAGAGGAAAATTCACCATTTTAGAACTGACACCCCAATTGCCAGAATAACCAACCACCCCCCTCCCACCACATGCCTGATTATTAGGCTATCATATTAATTTCGATTCCCAAATAAAAGTTACAGAAACAGAGTAGTAAAGAAAAACCATATATTTACTGCTCCTTCGTCACAGCTCCGCAGCGGCCTTGAGGCGATGCAAGTTCAGGTGATGTGGTTTTGGATGCTCTCGTTGCCCCGGCTGTTGTAGCCCCGCTGACAAACACTGGTACTGTTGAAACAGCAACTGGCTGAATCCTCTTCTCTGCTCCCGCTGCTCTATCTGGTTGAAGTCAGGTCCACTATGGAGGTGCGGTTTCTGCACCCCTCTGTGGTCTTTTTCGAATTCAAATATTTCGTTGGCTCCAAAAATAGGCATGAAACCTTATAAAATTAAGGATAATTTTAGACACACAATTCGCGATTTATACTGGTAACATTAAACGGTGAGGGAAGCATCCTCCGAGTAAGTTTTCTAATTTTGAATTAAAATTTAGTGGCCAAAAACCAACACTTTTGAGGCAAAGACCTCTACACGGCGCGATCCGACTGCTAAAATTCAACTAACTGTAGGCTAAGACTGTGAGGATTGCGCCAGGCATCGAGAGAAATTCCCCCCAGAACTCACCACTAATTGCATCGCCTCGTACACATCTCACACTACAAAATTACAGCCAATCCTGTGGAAGAAGATAGATTATTTCAGCCGTTGCATTTAAATTTAAACTTTAACGTATTTTTCGGTCTGTTAGGCGAGCAACCGAACGGACCGCCGAAGTTTAGGCAAGCAATTACAGGTATCGAACATAGGCTATTGTATAAACGTACGTATTTAGCGGCTAGGCTAAGTGGCGAATAATAAAAATACGGACAGGCTAAACATGTTAAAAACTGTGTAGCCTAGCCGCGTACGAGAGAAATTACGTAGTACAGATGTGATATTCGTTTGAGAAAAAAATTCATATATGTATATAATAATTCGAAAAATATTCCGGCGAATTTGTGAGCTGCGGAGAGAAAATATTTCGGGAGAGAAAAAAAACAGGGGAGTAGTGACGGGAGGAGACGTAATTTGGTCACAAGGAAAAATACAGGTCGGGCATCTCAACATGACTGGTTTTCACAACACCCTTCCCAAAAAAATTTCGCCAAAAAAAAAAATTTGATCGAAAATATATTTAAACAATACTAAAATGGAAAATTTTCCTTTAATTTGCGGTTTTTTGTTCGTTTATTTTCAAATAGCTTAGGGTAAATAAAAATTTTGATGGAATACTGATTCAAGTAAATTTTTTCTTCTTTCCACCAGTACAAATCTCAACTTTCTAGCTAAAATAGCCGCTGAGGAATTATTATTGAAAGAGGAGGGGTTTCTACATTCCATAAAATGGCAAATTTTTTATTAATTTGAGTTTTTTCATTCATTTATTTTCATGCAGATAAAGATGAATGAAAAGTTAAAAGAAGAACAAATTTTATTAAATTTTATCTGCTTTCCTTAACTGCAAACAGCAACTCTCTAGTTTGAATAGTTACTGAAGAATAATTGAGTGAATGAGGAGAGGTTTCTAGATTCCAAAAACTGGTCAATTTTATATTCTTTAGCATTTTTTTGGTTTGTTTATTTTCAAAGAGCTGAAGATAATAAAAAAATTACATGTAAATTTTATAAATTTCATCTTCTTTCCAGCAACATTAATCTCATCTCTCTAGCTTTAATAGAGGCTGAGGACTCATTAAGTGAAATAAGAGAGGTTTGTTTCAAAGCTAAAATGTTGTGCTCAATTGAAGTGGTAACTTGACGCTTCAGTTTTTCATGTATTCAGAAAGTCCAGAAATTTCATAATGCTGAATAAGACATAGTGGCATATGAAGCCAGAACAATTATTCGATAATCTTTGCAAGTTCTCAACTGCGCATGCGCGAAATTTTACTTTTCGATACTGGGGTAAAGTCTCCTACTTCACCTATATGCTCTCTTCACGCTAAGAAATGTGTGACATCAGAATCACAATATACGTGTTGCGGTTGGTTGTGGAGAGAGAAAAAGGTTTCGATGCACACTGTTATACAATGATAAGCATCATTTTGTGGAGTAAACAAATATCGTATTTCAAGCCAATAAGCGTGAATATGGTTTATGACGTAACGTACTTCTTAGCGTGAACAGAGTACCTACAGTTAATGCGCACGAAAACGTCTGTTTTTGGAGTAGTTGTTGCAAAAACAGTATTAATTCACTAGAAACATCTTGTAACTCTTTTTTGTTTTGTTTTTTATTTTTTTGCGGATGAAAGCTAGCTGACAATGTATACAGTAATTTTGCAACTTGAGAAATGTATCTGTTTTACGCACAACCGGATAGGTATCTGAGACAGAAAAATAAATTATGAAAACGTAGAAGTACCTAACTTTTAAAATGCATCAAATCGCTGTCAAACTTTGTTTCATTTATTAAGGTCTACCTTTAATTTCCCAACTTGTGAATATTTAATTACTATTTGCGTTGGGCTAACCAAACTGCAAATGTTTGAAACTTTGAAAAGCATGGTTATTAATCGAACCGTCGGTCAAGATGTTTTTTTGGGCGAGGGAAACAAAGTTAGCTCAGACAAAAGTTTTATAATTAAATGACCTTTAACATCAAGAAAAGAAAAAACTTTAAGGGGCGAATGAAATAACAATATTCGGATAATACTTCATGTCAGGGCAACGAGGAGGACCTATAGGATGGAAGTCGCGCGCATCCCCACCTCATATCCCGAGACGTGGGGTAACTCCCCGCCTTTGTGATATTCGCACTTTTTAAGTAGGTTTCCGAAGAAAATTCACTTTGTTAGAATTCACCCCGTGAAACGATCTAGTGGTAGGGATGATAAGTATTTATGGCCTTGAGGATAATCATCCATCAAGGAGTGTTCTGCAACCTCTGATGATCGAATAACATTTTTAAAACTTTGTTCTATTTAAATATTTTATGACTTTTGGTGAGTGAAATACCTACTCGAAATATTCACGCTAAAATGTTTAATCGATTTTAAACGTAAAAATGGTTACGTGATGGATGAAATGTGCGTCATTATCTAATTTGCCATCGAAGAACCTGGCAAACAAAACAATCGACGTGTTCATCACGACTATGGAGCGTAGAAGGGCCTTGATTGAAGTAGAAGAAGAAAAAAACCAAACAAATGGTGAGACACACGTTTCACGTGTCACTGGGTTTTCTTTCTCAAGTTTATCCAGTGACCCATGAAAATTGCCGCAGTATTGACCTTACCGTCGAGTCCAGACACAAAACAATCCGATGCCAGAGAGGAGGGTAAAAGGAAAAGAAAAAAGGAGAACAAGAAAATGGAGAAAAAGAAGACCACGTCAGAAAATAGAAGGAAATCAAACGCCCTCATATCGAATTATTTTCGCTCCATTAAGGACTTGAAAAATTACCTATTCATGCGATTAAATCGCCGGGTACTTCACTTTTTGCGGCCGGAATAATTGTATTTTAATTACGGTACGGGCGTGAAAGCAAATTTAAAAAAAAAAAAATTAAATAAATTTAACCGATTAGGTTAAAACGATGGCTTTTAATTAAAAGAAATTCGTTTTTAATTATAGCTTGGTTGTTAATTGAGTCGAGTGCTATCGGTGGAACACGGAAGACGAGCGATAAAAAAATACGAGCATACGACCATCCAGTAGTTTTCCAATTTCGATTTCAACACATTTGATATTCGTAAACGAATTTCCGTCACAAAAAACGCATTTTCCAAGTTAAACGTCTCTACCTGCAGCTCGAGTTCGTTCCTTTAATATTTACTGCGTTGCCTAGCCGGTGGATTCCAAAACAAGTTCATCAAAATTGGTACCCAGGTTATAAGGGTGCATATAGCTCTGTCTTAAGAGAGGGGGTCCACACATTTTCAGTCGTCTCTTCTGACCCCCCCCCCTCAAAAAAAATCACCAAAATTGATGAAAATACACAATTTTTAAAGGTAGAACCTTTTTTTCTTGACTAAGGGAAGTCATACCCGCAGAAACCCCCTAATATACGCTCTTGCCAGGTTGATAAGTTATGCTGAAATAAACAAACAAACAAAAAACATATTAAGTACCTATATATGTATCGAATTGATAATCTCCTCCTTTCTTTCAAAGTCGGTTTAAAAAGAAAGTTAAAAAAACCTGATATGAAAAAAACTGTTTTGATTCAACCATGAAAATAAAAAGAACAAGTTTTTACTGATCCAACCACTTGAGTCTTTTGCAACTGATCGCATGTTCTTCTATTTGCTTTACCTACTTACAATGAAAATTATGCGAAATATTGGTTTCGAAAATTAATTCGTAAAAAGTTACTCACCCGAAAGGAGACTGATTAAAATAACACTACTAAATTTTTCTTCGTCACCTTAGAACGAAACTAACTTAGTCCAAAAATGCCATTTTCGCATTATACACATCGAAATTTTCCTTGTGCTGCCCTCCATCACATAATATTGCTATCTCAAATCCATATTGCTTGGAAATTCAAATAAACACTGAATGCACCCTATCTTATGTGTCGAAATGAAATAATTTGTTCCCTGCAGAAGTAACGTGAGTCCACTTTTTATGTAGGTTTTCGAAGAAAATCTTCATGTTAAAATTGAACTGGTATTAAGAGCCAGGGTCCGTAATAGTTTCATTTTTCATTTCATAACCGGAAATTTTTGGCACTTTATTAGCTGAAATTCATACATATATATATATATATATATATATATATATATATATACATACACACATTTATGTTTCACACGGTACAGGTCATAATTCTTATTTCGTACTCTTATTCGAATATAGACGAGGAAAAACCCCATTGTTGTTTTTGGTTCAGATCGACCGAATGCTCTGGCAACAGCTGCTGCGAGAGCTAAGATGTGTACCATGTACCTATACCAGAAATTTTAATTTTGTTATATCCTAATTAAATTGGCTAAATAATTTATTGAATAAGTACGTACTACAAAAAAAGACTAACACAAATAAAAAGGTCACTTTTTATCACAGATCCACCTTTTAACTAAGACTTACAGTGGCCATAAAATTAAAAATTGTGAAAAAAACACTTTTCAGTGAGAAATTTCAAATTGGAAATTGAATTGTGGCATATTCGTGGAATCGAAACATTAATTCTTAAATTCAAAAGAGAGATGTTGAAAAATATTCAAGTCTAAGGTGCCCTTTTTAGAATTTATTGAAAACTAAAGTGAGAAATTGAAGACAATTTTATAATTTGTTGAGTTTCACCGTCAGAACCTACCTATAATCGTACAACTAAAATTTCTCTTATTTAAACATTTACTGGAGCGTAACGAATATGAAATTGCAAAATAATGAGTTCAAACAGAATTCATGAGAACAACACAAATCCTGAGTACCTACGAAAAATGTGACAATGCCTTGAACAGTATAATAAATAGGAGAACTTCCATTTAATAGATTTAAATTACTGTTGAAAAGAATTGAGAATTTTTTTGAAAAATTACAATATAGGCTTATAAATTAAAGATATGTACCTATATTGAAAAATTTCGAGGTTTTGTTAAAAATGAGTCGACAGGATATTATATTAAGTACCTATATAGATACTTACCTATCCGTGTTTCTTAGAAAAGAAAAAATTAGAAGACACACCTTCTCGAGTAAAAACCATGCGAGTATAAGTTGAAAGAGGGAAGTTGAGATTAAGTATATTTGTTGAGATTCCTACTAAGAATTTGTCACGCGCCTTCTACATTTTTGGTATAGATTATTGTCACAAATGATTATTGCGCCTGCTTTTTCAGCACATTAAAGCAAATAAAACAAAGTATTTAAAAATGGCCACCAGTACGATGGAAGGTTTCCTACTTACATGGGAATGTAACGTAAAGTGATATTTTTGACCGTTTGAATTACACTCTTAATCAACGTACTTACAACCGCACTCACTGATTCCCCTCAAAGACGGTACTATACCAATTTACTTAGAACTTTCGAGCGCAAATTGCTGTCGGTCGCAGAGCGCCGAAAGTTACTCGTAGGTTTTTATGTTTGATCCGATGCGCACTAACATCGGATGCACTGGAAATGCCTCCAGATAAATGTGAAACGACGAAATAAGTAACGTTTTCAGGTTGCCAGGTACCTACGTCCAAACTTACTGTCTTTTCTCAGGCCCAACCCCACGACGACTGCTACTATTTTGATTCCTCCGTTCGACTAATTTTCCAGAATGAATCATATCTGCAGCCAGGCATACATTATTTTGATCATCCGCATTACCTTCCAGCGCACGTTCGTCGAAATAAATGGAGAAAAGGCCAACACCGCGCCACACTATTTACGGGCCAAATAATTAGTTAATTCGTTATTCATTACGCTAATGGATTACGACGAGTAACGGCTCATTATTATGAAAGAGAGGATTTTGCGTATGCTAATTAAATTGTTCTTCTGGTTTCAAAAGTGGAGTGTTGTCCTGGCTTGGGGTTACCCTTCATCCTTTAGCCCCTTTTCCTCGTCCAAAATCCCTTATTTTTCTGCTCGAAAATCAGACGAAACTTTTGGTGCGTTTATGTTATAACGATTCAAATGGAAGAGGAGGTGGCAAATGAGCGGGAAAGAGAGCGAAAGAGTAGAGAGAGAGAGAGAGAGAGAGAGAGAGAGAGAGAGAGAGAGAATGAGAGAGAAAGCGATAGGTATAGTAGAGAAGGCTAGCGAAAGTGTAATTATGTACTTTGTCGCTCTCGCTCTCACTCGCATATCCCATCTCTCATCATCTCTCGCTCTCTCGCTCTCTCTCACTCTCTCTGTATCTCACTCTTTCTCCCTCTCTATTCCTCTTTAGGTAGCTACCAAAAGTTTTGATTATTTTAACGCTCGATTCGTCGACAATTAAGTTTGCCGTTGCTCGCAAAACAGAAAGTTCAGCTTTCTAGTTAATACACTCCGGCACTACACACAACACGCACTCCATCCAATCTCATCACACCCTTGCGCACCGACAGACAACCCCCCCCCCCGCCACCCACCCCGCAAACACACACGTAGTGGGAAAACGTTTTTGTGGTATGCGAAGAGATGTCATTTTTTGGCGGCGACAAAAGCAAAAAGAGAACAAAAACAAAAACACCAACAGCAAAGACTAAAACAAAATAAATACACACCAGCAAAACGGCGCTTTCCAACGTATTCGGTTTTGCACCCTTAAATCATTCGTCGTCCTCTTTTACTCATTAATTGTCAAGTGTTGGAACACACCAAGTGAACTATTTTATTATACACTCCGAACACACGCGACAGTCGGTACGTCGTGGCGTCGTTGTTTATATTACGTGATTCTTTATTGTCGAACAACTCACGAAGTACTTTTGCCACTAATTTCGAATTAAGCATCGTTATGCTTCCCATTTCCAACTTTGAAATCGAATTCGAAGCCTTCTCTCTCTCTCTCTCTCTCTCTCTCTCTCTCTCTCTCTCTCTCTCTCTCTCTCTGTAATGCCGAGCAATCGTGTTTTAATTAAATCCATTGTAAAATAAGCGCGTGGGTGAAAGGGAGGACTAAACGCTGGAGTTGGTGTTCTTGTACCGAAGCTTTCGCCACTCCAAAAAAGAAAAAAGAAAAAAAAGGTTAGCCCCTAGTTTTAAGGAAAATATTTGTTTCATATTAAATAATTACGTTGTTAATAGATGCTCGATTAGAACATGTAGGCTCCACAAGCAGCAGGTCAGGTAGCTGGACACCTGGCCTCGATGGTCCCAGAAAATCCTTGAAAACGTTAAGATTACGTTAGCATAAATGGAAACTGAAATTTTTCGTACCGATAGTACATCCACATCCATATATGTATGTAAATCACTTTTCTGTACTCCGTAACGGAAACTGCTGTGTTACAGCCACACGTGGCAAATATTTGCAACGCACGGAATTTTGAAAAATTGATCAAACCTAAATATCAAATTGAGATATAATTTTCGAATTCCAATATTCCTCTTTCTGACTGTGCGACTGCGACACATAGGAAAAATTCAATTTTCCTCCACTGCCTATACTGGTTGAATAACTCAACATTTGAACGTGCCGAGTCAGCACTACCTTAAACGCATTTGAAAATTAATTCTCTTGTGACTACAATAGGTAGGTACGTCCTTCTTTCCTTAATGCAACGACTATACCTAATTACCTATAGGCTTATGTCTGATACTCGGAATTTTGTTCGAAAACTTATATATATTTTTTGAACCACTGTAGCTATTACCACCACTGGGGTTTGAACCTGGCAAACTCGTATGAGATCAAGTAGGAAAAATCGGCAGTGTGATCCATGTGACCACTATTTCTGCCTACTTGCTCTCTAGTTAATTCAGTTTGATATGCTTGCAATGATACACATTCCCTGCAGCCGTTCCCTCCAGTTTGTTTAAGTTGAATGGCAAATACGTCAACTGTGGTTTTTGGGAGTGATATAAAAGGATCAAAGTGAGGTGATATGTGAAGCATAGGGGAAATTACGTTATTGCTACTACGATCTTGCCAAGGTGTGTCAACCCACGTTCAGTGCTTTATCTAATCAAGTGAAGCCAACTAGTTAATTACCTTTATCGATTCGGGTACTGAGGGAAGGGTGCGTTGTAATGTACTTTGCTTCATTACCATTCTGATAGATTGCATGGATTTACCTGACTCCATTTCTGAATTAACATAGACATTTTAGGTAGATCATGTACACTATTCGTGCACACTATTCATCCCTACAGATCTATTTAATTTTTATTTAATTTTTGATTAGCCCCCTTGTGGGGTACATGAGCTCTAAAGCATTCTGAAAACAATTTTTATTTTCTCAGAAGAATGCGTTCTGAAAGGTTGGAAATCACTAGTACGTAGGCGTTGTCATAACTGCGGTTTGAACCTGGCACACCTACATGTGATCAAAAAAGAAAAATCACCAGTTTTATCACTGGTTGATGTGTTTGCAATGATACACATTCCCTACAGCCAAATTAGATAATATAACAAATCATACTGCAGAAATTTTAATACTACTGGTTTTCTACTTTTAACACAAGCTATTAGATAGGTATATGTTTATTTTTTTAGGTTTACTCAAATTTTCTGACAAGGTTTTCAAACGAGCATCATCATTGTTATAAAATAATTTCTTTATTTTACTAGTCGTCTGTCCTCTACGCAACAAAAATTTCAATCTCTCACTGTGCAGAGTCACATGATCGGATATTCTTCAAATTTTGATATGTGACAAGGTTTAGGATAGGGATTTGTCTACCGACCATTGTGTGTAGTTAACAGAGTTATTAGATATTTGTAACAGATTTATTCGTCCATTATTCCATTGAAAAATACATTCGTACACATGAACAAAAATATGTGGAATTATGTAAACAGTAATGCGTTGTTTACAAATTAGACTCTTCTTCTTCTTTGTGACAAGTCTTTTTCCAGTTCACTCTTCTTCTTCTTCTTTCTTACCATTTATACACACACACACACACCCACACACTCATACCTATTTTACACTAATCACAGTGAACACTAACATACATAATAAAATTGTGTATATAAACTCACTTTTTTGTGTAGACAATGCTGATTATTACCAGGAACTCATTCAATCACCTATTATATGAAATAGTATTATATAAAATTATCTGTACTGTATGTACAAAATTATTATATTTTAAAGTATCGGTTGTGTTGTTATATTGTGTTTAAAAGCTTAACCCAGAAAAGTTAAGGTCCACCATATGAGTGTGGATGATAAATTAATTAAAACAATTCACATTTAATTGATATACTCGTGTAAGGTGTAACACATAAAGTGTTCTAAAATCATAAATTCAGACACCTTTTATGCCTTTACAATATTGACCATTAAGAGTGTGGCCTTAATTGGATCACCTAAGCTTACTCCGTACCTACGATTCTAATTTATAGGAAAATATATTGAAAGTTTCTTCAAATTACAACTTTTTTTATGGTATGTTCTTGGTGTTAAAAATCACGTTTTACAAAGTTCATCGTAATATAATTCAGCAACTGTTTTGGTTCTAGTAACTTGCGATTGATTTGATTCGATTCAGCAGGACAAAGTACATAAAGTAGGTACGATAAAACGACAATTTTCCAAATTACACCCCTCCTACTCCTAAAATGTTATCCCAACCCCGGAATTTTCATAAAATCGATAGTTCCTCAATTTTATTTTATTGTCAACATATTATTCTGAGCAACCTCTCGTGAACGAACGTATATTTTGCAACACCCAACAAAAATAGTTATTTGTGATACAAGTGCATAAAGTAGGTGATTTTCAATTTTGTCTCATTGAAATATATTTCTTCAGAAAAAACAAAATAGGCTCTTATTATTACAAAATCAACATCAGAAAAAGTATCAATGAGGAGAAAACCGAATATTTTATTCGAGCTATGATTCTTCTAATGCGTTGTTATTAAATTAAAAACTATATTTTCTGATGTAAATAAATAACGACACCGTTGAAAATGAGACATTTTTCTCTGAAAATGTGTAACAATTTGATGAAATTTACGTCAGTTTTTCCTGTATCTTGTTAACGAGAATAGTAAACCTGTCATTCGTATTACCCAATAAACGATTTCTGATTGAAATTATTGATTGGTAGATTTCCTCGAAAACTCGAATTCATAAATAATCCATTTTCCTCGAAATATTTTTCTCTTGCTTCTTTTTCAGTTTGTATAAATTCATCTTTATTTCGAACTACAATAAACAACAACCATTTATATAAGTAGTCTACCTACGGTAGGTAAATAGATTTTATCTCCTCATTAAAGTGTTGCTTTTTTTCTTTCTTTCTTTTCTTCTTATGAACCATAGCGCATTTATTGGTATCGGGTAGTTCTCAAATAAAGAAGCTATTTCAATAGATTGGGTTGGGACTCTTCTATTGTGTGAAAATGCTTTTGCAGTTACTGCGCGTTTCTATCCATTATTGCGAAGAAAAGGTTCTCTGTTTTCCTATATTCGTATCTTTTTTACTCCTCTACCAGGTCTAAGCGTGACTTTTATTTACACCGTTAAATGTGCTTTATAATATACATTACGAACAAATTAGCTAAGGAATGGGTTCGTCTTTAAACTGCGTATTAAGGCTGAAATACATGTGGTCCTAGTATTTTCAGAATGCTAATAAAGTAGACTTTGATTCAAAATTAATGTTGAGGTTGAAATTTTACTCCGTAGAAAAAAGCAAAAGGACGAACTAAAGCCGGATCTCTGTATTAGGTGCTTGGTTTACTTTTCGTATCTTTGAAATTCTCAAGAAATATATGTAATTACCTAATGTACGTAATATGTACAGACTCTACAGTATAGGCTTTATAAATTGCAAAGTTTGTGTGCTTGTAACGCCACAAATCCAGCACCGTTCAAGGGACTAAAATAAAATTTTCGAGACTGATTTGTAATGTCCTAAGAGAAGTTTTAAGCTGTAATAAAAATCTATAGTCACTCTGTAGATCTAAAGTTGGTTCATCTATACCTCCCACTCGCATGATGGTTCTCAGCTGTACGGTGACCTGAAGCGTTTCTTTTTCAATTTCACTTTTCAACTCGCTCTCAAAAACCTTATACCTAATCTCTTTAGCTTATATTCTTGTTTAAGTATCATTTACCTCTCCACCATTATTTACTTCTCTTCTAATTAGAATGTCTATGCTCACCTTCTCGTCTTCTATATTATTTTTGTTGCTTCTCCTAACACATTTTTATATAACCTACTGATATTCTTCAAATCTAAACACCGAGTATACTTAATTACTTTGAGTAAATAACCATTTTTTTTTTTTTTTGGTATTGATAAAATATTTAAATATTTTTCAAAATTCTATTTAACTTCAAACATTGAGATTTTTAAGTGAATTTCGAAGAGTCTATAGCTACCTAATGATGAAACAACCCTTTCTTTGTTTTTAATTCTTCAAATTATTCACAAACTATAGCCCAAAGTCAAAGTTTGTACAAATCCGAAGCCTTAATCCTTGTTAAAACGATTTTAATCAATCCTCAAACGAGAAAATTGATCAATTTTAAGCTTACTCACTTATATTTTCGTTTTGATAACGTATAAACGCACTAATAAGTGAATTTTCTTGTAATTTAGTTCCAACTATCTACGATCGGTTCACAAACAATAACGAAGACTCCATACCTACCAAAAATACTTTTTTGTTTGCGGAATAAACCAGAAAGAAACTTTATATTAGGTATTAATTTAAGTGACAATATCGGTCTTAATAATTAGATGAAAATGTTTAAAACCGCGCTTCTGCAAATTTCAGTCTCTTTTTTCAAAACAAATTTAATTTACTTTGTCTGTTAAGAAAATTTAATCATGTATTCGTCGTAGGCCTACATAAAATCAATGTTAGGTACATTCCGTCGTTATTGAAACCACGGCCGTGTTGTAGAATGAAAATATTCAAGGAATTCCAGAGCACTAAAAAGGCTCAAAAACCTTGTTGTTTGAAGGAAACTGAAAGCAAGAAGAGAATCTCCAACGGCAATAATTTGGGGTTAAAAATAATTCAATCGGAAAAGTTGAGGACTATAAGTAGCACTCGATATTTTTCTCAGCTATACCAGTAAACTTTAATTTACAGAATATCTCTTGTCTTATTATTCTCCCCAATGCATAAGTATATTATCCGAAGAGAAGAGGATTGAGAGCAGGACACATGTTCATTGAACATTTTTTATTTGTTTCAAAGTTTATAATCTACTGTTAAGGCCGAATGCACGAATGACACACAAGTACCAAAGGTGTTACGAATTATTATTAAAAAATAATTAAGTAGGTACCGTTAAAAACTTCAAACGCAGTATTCAAATGTCAAAGAGATGAACTATAGTAAGCATCGTATTGGTATACTTACCTATAATTAGAATTTCATTAGTCGCTGTTAAAATTTGCCTATCGTTCTTGCATTCGACCATTCAAGTTCAAAATGTTTCTCAAGAAACACCCTGTATTTTTCTCACCCAATAACCTACAGATAATGAAGGAAAAATTTCAGTAGGCCCAAGTCAGTAGTTGAAAAAAACTTAACATTATCTACAACCATCCAATAGGTATATTTACCTAGAGAAAAAAATTTCAAAATTACCTGTCATATTAATCATAATTATAAAAATTAACTGATAATGAATGGTTGCTTTTCACTTTAAGTTTGATCACTTTCAAGGTTACCAATAATGCCTTAACGATGCTCAAAAAATTATACTGATTACAGTATCTATAAGTAAAATTTTCGGAAAATTGATTGAAGAAATGGATATAAAATTTTTACGTTAGCATAATATGGTATAATTTCTACAAAAAATTTTTATTTTGTTTGAATATTGCGTCGTACATGAAAAAATATTTACCCAATAATTGCTAAATTTTTTTTTCTGTTACCTGTAACGTAGACTGGCAAGTATCCGATTGAAGAAAGAATTCCTTTCGTCTTATCTATTCTCGAAACTTTTAACTGGGTACATACCGCACTTATATATTGAAAACATCGATGTAAGTTTAACTTGTAAATTATTTGCTCGCATTCTTATTCTTTCTTTTTCTTCAATTCGCAGTTAATTTTTTCAAATTTTCAAATAAATTATCCCCAATTATCTCCAAAAAACTCGTTATTAATTTTTTTTTCACTCTCAGAACTTGGATAGTTCAATTTTTCGTTATCATAATTTTATAGCAGTTCCGTAAGTCGAAAATCATAAAAATCCCTTCGTTATCTCTCTTACTGCTGTCAAACAAGAATACGTCTAGGTGACGAAAAAATGGAGAAACAATACCAATTTTAAAATCCTCAGTGTTTTCATAATTACATGGCGAACAGGCGTATCAAGTAATATATTTGGCAAATATGCTAGAAAATTCACGATTTGAAAAGAGAGCGAGAAAGCCAATTTCATTGGACTGACATTCTGCACCATGCCCCATGGTAGGTACACCATCTAATTCGACATCAAGCTTCCCCCATCTACACCTAATGTAAATGAGTTTAGTCTAATCAACTACAACTTAAAACCATTGGCATAAGATCAATGTGGTACGCAACCCCAGGTAGCAGTATCCATCCACAGATAACCAAAATATTTCCACAACACTCAGTAAAATAGAAATCCGAATGCATTCTCCAACAATTAGGTGAATACGTCACAGACCTAGTACTGACTTGCGCAGCTAGTCAAAGTCTGTTTATATCGCTTAAAAGCGTGCATACATTTTCGAAATAAAAAACCAAATTTAGCTATCTGAGAACCGGAGCAGTCGCCCATTGAGAAGGGGTCAACCTGAATTACCTTGTCGTTATCTGAGTACGGGCCGAATGCTCGAGAAAGAAAATATATCCATTATAAATAAACAAATAGTGTAATCGAAAACAAAACTAAACAGAAAAAATTTAAATTCATCCTATCAATGGGATGGTTCAAAACTAGTTCACAGAGCAGAAAAAAAGTTTACATCATGTAGGTATTGAAGTTGCAGCTCCATCGAGAAAGAAAAAAATAAAGTGGAAGCCAAACTGGTTTCTAAATTAGTGCGCCAAGACGCACTCGGCAGAAAACTGAGACTTCAACCACCAACGGAGAGGCGTATGTGTTGGTGAAGGAGGGGAATATTAAAAGTAGGTATTGATAAAAAATAAAAAAAGGAAACAACAATTTTTTGTCGGAGTGCAGACCTAAGCTTGGTGGTTAGCCTAAACTCGGCTGCTAAAGGTGACTGATTATTATTTTGAGAGAGTTTTGTTAATTTAATTAATTTAAAAAATTTTTACTCTCATTAAGGCAGGCAGTATCCGTCTTCAATACCATGACGGAGGGCTGTAAGACAAAGATCAAGATTTCCAGGAATACCATAGGTTTTAGGTCTCTGACTGGATTTTGATCAGCTGTCTGAGAGTGTAGATACATATAGTCCAATTTGTGACCATAGAATGTCAGATTTTACCCTTGATTGCAGAAACCTCACAAATTCAGGGAACTTTGAAACATTTTGTCAAATTTTACTAATTGATTGATTGATAATTGTAACGCATATTTTCATCTATTTTTAAATATGACGAACATATTCATCTACACCTTTTCAAATACCAAAAATGTAGGTATTCATCAATAATAAAACATCCTATAACTCTTTGTAAACAACCACTAAATTATCCGTATTTTATTTTATGATATAGATATAATGTATGTATATTCATCTCCTAATTGTGCCTGTCCCTCGAGTATATCATGAGTCAGCACAACCCTATAATAACAACACCCTCCTCACTTAGCTATCCAATACGTAAACTTACATACCCCAAACGAGTATATAAACCCTCGATTCGAAGAAATCATTATATACAGTACCTGGAGCCTCTCTTATAGAGCTACTAGTTTATAGACAGTCTTGTATAAAGGGTTGTAATCCCATATGCTAAATTTATTTTATAATAATTAACGTATTATTTGATGTACTGTGTCGTAAAAATTATTTGTTAAAAGTGTTAATTCAACTTCGTGTCTTAAAAATTATTTAGTCTCTCAAATATGTCAAGGTCCACAATAGTTGTGGATGATAAATTGAATATTTAAATTATTATAGAGGTATTAATGCTTGTCCAGTGTTAAATATCTGGTGTATGGTGTAACACTGAAAGTGGTTCTAATTATGTACATTACCACCTCTTTTGGCCGTTACAATAATACTGTATAAACTTTGGTAGATGTAGCTGATACACAGGATGAACCAGCTCGGATGTTTAATTTTTTTGAAGAGTTCTTCAGATGAGCTTGCCTAGGGAAAAGAAACTGCACTGATGTGGTACACCGATAGGGATGGTGACACAAACCTTACATTTTGCTGCCTTGAATTCTGATTTTCACAGCACCAAGTCTGACTACACAAGTTGACAGATACGGCCTAATATTAAAAATAATTACTTCAAAATTTTTTCAAAATAAAATACCCTAATAATGATAATTCTCCGTGAACGCACCTAGGCTAAGCTACCTACTTGTTTAGCCTAGATTCGTCTTGCTGCGAAAGTTCTCCCTCTACTTGCAATTCTTTCGACCTTTTTTTTTCTTTTTTAACTTTAAAATCAGTTTTTACTTTACACCACTATCTCGTTGCTGTCTTATCGAAAGTGGCTAAACCTTTGTCTAAAATTCTGTACCATCCGTTACCTATCACCGATATCGATATATTTTTCGCTCTCTCTTAATTTTGTAACATGAGAGTCGCGTTTCATTAGGCTAAGACTATGTGACAGTTAAATGTTGTAATCATCCTTTTTTTTGTTCATGTACAAACACCTTTTTAATCTGTCTCAATTTTTGTTCAATACATTGTTTTGTTTTGTAAAAATGGACTAAATTTTTCTATTGTCTGTGAACCAGTCCTTGGTCTACTTTGTGATGATGTCGGCTAACACTTCTTTCAACAGGATGTTCCTCGAAGCATACAGGCTAATCAGGTAAAGTTTTTAATAATAATTATGCATGGTTAAAAGCGCAGTCAAACGAATACCTAGCTGTCTGTGCAGTTTAGGCAAAGCTCTTACATCTCTGTTGGATACTGCTGCCAGATGACATCCTCGGTTTCATATTAATTAAATTTGTTGTGAAAAGTATGTTGGTTTTGTGATTTGTTTCCGTGGGATTTACCCACCCTGGGTCACATACCACAAAGTTGGAGTAGTTATGTACCAGGCAAGGACCACATGCCTGGTATGCTTGGATAGCCAATCCAGATTCTGTTCTTAATAATCCCTGAAGCTTGATATTTACTAGAACTTTATTAATGAAAATGGCAGTTGTAAATTTTGCAATCCTCTTGAACAAAATTTACCCATGAGAAACCATAGGCCACCCCTGCCACTTTAACTACCTATTCTAATTTCGTGAAAGTTGTCTAAAACATCATAGTAATAAAAATACGGAAAGTTCTGAATACTTGGATTTCATTAAGTTATACTAATAAATAATTTCTTCAATGAAACAAAGTAGAATACATTACAAATTTTTAAAACGAAATGAGAGATCAAAATAGAAACAAAATGCAAAATTTCTTATTTTACAAAAACATGGCCCTAGCATAAGCAGAGCCAATAGTTGTCGAAATGAATGCCAGAACTCAGTAGAAGAAATGCTGACTGGAATCATAGCCACAGACGAGCTACAGACTATAATCAGTTGAGATAAGGCAGATCGAGATAAAAATTTCCCTCTTTCAAAGACATATATGACTTTGAGAAAGATGCTAGAAAACCTGGTTACCTTAAAAAATTCAGGAGGCCACCAATTTTTGACAGTAAAAGTTGTAAATCTACCTGGTGAGCCTGTTAATAACTAATGCATTTAGTCAGTATGAGGTCATTAGCTAGAAATTTTACCCAACCTTTATAAGAGTAACAAAATTTTTAATGCTATTCCGTTTGTCGGAATATTATATGTACGGGCTGCCATATCTCTGTACCTATACATTTTCTTTCAAGTGTATTTTGCTCGGGCATACATTATTGAAACATCCGTTAATGAAGCAGAGCGAGACACTTTTTGAAATGAAAATGTGTTACCGATTCAATTATGAAAGAGTTATTTTCATGAAATTTTTTAAAATTAATTAATTTCGAACATTTTTTCCTCTTCGAGACATCAATTAATATTTTAATTAAATTAAATTCCTTTAAAATGAAAACCTATGAAATCGCCATTACCGCTGTATCAGAATTATATTCATCGAGGAGTTCTTTCCTAAAACCTGATGACTAACTTTGTTTTTTTTTTATTGTGTGTTTTTTTCTAGGTAAAATAAACAATGCGAACAACAAGTACGTGAAAAATGATTCGCGCAAACAACGCACTTCGGGTAACCTCAGACTGGTGAGTTTCGCAATTCTAGTTTACTTTTTTAAGATAAAGAATAATAACGTACAAGTTTTCCTCGACGTACGAATTTCTTTTCTCTTTATTTCCTCCTTTCGTTAAAGTACCTATTCGTGTATAGGTGTACTCGAGAAAAATCAATTTACAAGGAAATTGTATAAAAATTTACGCAACCCTAACGTACGGGCAGACGTCTTGCTGTTCTACCTTAGCGTATAGTTCTGTTTTTGTTGTTCATGTTGTTGTTGTTGTTGTTGTTGTTGTTGTTGTTGTTGTTGTTTATTTTTTATCATCGATAGGGAAAAAATTGCCGGATGTAATTTTGGAAAAACACGAAAAACGCATGTACTCAGATATTGGGAAAAGGAAAAATATACCGAATAATCCCCACCTTTAGGATAGTAACGTCTTACATTAGTTCCTCCATTTGTAAAAAAAAAAAAAAAAAGTTACTCAATTTATAGGCTTATGTGGCACGCAGCCAAGAAAATAAAATTTACGTTGACGAGAAATTGAAAAATTTTTCGACGCAAAATGAATGTTGAACATAATGCTGAAGATTAATTCCGTCAAGTTTACACTTTCGACGAAAAATATCAATGGAGTTCTCGTATTGTTGTGCGAACACAGAAATTTTCAACGAAAAGCTACATCAATGTTAACGAACTTGTATTTCAACTCGTGAAAAAAAATTAAGATTGCTGCGAGGAAACGTTTCGTAGACTAAAACGAAAAATTTAAATCAAAATATAAAATTTTATTTTAACTTAATTTTAAGTATTCTTCTAAAAAACGTAGAAGTGTGATGAAGTTTTAAGTTCACTCGTTCTTATTGGATATTATACAAAGTCTAATGGGTAAAGTCGTATTTTCAACATATTGATGTTATTTTGTCACCTTTTATCGAGAGAAATGATATTAATACATATTTGTGGGTAAACCTCCATACCCACAGGCATTAAATATGGATTTGCGTGTTCCTTTCTTGTCTACCGTTTTGGTAAGGCAGCCAATCTCTTACGACATCTGAAACCAGGGACTAACGATAGGCATCGCCAGGGTTTATGTTAGGCGAGTATTGAGTCTTCGTTGCTTACCTAGCATTTAACCGCCGTGCTGTACGTGTATTTAGGTAGACATATTTACGCTAGGCTATATTTGTAGCATCTAGGCTAAACAGAGAACAAATTTGTAGTTTGTCTGTTACCCTATGTACTACGAACATGCATCTTTATTTTAACGTCAGTAGACTAAAGTGTGTGGACTTGGTGATGGACCAAGTCCAGAGAATGTCGACTGAGACCAAGCCCCAAGAGAAAAAAGGAACATGGTCCCCACAATATTGATTACTAGCTGCTTGCTCCAAATGATTCCAGTTTCCAGCTAAAGAGATACCAGCATCCCTTAGTTCACTTTCTAGGAGTAACATCCCCTTTGTGTAAAGTTCATATTTGAATGCATTTCTCCCCCTCTCACACTCTCTCCCTGTCTGTATACTCTTCTTTCCATTCTCCCTCTCCTTTCACCTATCACTCATTCTTTCTACCATTTGATATTTCTCTTCCTCTTCCCCTCACTTTATCGCTCCATCTTTCTAAAGAAATAAATTATTAGAACGCTCTCTAGATAGGTACATGATTTTAGGATGCTCTGGAATTACGAAAATCAATTTTCCCAAGCAAAATCAGTCAAAGAATAATGTGCCTCTTGGTTGGGAAGCACAGAATAGGCGGGCAGAAAAATAATTATTAGCTATTCAGGAAACCAATCCCATCAAATTCTAAAGGTAAAACCTTTATTTGACATGCATAATGTACCTAGTTGTGGACTTTACTATACATACTTGCGGTAATTCACTATCAATAATTTATTTTAAATTTTATAACTTTTTGCAGCCTCACATCGCAAGAAGGGGTGAAGCAAAAACATGAACTTTTAGTAAGGACGATATGTTTCGAGGAAAAAATTTCATAAAATGTTTCGGAGGGGTTAACGTTAATCAAAATCAACAACTTTGTCCCCGGTAGGGCTACTGACTTCCAAGTTGGTTTAAAAATTCCTCGTTAAAACACGAATGTGCCTTGAAATTTTCAGTTCAATATGTATAACCATCCTGCAGTGATGGTTTAAACAATATAATTATGTCATAATATACATCTACTTGCATGCAAACCTTCCCATTTATAAGTCCAGTTATATTTTATCGATATTATAGTATAT
This sequence comes from Ericerus pela, assembly GCA_011428145.1. Classification (NCBI taxonomy): domain Eukaryota; kingdom Metazoa; phylum Arthropoda; class Insecta; order Hemiptera; family Coccidae; genus Ericerus; species Ericerus pela. The sequence goes on from WOFM01000233.1 coordinate 246,755, forward strand.
ATCGTGTATTAATCTTTAATTACAGTTCTGGACCAGTAAAGAAAGATGATTTCTGGTTAGACATGCCGGCGCTAAATAGGCAACCAGAGCGTACCTTTTGACGTATTTTGCTTTGTATTTATGTACACTGTCATTGTGAATTTAAGGGATCTCTTCATCAGATGTATTCTAAATTGATAAACTTAAGAAAAATGTACACGATTTGCATTTGGTGCACCATCGAGGGTACATTGAAATTGATTTTTAAGTAGGTGTTCTATTTAAAATCCACTTATTAATCTTGGTGTCATGGAACAATCTGGGGAGCAAGAGTGGGCAGATTCCTCGAAAGAATGATTCGAATCACAAACACCTTCAGTCCACACGAATCATTTTTCTACGAATTACCAATCCTCAGTCTCGAACGTTTTAAATAATTCTTTTTGACCTTGATACGAGAAAAAATTTACAAACATTCCAGTACTTTTTAATAAAAAATCATTTTATTTGGGAAAGTGAAAATTATAAAAAGTTCTCTGAAAAAACTTTAATTTTACAAAGATGAAATTCATGAATTTTTTTTCAACAATTATCAAATTTACAGGAATTTTTCGGGAATTTCTTGACTAAAGGAATAGAATTTGTGATCCGTTGTTCCGCTGTTTGTAAATAAATGATTCGAATCAGGAATCACATTGCTTTTTCAAAAGTGATTCGTGTCAGAAATTATAAATCCTTCTCAACCTCTTAAAAGAATTTAAATTTTGTTTTTTTCACGAATCTTGCTCACTCTTACTGGCGGTCGGGTAGGTACGTTTTTCGTTTCAAAACTCAAACAAAATTTTGGCACTAATAACTCAGATTTATATATATATATATATAAGCCAATTTCTTGTTACTATAGTACTGGTCACAATTTCTATCCGATAGTCACGAAATTTGAAATGAACATTAGTACTAAGCCAAGAACCTGACCTGTTGATTTTATTGAAAGGATCGACCATACGGTACTTCTAGTATGGCTATTTTCCTTTTTGTTTTGGTTATAAAATTTTCAATTTTCGTAAATAGCTACGAAATTTGAAACATATATTCAGTATGACTTATTATAACTTGCTATAAATTTTGGTGTGGATCGGCCGCACACGGTACTTAAGGTGTGGCTACTTTCGTTTTTCTTTTAGCTATACAATTTTCACTTTTCAACCAATTGCTACGAAATTAGAAACAAGTATTAATTATGATTTATTATAACTTGCTAGAAGTTTTGGTGCGGGTCGGTAATACGGTACATCGGTAATACAATTTTTGTTTTTATTTTGGCTATAAAATGCTTAATTTTGTACCAATAAGAACGTAATTCGGAACAAATACTTGTTATGATTTATTAATAACTTTTTGGTGACTACCTAATTTTATAATTTTCGAAAACCTACTGTTTATAATGAAGCTGCTGCTAAGTTAGACTTTTTTGTGTTAAATTTTCATTTTGTTCAATAAACGTACACATTTCATTTTTCATACTAAGCTAATCCTGCTAAATTGTTCATTTTTTATATCAAGGTAACACTGCTAAATTCGTTGATTCGGTGGAAACAACGAATTCGGTTTTGTGTTGAATGATGAATATAATCAAATACACACCCACACTAGCAAAACAATCATGATTTTTCATTCTGTTTGCATTTTTCATTTTTTGTTGCACATGACGTCATGTTTTTGCTATGTACCTCAGGTTAAACATTTCCAATGTTAAAACGTCGAAAATACGCAGAAGGTACGCTATGGTTGCCTACTTTTTCGCCGGCATGTCTTGACATTAAAAAGTACATTGGTCTTATGGTGGTTTATTGATCCAGTACTATATAGTTAAAGATATTAATATAACGTTTTATTATTTCACTCGGTAAAATGAGATAATAATCTGTCAGTTTTCGTGTCGCACTTTTCCAAAAAATGAAACAGCAGCAAGTTTCAAAAAAGAAGTTGAAACGCCGCACTTTTTGACATATCGAACGTACCTTCGGGTAATGCGGAAAGTATTCTTCCCCATATTCAAGGCACAAAGATGGAGTGCCTTCCAGTACGCTGTAATGCCGAAAGTATTTGGGGCTACAATAGTTGAAATTATTATGCATTTCAGAATGACGTGAAAGTTAATTTTAATTTCAGTCATAAACAATAATAAAATTCGTGTAGGCCGGACCAAAACCTAGAGCAGCGGGGGGAGGGTACGAGTATTCTCATAAAACGATGACAAAGACCAGCGACGTCCTCGGTGTGGATCCAGTTTTGGCTCATTACCAGTGATGGGCATACCGACAGCTACAAAACTGATTTCCTGCAGACAGACAATCTCACCTACGTTTACAATGTAACCAGCCAAGTGATGATCTAATCGCCAGTTCGTTTGGTCGAATAGTGATTCGTACATAATCTGTCTTTTAGTGTCAGGGATGACTGGCAAGAGTGAAAAATGGGAAAAAAATGTTCGCAGTCTACGAAAAATACAGCTAAAACCAATTTTTTTTAGTGAAAAGTTTTTTTGAAACGAAGAAATTTTCTGTTTCCACCTTACGACCGTTGCTCGTTAATTGTAAGGCTGGCCGAAGGATTAAATAAAAATTTAAGCTTTTCTTATTCTTATTCGTCTTCCTTCCGAATGGGTGAAAAACACGCAGCAGCGTACGTAAATGCGACTATAAAACTCGAGAAAATCGTTTTTTCCGGCAACGTAGTTAGAAAAATCTGTTTTTTTTATGTTTTTTTTTTTGAATTTAAAGGCAAAACTTGTGGGTGGGTTAGGTCCTAGCGAGGATGGAAGATGAGGGGGGTGAATGCTGTTAAAAGAACGAAAAACTATGTGGAACAAGGTAATAATACAGTATAGATAAGCGAATCATTTCTGTCTGTCTGTCTCTTTCTTGCTCTCTTTATCACTCTCTCTCACTCACACACACTTTTTCCGGCTCATTGTGTCTTTTGTACTCTTTCCTATTTTTTTCCTCCTATACAGTATTTCAGTCGTTCCAAGGTACGACTATTTTAAAATTATCGATCCGTTCTCAACGAATGAGTAAGCGATAAATGAGTCTAGCTAGTTTCACAGCCCCCCCCCACTCATTTTACCCGCCCACTACATTTACAACAATGCACACACACAAATTTTAGCATTAAAATGTCGCCCTATTTTCTCACCCTTTCTCCCGCCGTGTCCCTTCGCCGCACCTACAAACATTCACACGGACGTAAAACAGATTACGACGTATGTACACAAAAAACGATATGTGGAAATTTTATTAGCGAAACGTTTTATTTTTATTTTTTATTTTTATCTTTCATCTTGTTTTCTTCTTACCTTTTCATCGAGTGCCAAAAATACATTTTACCGCATCCACGCACCATCGTCTATAAACTTTCGGTTTCTTCGACCTTTTTGATGCCAAATTTTTCGTGTTTATATAATTTCAGCCAATTATGTCTCACAGCTGATTCCATTTAGCTCAATTAAGTTTGTCAAAAATGAAGGCTACAGTTGGGTAGACACCGCAAATCGGCCGTTGAAACAAATTAGCTAATTTTTTTTCTCAGAAAATGATTTTAAACTAACATTTAATACTGCCCAAGATCAGTTTCGAAAAATTTTTTGTTGAGGAAAAGAAAGTTTTGTAATTTAAAAAAAACATTTTTGTTTTTCTCTAAAACTACGATTAGGAAAAACATACTTGTTACCTGTGACTGCAATGTGTTATAGTGACACTAAAAATATGTGAATAATAATTATTTTTGAAATTTTCGCTCAGAAAAAAATGGCGGAAAAACGATCGAAATTTGAAAAATTAAAAAATCGGTCTTAAGTGCACTGAAGGGGGAGCAATAACCATTTTCCTGACAAATATTACTCATAATCGTGTTCTATACATATGTATGTAGTATACATAATATTGTCCATTGGGTGCAACTTAGAAAAAATTCTAATTCAAAATTCAAGTTAAAACTTTCAAAAAACTCTAACTCAGCAGCAGCTACAATAGAAAAAGAAGCTTTTCAAAGAGTAAAAATTAGTTTCAAAAAATTTATTAATAGATCATAATTGATGATTAGTGTATTACATTTTGTATCAATTGACCTAAACTTACACAGTTTAAAACCATTACCCTTTCGAAATCGAAACAAAAATAGATTTAATGGAAGTTCCATCCTGCCAATCCACACTAAAGTTGGTAGCGTGTTACAATAAATTAAATTGTAGTAAATATTTCTTTGGAATTTCGTAGCTATTGATCTAAAATTGCATTTTATAGCCAAACAAAAAGAAAAATAGTAGTACTGGAAGTACCATCTCATCAGTCCGACCCAAAATCAATTGGTCAGATACTTCACTTAGTATTAATGTTAGTTCCAAATGTGGTGCGCCAATCAGAAATGAAACATTCTACAAAATAACCTGGCTGACTACACAATTGTTTCGAAAATTTCTGGAAGATCTCGTTAGACTAGCATTGGAGAACCGAAGTCTTTAAAATCATATATGTCGGCCAAGTTCCCAGGAGTAAATCGGTTTTGTGCAGCGTGACCTGTGACGTCATCGGTTCCAATCACACATGCCAGATATGTGGTAGTTTTTACATAAGAAAACAAGTATTTCGCTTCGGAAAAACCCAAAACTGCGAGACATTCTGGCGCACACATTAACTACTTGCTATCTCTGAAGGTACTGCAAATTTGTCTTATTTAAACAACCAAAAAATAATGAGACGGAAACAATGAAGCTGGCAACGTCATTTGACTTGAAGGTTGTATTTTAATTGTTTATATCGAACTTAGCTGACGCGTCAAGATTTTAAAGACTTTGCTAGAAAACAACCCAAGTCCAATTTTAATCGAATTGATTTAGTCAAAAACAAACAAAATCATGCCCAAATAACTTGCCAGAGTTACATATAATTTGAATTATATTCAAGGTTATTTTAATTAATGAATAATGTACAACTTAAAGACTGAGAATAGGTTTCTCCAACATGCTGAATTTTCAAAACTAGTATTATGTTGCAAATCGAGACGTTGGTGAATTTTCTACCTTTGTACCCCATAAAAACACCGCCTAGCTGACCAAGTCAGTCGAGAAAATAGCCAACACAAAAACACAAAACTAAGTAAACAGAACCAATGTATTGTGTTACAAAATAAGATACCAATCAGAAATCCAGCATAACAAAATAATCGAACCAAATCGGTTAAAAACAAATTTAAAAGACAACCTGTAAATATTTTTCATGTAATTTAGAAAACTAAGTACATGGGTCTGAGTTGAAATTGTATCATTCACTGAAAAATTAATTACTTAAAGGCTAGCACAGCAAGCCTCGCTAGAAGAAGTAGGTTTCAAGAAAAATAATTATGAATTTTGATGGTTACTGTGGAATACCTTGTCGTGAGAGATATTCTCGCCAGAAGGAAATTCTACAGAATTTAAGCGTGTTCAGCCACTTCGTACATAAGTACGGGTAAGCGAAAACCAAGGCAAACACTGGCGATTTTAGAGCCGGTTTGGGTGGTTTATATACAGCTTATTTGCACGCACACAAACACACGTATGTAAGATAATACGTACGTTGGTGAGAATGGCCAGGTCGCATCATCCACTATCGAGATAAGAGATGGCTGGCCAGTTCGTGTACAAATCGTGACATTATCTTATTGTGTCATGATTCGGTACTCGTACATTACCTGCAAGTACGTACAGGTAATTATGATCGAACGTATTTTGTGTGTTTAACGTCACAAGGACGATTGTTTGCCTGCCCTTTGGGGCGGCGACTGTTGTTGAGGGGTCCGAGCCCCTATACCTCATACGGGAGAGTCTCCACAGTTACATTAATTGTCTGTAAGTTTATATGCGTTAATGGTATGTTATGATTGTATGAAATGTGTTAGCTGCTGACAAAATATTGGACAATGTGAAATTTAAAAGCATTAATTCTTGAATGAAAAATTAATTATAATGATAATGTATGGTAAATAATCATATAATTTCAAGTAAAACCAAAGAAATATAATGAAGTTATGAAATAAAATAAAAAAACATGAATATGTGGTTAATTTTTCTAAAAAGTTCATGTAAATTAGAAAAAAAATTGGAAAAAAAGCATTACTGAAAGTTAAGAATTACTTTTCTGATAAACAATAAATAAAAATTTCTTTTTAATAACAGTTGAGATCTGATTTGATCTGCAACAAAATTGGTAGCATGCCATAATAAATTATAATGAATATTTGTTTCAAATTTTGTACACATGGTTCCAAAAATCCACATTTTATGATCAGTATAAAAACAAAAATAGTGATACCGAAAATATCGTCAAGCCGATCCATGCTAAAATTGGTAGCATATTGAAATAAATTAAAAAAAAATATTTTTCCCGAATTTCGTGGCTATTGGAGCAAAACTGAGCCTATTATAGCCAAAATAAAAACAAAAATGGTGGTACCGTGAATACCGTCCTGCCGACCCGCATTAAAATTAATAGGTCTGATCCTTGACTTAGTACAAATGTTCGTATCAAATTTCGTGATTATCGTACAAAAATTTCGACCTGTACCGTGGGATCAAGAAATTGACTTATATATATATATATATATGAATTTTGAGTTATTGGTACCAAAATTTTCCTGAATTCATGAAACGAAAAACATACCACCCCAAACCCTGAGGGCTACTACCGCACCAACCATAGTAAGTAGATTTTCTAATGAAAACCTACTTAAAAAGATATGAAAATAATTTCAAGTTTCAAAGGTCATTAATAAGAATACAAAATAAAAAATAGAAAATTTATTCCTTACTATAGAGCAAACAAAAATTAGCATTTTGCAGGAAGGTCGACTTCGAATCGCACAACTATTATGAAGGCAAATAACGCGTACACTGCAGTCCTTTAATTGTAGATTTGTATAGTTGAAATGATCGAATTTAGTAGATGGAGGTAAATTATAATATTATTCTCGCCCAAAAACAATGTTAGAGGGGAGATGATATTACTATTTATTATTTAGGTCCTAAACTTGTCGACACTATTTCAAAATAAAACTATTACCAACATAATTATGGTCCAAAACTACGTTTTAAGGTTAGTAGCATTCAGGTGTACCGCAATATTCCTGGATGACTTAAATTGAAAAAATTAAGTGTTACTGCTAATCGACATAGAAACATTCAAAAAGGAGAAAATTCATGCGCTTTTTTTGGGAAACAAACTTCACAAATTCATTCGGAAACTTTTTTGAAACCAATTTTTGAACGAAGCAAAAAAATTTCGAAAAATCAAGTTGCCTAATTAGAAAATCATTTCTTATCACCACATTATCAGCCACCATATTAAAAATTATGTAGATATATCACTGGTTATGCTGATTAGCAGTTACTGTACACTATATTACCCAAGTCAAAAAAATACACTATGTATCTACTGATATACTAGCACCCAACTGAGTACCAGAGCCATAACTGCATCTTTACAATAATTATTTTCCCTTCAGTATTGATTACAATTCTCGTTCAAATAACATACGATTCAATTTGGGATGGCCGCCCGAAGGACTGATAGTACTACTAGTTTACAAATAATATTTTCCATTTTTTGAACAGACTTAAAAAAAAAGAGGAAGTTTTATATTCGTCGGACTCGGGTGCGAAGACATACCATAGTAGGTACACATATATATATATATATATATATATATATACTTTTATTTAATGTATGTTCACTGATTCCGCAGCAACGGCTAAACTAATTTTGATGATTCAGGATATATTTGAAAGAATTTAGTTCATATGTGGTCTCATTGAATTTTCGTCAAGATCGGATCAATACCGGATCCGTTGTGGATCCAAAATTATGAACTTGAAAATTAAACCAATTTTTGTGAAAATTAATATCGCGGAGTTGTTTTGGTTGCTGATTACGAATCCGCTGTCAGATTTTCGAAATTTAAAATTTTACTGCAGACTATACAATAAGGTGGATTTGAAATTCAGTATTAAACTAATCTGAGTGAAAGTTAGTAGGTCGTACGCACAATGGCGGATTTTATATTGGGCTCCTTTTTTTATTTCGTATTTAGAGAATTGAAACTCAACATTGAAAAATAATAAAACTTTTTCAAAAAAATAAAACCGACTTGAAAAAAGTAAGCTGATATTTGAAAAATTAACCAAAAAAAAATCCCTTAAAAAGAAAAAAAAAATTCCTGAAGATGTTACAACACCATCTGCTTCCTTTTCGAACAAAACTTTTTTAAGTTGCTGCCAAATGTCAAGCAACTATTTAGGTAAATTGATTTTTTGCCTAAAATTTTGCGTCAACGTAAGAAGTTTTGTTAAAAAAAAAAAAAAAAAAAAAATACGACGGTGTTATAATATTTTCGATCAAAAAGTGATGGTGTTACAACATCCTCGGAAATCATTTTTCCATTTTTAGTGCTTTCGTTAGTTCATCGTTATAATGTACGCTTATCTTTATTTAAATCGGTTTTAGTTTTTTGAAAAAAAGTTTTAATATACTTTGAAGGAGGAATTCAGTACGATAGATTTATTTTTCTCATCCTGAGGAACGCACCTAATACTGAAATGGTATCATTTCACCATTTCGCCAAACCAACACCTTGTTTAATATTATATAATACGAATATTATGATATCAGTCGTTACAGGAAGAAGAGTCTCGTAGTAAAATAAAAAAAATAAAAAACTGTAATGTGGAGTCAAAAAATTGACGAATAATAACCGCCTATAACGACCACAAACCTGTAAGTTATTAATGACATATATTATGAACACGATATGTATCACATTTCAAAATGTATGAAAATGAAATCGAATTTAAAGATACCTACTGCCTACTTGTCAAAAAAAGAAAAGACAAATAGAAAGAAAGTATAATAATAATAAGTTCTCTTGGGAGTTTAGATATCTGCTGTGCCACAGTCGAACAACACGCGTCATTAATCGAAAGAATGAGAAATATTTCGCCGTTTTCGTGGACCATTTTCATATTATGTGTTTCGATTTTGTGAACGGTGTACGACATTTGTCGCCATTTTTCTTTGTTTTAGCCAATGAAACCGAGTATCGCGATTCGGTAAAAATAATTTCTCATCCGATTTTAGCCACAAGGGAGCAGTTTGGCGGAAAAATTGTGGATGAGGCTGCACGAGGTGAAGTTATGGAACAGCGAGGTTGGAATTTTAAAACTATCGTGTCAAAAAAAAAGAAAGAAAAAATAAAGGTTTTCTTAGCTGAGTGACTTTGGAAAAAGTTTTGCTGTTTGTTCATTACGTGAGTGGATTTCGCATTTTTGTATTGATGTAAACATTCGGCGCGAACAGCGTTTTTCCTGACATACACACTAAGAAATAGTAGGTATCTAAAAGGGAAGCGTACTATAAGGTTCAATCGTTTTTTTGTTTTTGGTTTTGTTTTTTGCATTTTTCATAAGAAATTCTTAGTGTACAATTGGCCGGGTTGGACATTCGTCACTCGAGTAAATGAGTGATAGGCCTTTTTAAAAACTTTGTGTGTGTGTGGGTGTGTGTGTATATGCATGTATGTATGTATATATATATATATATATATATATATATATATAGTTCGAAATTTTGTGTTCACGGTTCTGAGAAAACTACGGGGTGGATAGGGCTGAAATTTTTACGAGAGATAATTCTCATATTGGAGCAGGTCTGAAAGAAGTTTTTTGTCTATCGGTTAATTAGTTTCTGAGAAAACTGGAAAACAAAAAATTTCTGGAAACATTTTTCCAGGATTTTGAGAAAATGACAAAACAGATCAGGTTAAAATTTTCACGATAGACTTTCCTTATGTTGGTGCAAGTTTCTTAAAAGTCTGGTGTTTATTAATTCAGTAGTTTTTAAGAAAACTGGTGGAGAAAAATTTCTGAAAAAAAAGTTGCATTCGCGGTTTGGAGAAAACTACCAAACAAAGTTTGGTGCTCATCAGTTAAGTAGTTCTTGAGAAAATTGGAAACAAAAAATCTCTGGAAAAACGGTTTTTAGCGATAAAACATCGATAGATCAATATTTTTGTTGTAGATTATAGAGGTTGTAAATCGATGAAGTAAATGGATTATATGAAGAAATAAAGATGTACTCAAAGTAACGTCTCAGAAGTGTGTGTATTTGCAACAGAGCTGTGAAATATGAGTAGAATACAGATTGAGTGAGATAAACAAATATGTACAGAGATAAACAAGTGAGCGGTGGAATAGTGTAACAGTGCAGCCTCGAGCAAAAGTATAAAAGTATGATGTAAAAGATAGTCGAGTGTTTGCAGGAGTGAGAGGGGAGAAGGATTAGTGGTCTCAACAAAGATATAAATAATTTTTGATAGTTTTTTGTAATTTCTTAACCTGAAATTGGTATAGAGGATGTGAATCGATGAAGAAGAAGTTTTGTAACATAAAATAAAGAATTAACCGGACTAACATCTCAGAAGCGTGTGTATTTGACATTAATCATGTATGACGAGAGTAAGTTCAGATTGAGTAAATAAACAAATGTGTACGAAGATAAAGGAGTGAATGGCGGAGATGTGTTACAGTGTAGCTGCGAACAATAATATAAAAGTGTGATTAGAGAAATGGTTGAGTGTTTGCAGGAGTGAGAAGGGAGGAGGTTTGGTGGTCTCAATAATTAGCAATGAAATGTCGATATATCGATAACTATTGATCACTATTGATATAAATATCGATCACTATCGATATAAGTATCTATCACTACCGCAATAAATATTGAAGAAACTGGATTTTCTAGAGAAGCATTGATGCGCTAGAGCTTTTTTTTTATTTAATACAGAAAAAAAGTAAAAGACGAGTTTTGGAGGGCAAAAGCTCCATTATAATAAAAAATAAAAAATGAGGTTTTTTGGTTGTTCTTTTCCAGTTTATTTTGTGACACATCAAAGAGTATGTTTATTGGGGCGCTGATTTCTAATTTATCGTTCATTTTTTTATCAACCCATTCCTCAAACCCCCGTCTTCAAAAGGTGGCCAGATGTTGACTTTTCATATTTTATTGGGTGATACATCGTCAGGTATAGTTCTTCAGTCTGTGGGTAGCTATTCCTATAATATTTTACCTCCTTTATGTCGGTTCAGAAAACTCATCGAATTAACCGACGTAAACAAATATGACTGGGTGACGTAATTATTCCAAAAGCCAAAAATATATTGTTTAGTCGAGTTGAGAAAAACAAATACAACACCAGTAAAAACATTCGCAATACACTGGAAAACATAACAAACACGTTGTTCCGTAATTTAAGTCATTTGCGAAACCTAAAATTTGGCATTAAGAGCTGAATCGACGTAAAGCCTAAGCCCATTTCGCCTCGCTTAAAGAGCATAAATGGCATAAACAACATGAAATATTAGTGGAATAGCTCTCCTGATTTCAAATTTAACATATTTTGTTTTTTAATATGGGGTAAAAAATAAAAAGACGGGGGTTTATGGGGTGCAGTTGTTTTTAGTGAAAGATTACATGAATTTAGGGGTATTTCCGCAGCATCTTGTAAGAAGTGTAACTTCCACTACGCATCCAATGACATACTCATTTTTTTTCTGTCTTCTTTCTAACTTAGATTTTCTTCTTTTTTTCTTCAATATTTTTTAATTTTTTTCAGAAACGAAATGCACTACTTGCTGACGAGGATTTATTCGAATTCATGGTTAGAATAGCTAACACGCCAGCTGAATGGGAACGAATACGCAGAGTTTTAAGTAAGTTATTGTCATTATCAAATAATTAATCGTGTTAGACCTTTGACTGTATGGTATCAAACCAGTAAAGAACAATGATTTCAGGTTAGACATGTCGGCGCTAAATAGGCAACCAGTGCGTACCACTTGACATAATTTAAATTACCTTTATGTACGATTTCCTCTTGAATTTAAGGGATAACCTTACTCAAACGTATTCTAAATCGGTGAAATCAAATAAAACAAGGAAAGTAAGCACCAATTACACTCGGGTTGCCTACTTTTATGCCGCCATGACTTGACTTTAAAAAATACATTGGGCTTACGCAGCTTTAATAGTCCAGTACTACACTACGGTCAAAGAATTATACTAAAACAGAACGAAATTCTTTGAAGTCGATTTTTCTCAGATTTTCATCGTTCGAAGTATCGGTGGTAATTTAAGAGCTGATAGCTATTCGAACCAATTTCGAAGTAATAACATGCAATAAAAACAATCGAATCTTGCCTAATTTTACTCCATTCCCCTACCATCTCCCGGCTCAACAATTTACTCGAATTTTTTTTAGTTTTCAACGTTGAAAATTCTGTTAGGTACTTTGAACATTTTATTGCCAGTATATAAGCACCTACTCCATGGTGCTTTCATCATGATTCTTCCACTCGGTGGGAAAAATGACACAACTATCATGCCATTACTTGATCATAGTCATGTAATATTACACAAATAAGCCTATGAGTGATAGGTATAGCTAGCAAATTGGCTTTCGCCTTTAAAACCGAATGGTTGATGGTTCGAGACTATCCATCGTCACATTGCCAACACATAAATGTTCGTGTTTTCAGATATGTGATGTAATTTATGTTTGTACACTGAGTAATTACGGTGTACATACCTACCGTTACGTAGGTATATATCGTATGAATTTACTAACATCGAAAAGTAACATTCTATGCAGTAAAGTAGACTACTTACCTACACAAAATGAAGTATGTACTTCACTTCGAAGTTTTGGAATATATCTACAATTTGTATAATTAGGTAGGTACCTTGATAATTGTCATCTGACCAACAGAAATAGAGATAGCAGCGAATTGTTAATTTTTATATCCTTTGACCTCAGACATGTAATCCTTAGAGCTAATATGATATCAATTCAAAAGTTTAAGCACGTTATTTATGAGAGGATAAAGCTTGATGCTTTAGAAAGAGACGCCTTCTGTTTGCCTATTGTTACTGACAATTTTAGAAAAATACAAAATGTTATGTTCTGTAGATATCTGCATCTGCTGATCTTGATGTAGTCCGATTTTGACTTTGGTGAAGGTCTGCCGGCCTTGGGATCTGAATCGGTGATTTACTGGTTTGCTACAACTAAAAGCAGCAAATACTACCACAAGGCTGCTACAGAGAGTGACCTGTGTAACATGCACCCCAACAGGGTATGCTGGATTGAAATCAGGGGGGGAGCTAGCCAAAATGATCTTGACGCAATCGAGTTTTTCACAATATTTATTAATTTATTTTTTGTCCGGGAGAAAGGCCCTGCTCCCTGCATACACCCTTGGTTCATACTTGAGTTCGTGTTTTGAAATATTCCCCCTGAACCTCAGTTCGGTGTTACTTATATGTACAAGTAGTACGATAACACAGGGCAGAGCTAGGCTACTATGCTGCTGTAAGTGGGGAACCCAAACGCTTATAATTGCCTGTAGAAGGAAGATAGGACACGATCCAGTGATTTGTATGTTTATTTCACAATGGCTCGTTGCCACTCTGTAGCCTGTAGATTTGCCAGCTTAGGGATTGCAACTGGCGACCTACAGATTCGCTGCATCGATAATTGGCGAACATTACCATTCGGCTAACTCACCATTAATAGTAACCTGTGCTGCATTCTCAGTTAAGTTCATACCCCTCTTTAGAACTGAGCCGGATGCGCATCAACCAACCAGAAAATGTACAAAATAAAGGACGGTTTATTCTCATTGATTGAATTATTTTTTATTATCGATTAGGTAAAATTTATTGCACCTACCTGGAGTTATAATTTATGACATGTTCACCCGAACCGTACGCATACATAATTTCACTATCTGTTACATCATTGCGGAAACACTTACCTTCGAAACATTCTCGTAAGTTCTCACAATAACCGACTAACAGAATCTGTGCAGTTATGTCCCTCAACGAGAGTAGTAAAATTTCTGACAAATTACGTCGTCACCGCTGACTGACACTGTCCGCTGGGCTGAGTTATGTATTCGCCTCAAATCGATTATTCTTCTCACCGACAACTGTAGTTAGTCGAGGTGGGTCTTCTTCGTTATGTTTGGGTGCCATTAAAGACGTATTTGATGTCCTGCTAGGAAGTTCTTGCCAAAGGACAGTCAATGCTGCCAATGAAGGTCATGGTGTCCTAATTTAAACAGGACCTACATATTATAACAGAGAGCAAATAAATGTGAAAATTTTAGTAAATTACGCCATTACCACATTAAACGATGTTGTTGTGGATAACCTACTGTCAAAAATACGTGTTTAATATTTGATAGACCTCGAAACTTATTAAAGGTGAAAAGAACAAATTTCGAAAACTTGTGAATTATAAAATATACACGTTTAACGCATTTTTGTAGAATAATTGAATGTTGTCAAATATTAAGATCAGGAAGAATGTCGAATAACGATATCGAATCACACTAACACATTTTCCTTCCATCGTCTTGTTAATTGATTTCCATAATTATTATAGTTGTTATTGATGTTCAACAGTGTTTCAAATGTAAGAATCAAATAAAATTGTCTTCTAATTTCCGACTCTGAATTTCATTTAATTTATCAAAATAAAAAAGGAGGTGATACGAAGTGAAACTAAAAAAGAAGAAATTGATTAAACAAAAGAAACGGGTATAAAAAATAAAATAAAAAAAAACAAAACTAAGTCCGTTACTAACAATAAGTCCAATGAAAATAAAGCAAAAGGCAATAGCCAATCAAATACAAGCAAAATAATAGTGATACCACCAGAAGTCTGAGGGGTACGGAAACGCGAACGAAGTGGAGAGAGCGAAACAAAAATGAAAAAAGGGGTAGAAAAGAAAAAATTTACACGATTTGCATTTTTTCGCACAGTCGAGGATACATTGGGAATGATTTTTTGTATTTAATTTTAATTTTGTTAAATAAAGACAATCCCCACTTAAAAATATTTTGTAATCGTGATTTTTTTGTGAATTTTTTTTCACTTTTTGTTAGGCTTACTATCCTATGTAATGGGAGCTTAAAAATTGATTACCTATGTAGGGACTCATATCGTATGAGGTTAAGGGGCTCAGACCCCTCGACAATAGTTGCCGCCGCAAGGCTGACAAATATTCATCTTTATGACGTTAAACACAATTGCACAAATTACGTTTGATCCTAATTACTTGCACATACATGTAAGTAATGTACGAGTACCGAATTTTGACCAGTCTCAACAATATGATGATGTCACAATTCCATACATGAAGTGGCTCATCATTTCTTATCACTACAAGAAATGATGCATCGTGCCTTTCTCACAAACATACATAATCACTACGTGTGTGTGTGTTGGTGTGCTTGTAAATAGCCCATATATAAACTGTCCAAACTGGCTCTAAAATTGCCAATGTTCACCCAAATTTTGGCTTACCCATATGTTTACATATGAAGTGGTCGAACTGCAAAATCTGTAGATTACCTTCTAGTGAGAATATCTTTTCACAACAAAGTATTCCACAACCTAGTTTCTCTATTTGTAGGTACCTAGCAGCCTATTTCAAAAACCTCTTGGATTTGGCAAATTTGATTTTGAATATGTAGGACATGTACCTATGTGTAATTTTTTTGTGGGCTTTCCGACATTTTTATCACATTAGTTTTTTTCACTTTTTGTTACAAAATTTGTTTTCTTCATGTCGCAAACCTTGTTTTCACTTTTCGTCGCATACGGCATCATCTTTTTACTAGGTATCTCAGGTTAAACATTTCCAATGTTAAAATGTAAAATAGGTGCATGAGATACTGAATGTACGAGTAAAGAAGAGAGAGGAGGTCAGAATTTGGACAGCTATTGGTCGAAAAGTGTAAAACTGAGACTAAAAAATAAGATAAATAAATATAAATATAAGAATGTTTGGACATCTCAAAGTATTGAGAAACTTTTATTTCGCACTATTATCAGCATGAAATTCCGTATTCAACGGAAAACCGACAGTCCTTCGTAAGTTTGCAAAATACTGTATTGGTAAATCTTAATGAGACGGCCCATGCTTCTTCTTTCATTCGTTCGTTCGTTTGTTCGTTCGTTCGTTCGTTCGTTCGTTCGTTCGTTCATTTTGAACACATTCACTCCGTACATAAGTGCTTAAGAAATGAAACACGAGCTACCGACAGATAAATAATTAATAACTGATTCAGGCGCAGTTTTTACTATCGTAACACGTCTACCCTTTTATATAGGTACATTACCTGTGTGGAAATGTGGAAATAAGAGTAGACTATTCGTTGGTAGACGGATGGCGAGTAGGGGTAGGTAGGTAGATAGGTAGATAGGTAGATAGGTAGATAAGTAGACAGGTACTCAGTTCGTTCTATGAAATAACTTTAAACGTGGCCTAAGCATTGTAGTACCGATAAGGCGAATTGGTAAATAAGTGAGTCAGCCTACTCAGTGTACATATACTATTCATGTATGCAGCCAATTTTACGATTCGATGCATCGTCGACTATTCTCTTCGCGCCAACACTTAATTATAAAACTTTTGTAAATTTCCAACCCCCTGACACGGTCACGTTCGAGTGCAACCCCTCGACGCTCGCTCTCGATTAAATCAGACTTTTGAAAACATGTATATTCTATGCACGTATTAATTTTCGTATTGGAGAAAACGATATAATCCACCGCCGCCATTACACCTAAATTGTATACCAAAGTTCGTGCACCCTCAATACTCATTCGCCTATCTTATTCTTTTTTTCTTAATTCTTTTTTTTTCCCTCATGAACTGAGTAAATCGTTCGCTTATGTCACGAATTACAAAATAAAATTTTTACTCGCATTTCACGTAGGTACCTACGTAGGTACACAGTCGAACTCGTCGACGAATGAATTTTTCTTAATTTTTTTTTTCTTTTTCTTTCCTCCCTTTACTTTTTAGCAGTCGCTGATTTCATTCGACCTACATTGGCTGTACTATAATGAAAAACTCAATAATAAAAAAAATATATATATACTCCAAAAGAGTTAAAAGGTAAACGGGGTAAATCGTTTCCTCGTCGAATGGTTTCGGCTTAATAATGAGAGTTTATTTGTTTTACGTGACTTGAGAATAGAGTTCTTCATTAACGAAATAAAATAAGACTCTTAATTTTCCGACTTTACGCTTTAATTTTCGACGTAAGGAAACATTTTGTTCTTCGTTCATTAGCTTTTTCCATTGATATTTGCCAATTTCTCATCCTGAATTGAATTTTCATTGACGAAGTCTATCAATATGATGATGTGCCTGAATCTAGTTTCGCAATTCAAATACCTTTCATTTTTTTGAAGAAGGAGGTTGGAGAGGTATCAACTAGAAGGTACAGAAAAACTTCGCTGAACTTCATCAGATATATTTTTTTGATACATTTAATTCTTAAAATTTTCAAGGGAATTGGGTAATGAGAATTTTACGTAATTATTTTTAAATAAAAAGTGACTCCCAGACTGGATGTTCCCACATACCAATCAATAAAACTACCCAAAAGATAACTTCCAAATCAAGGTCAAGTGTTTGGAATTTTCGGACCTTTCTGACACTGTTTATTTTGTTCTTCTAACGTAAACTCTACCTTAGAAGAAAATTTTGAGAAGTGAGTTTTTTCTCAACAATTTATTACGAATAATAAGTTTTTTGAATAAGGAAAAGAGTTCCATGTAATATAGGCCAGTAGCATTAGAAATTAATTTTGGAAAAATTCTTAGCTGTCTGAATTTTTGCTCTCCCCTTTATTTAGACCTTACAAGTAACGCATTAATTAATGTCTCAATGGATATCATGTTACCTGCAAGGGTTATTCAAGTTCAAAAGTTACAGAATTGATTTTTCCCGAACATTTATCTTATTTCTTGAGTCAAATTATGATAATTATAGTAATTGTAATAATAATTGCAAATCAAAGAATTTTTCAAGTACAATAAAAATGATAAGTACACATTTTTTGGCCAACGTGTATCCATTTCAATGTTATAGCTACAACTTACAAAGTTTTAACTGCATTGCATAGATCAAATCTAAAACAACGGTGCATTTGTTTCCAGGCTACCTTCGGGGTAGAAAATGGAAGCGTTTTTTTTAAGTTGATAAGTATTTATGGTTTCACCATTAAGTCTATTCCATGTTTTAGTTTAGCAATATATTCAGAAAACAATGAAGTCTCAGTATGACCAGCGTACCTATCATATTCCTGACCCAATATGGCAGTGTTCAAACTTCATGGAACCATAAATGTGAACTGTAGGGAATGTGTATCATCGCAAACATATCAGCCTGAATTAACTAGAGAGAAAGTGGGCAGTAACTGTGGCCATATAGATAAGACTGCTAATTTTTCTTACTTGATCTCATGTAGGTGTACCAGGTTTAAACCCCAGTGGTGGCAACACCACATATTAGTTATAATGGCCTTAGCCACAGCCGCTAGTTAGTTTAACGTCATATTAGATGAATAAAAGTATGTTATCACACTCCATCATACCAAAGTGTAACTGTCTGGCAACTACCTATACACCAATATAGACTCGGGCGGGCTAGCACCCAAATCAATAAAGATAATTCACTGTTGCAGTTGAACGATAATTAATTGGCTTCACTTGCATGTGTAAAGCTTAAGTGGGCTGAAGCAACTTGGGAACATTGTGGTAGCTACATTCATATGCCCTCGAGTTCCCCTATTCTCCGCATTTCACTTCACATTGCTCCCTCTGTATCATTCTCAAATCCTCCGTTCAACTTGAACGAATTAAGGAGGGAGTGCTGTAGGGAATCCGTATCATCGCAAACATATCAACCTGAATTAACTAGAAAGCAAGTAGGCAGCGACTGTGGCCACATGGATAAGACTGCTGATTTTTTCTACTTGATCTCATATAAGTTTGCCAGGTTCAGACCCCAGTGGTGTTAATAACTACAGTGGTTCAAAGAAAATATAAAAGTTTTCGAACAAAATTCCAAGTATCAGACATAAGCCTATAGGTAATTAGGTATAGTCGTTGCATTAAGGAAAGAAGGACGTACCTACATATTGTAGTCACAAGAGAATTAATTTTCCAATGCGTTTAAGGTAGTGCTGACTCGGCACGTTCAAATGTTGAGTTATTCAACCAGTATAGGCAGTGGAGGAAAATTGAATTTTTCCCATGTGTAGCAGTCGCACTGTCAGAAAGAGGAATATTGGAATTCGAAAATTATATCTCAATTTGATATTTAAGTTTGATTAATTTTTCAAAATTCTGTGCGTTGCAAATATTTCCCACGTGTGGCTGTAACACAGCAATTTCCGTTACGGAGCACAGAAATGTGATTTACATACATATATGGATGTGGATGTACTATCGGTACGAAAAATTTCAGTTTCCATTTATACTAATGTGATCTTAACGTTTTCATAGACTGCTGATTTTTTCTACTTGATCTCATATAAGTTTGCCAGGTTCAGACCCCAGTGGCGGCAACACCTGCGTGAATAATTAATACACTTATTTTTACTATGGAGTCGGAACTTTTGTAAAATAATCAAAATTATCCAAATCTTTACTACACTTGAATACATCCGTTCAGCTAACTCATTAATTTCTAAGCAAGTAGGCCCATAATTAGATATGAAAAAAACAGTCGCAGATTTTGTAGCAGTCTCTGAGACGGTTTACACATTCAGCGCGTATCTATAGGTACCTACCGAAATATTTGCTGATGATTTTCTGACAAAACAC
Organism: Ericerus pela; assembly: GCA_011428145.1. Taxonomy (NCBI): domain Eukaryota; kingdom Metazoa; phylum Arthropoda; class Insecta; order Hemiptera; family Coccidae; genus Ericerus; species Ericerus pela. The sequence goes on from WOFM01000233.1 coordinate 266,507, forward strand.
GCCAAATGAGACAACCCAAAATGCATGGGGGTTGCTAAAAAACCGAAAATAAATAAAAACCGACTCGGCTGGAAACCCCGCCAAATTACCCTCCACTCGTTTAACCCGAACTCCGCTCCGACGAAAATTTAGTCATTAATTTCGTTTACTCTGTGAACTGGGTGTAAGGCCTCTTTTCTTAACCGCCCTGAAACCAAACTTTCTCCAGCTATTTTCCGCAGTAGGAAGCGTTGCTATATGGCGGACGCAAAACAAATTGCGTACCGAACAGATGGAAACGGGAAACAAAAAAAAAAAGGTACCAAAGAGTAGAAGTGATGGAGAAGTTGGTTGAAAAATTAACAAACGTTTTGAAACGGAGGCTGCAGAAAAACGAAAAATACTTCATCGCCTCGTTAGCTGGAGTAAAATGGAACCGTGAAATCGCACATTCGAAAGGCGAGTATTTTTTCCACCCTAAAAAGCGTACCTACCCTACGAATTAAATACTCTGTAGAAAGGAGATGAGAGGGAAAAAAAAAGTACAAAATTAGAGAAGAAGGTCACCGTGTGAATTGAAATAAGATGGATTGCAATTTATTTTAACGCCCTATTCGCAGTCTCGGTCGACCAACAAAGTATAGATTCGAATGAAATTCAGACAATTTACTAATTGCTTCTCGACTGCGAAAATTGGCCTCCCAAAAACACTCTCCTCCATCGGCGGATCCATCCACATTATGTGGGTAACAGTCGAAAATGCTTTTCAGTCCCTCCGCCTGTAATATGTGCGAAATGGTTACATTCGACATCCGTGTCTTACCGACGAGTCATCGAAAAAGAAAGCTATACCAGCAGAATTTAATTTCAAGAAGTTGTGTGGAAACTGAAGGTTACCTTACGCAAAGTTATTTCGGTTCTCTACGCCTCCGGTGGTATTTCGAAGGCCAGGGAGCTCTGTTTTTCTGTTCCTTCATATCAGATCGACTCGATCTCATTCGTCATATCGCATCTCCAAAATACGAAGGCTATATAACAGAGAGAGAAAAAAAAAAAAGAAGAGAAAACTTTACAACAGAGCGAAAGACCAAAAATTAATTTTCCTAAAAGTCTTCGTTACCTACGTAACAAAAAAATCAACGTACCGACATGAAACGTAATTAGCTCACCTGCGGTACGAATCTGTACTTATAAATTTCCCCCTTTCCATCCCCTATCTTTTTCGAGGTACTTACATTCAGTTTACATCGAAGTAGAAGTAACACTTTCTGAATTAAACGTGAGATCTGCCACATTAAGGAGGTTGATATTTTGTTCCATTGTTAATAATTTTCGTGTAAGATTCACTATTACGAAAGAATTTTAACGTTTCGTCCCTTTCTGATCATTAATTATATAAATTATGTCCTCAACAAGATTCAAAAGGGAGCGTTTACATGAGAGGGAAAGTTCGCGGAAAGAGCGCAGTTGTGTAATTTATATTATTAGGTAAATACCAAACCCACCATGAAAAAAAAAAAGCAATGCTATCCTACTGTACCTACCTACTTCAGCATCATAATTATATGCAACACGTGAGTGTTAGATACTATAGTTAACAAAAAAAAACATTTATACAATATTTTCGAATATTTTTCATCAGTTTATGCTCCAACCCTTTTCCCCTCATCTTCTGAATCAAAAAATAATGTACGTACCTACGTCTCTTCAACTCTGACCGTTCAAAAATATTGCTTAATCAAAGCGAAGAAAAACCATAAAACATTGTTTTTTTTTGTACTTAGTAATTTTTTTTTACCGCACTAAAAACCTATTAAGTACAAAGAATGAGAAGGTAAACGTTGCAATCGTTTAGAGAACAGAGAGACGTTAACAAAAGCTCGATGCTCGATTAACAAATTATTTTTCAATTTTTCGTTTTACGAAAAATCGAGAAAACTTTTTCCGTCGAGTAGGCGTGGAAAAAAAAAGAAAAAGAGAAAAAAAGAACAAGAAAAAAGGAAAATCGGCTACGAAAAGACGAAAGGGAAAAAAACACGGACAATCTGCTAAGCGGATTACTTAAAGAATTATTATTTAATGACTTTATTTTTTGTTCTCGCGTCGTATCTCGTATCATTAAAATCGCGTTAATAAATAAAAACAAAGTAAAAGGAAAGAAGGAGAGAAAAAAAAAGGATATTATCGTTCATCAATCATCCGAAACGTTGGAAAAGTGAAAAAAGAAAAATTTGCTGAGAACAAACAGCGAATTTAAGCGGCGGAAGTTGCGAGTTGGGAACGAAGAAAGTAAAGTGGGGGGGGGGGTGAGGGTGAAATGAATTTATGGCCGTATCGAAATACGAGTCGACAGTTTTCTTTGGGTTTGCCGAAGGTGGTAAAATTTGGGCTTAGCCTCTATACACAATAAATTGACAAATTTGTGAAATTCTCTTGGATGGTCGACAGATGCGGAAATAAGGAGCCATAATTTATGGTCATAATAGCTTACCCAAATTCTAGCACTATCCAGCAGTGAACTGGAAAGCAGCGATACATTCGTTATTAGTGCCTACAACTACATAAGTATAATGAAAAAAAAATGTTAGTCTTATTCTCAAAAATTACGACGTCACATTGTACGTGCATTGCCAAGGGACTCCATTCTCCAGGCGAGCTCAGTTCACCTGAGTGTGCAAACTTCTCCAACAAGACAATTCCTGTATTGGTAATTCGACAGAATTTTCGAGAAAATTCATAAGAAACTGCCGGTCCAATGTTACGTTGAATAGAAAAAAACTGAATCGAATACAATGAGTTCGTAATTACATAAGTTAATAAATTAATGATTTGTAAATAAAAGTACAATAAATTTCTTTCAAGTGGGCGGCTTTGGTTCACCTGAGATTTATCTCCTTTTCGTCTATTTGACAAAGTTTAAGACAACAGCAGTTAAAAGTTTTGTGTCCTACATTATCAAGTTTGGCAATGCACACGAATCTAAAGTAGATAATACTGTAGGCTAAATTAATGTAAATCCGGTATAAATGTAGGTGTTGATCATCCAGGGGCTCTTCGAGTGGAGGTGTGGGGGTTGTCTCACTTCTTGACTCTATTCACGTTAGTGAAATTGTGATGCAGTGGGAAAAATCGTGCTAATTAATGATTTTTGTTTACTTGTTGACTTGTTAAAATTTCTTTTTCCGAAAGTTGGTAATTTTGTTGTAAAAAAATTTGCTAAATTGGGAATTTCGCCTCCTTGGTTCAAACTGTTTCGAATAGCCACTATGACATCAAATACGAATTTGTACAAGAATAAAAATTTTTTTCTCACATCTTTTTTGACAAAATATTAGCGAGATAGGCCACAATTACTTTCTAGTTTTTTTTTTCAACTGGATTGACGATTTAAGATCGTTTTGCTTTTTCTCTTATTCTGTTTTTTTTTTTTTTTTTTTATATCTTGGAAACAAGTTTTTGGCATAACTTATAGTTGAGTAAAACAAGGTAAAAATGAACCCTGAAATTTAATTGATAAAATCAAAATATTTTATACTTAAAAAATACTCCAGCCCCGTACTCTGTACCTGCACTAGTGGGAACTCGCACAAAAATTAGTTAAATAAAATTTTGAAATAGAAAGTTGAGACGAAGTGCTAGAATGACTTTAAAGTAAGGTATTTTCCCAAAAAAGTTACTACTTAATCAGTATCATTTTCATATCATTGGGAAACTGAATACGAACATATAAATTAATATTATTAAAATGCTTAAAGAAATTAAGACACTGGGATTTCTCCTAAATATTTGGTCTATACATCATAATATGTATTGTCTGATCATACGTAATGTCTCCAATCATGAAAATGAACAATCAGAGAGACAATGAAAAAACTCTATTTTTATTACATTTATTGACAGACTTTATATTATCATTCCTTTCACTGCTCATTTCCATTATTGGGTTCATCTCATACGCGTATCTCGGCATGAAGTACAATGTATTTACTGACTAGGTTAGATGCTGATGGGAAATCTAAATGAACTAATTTTGTTTACCATCACAATACCTACGTTCGTTCTCAGATTTTCAATGATACGAAAATCGAATATTATTACTGTACAACGATCTCAAGAAGGAAAATATTATTTTTCTTCTTTAACACTCACCCTCTATAACCCAGCATTTATTATAATTAATTCTGAAAAAAATATACGAAAACTTTTTTGTTTAAAATTTTATGTAGGTAATATCTACATTATTTTTAAACTGAATTACTTTTAGAGTGCGTGATTTTAAAAAGAGCCTAAATCGACTTAGGCCCTCTATAGAGAACCCATATACCAAATATTGATCTTTGAAGGGTCTGCTAACGAAATCTGAAAACTGTGTAGCGTTATCTATCATACTCGCCGAAAAATTCACAAATAAAACTTCGAAAGAATATATTATTTTTTCGAAAATATTGATGAATAGTGAATGGAATTTCATTAAAAAAAAATATAGGTGTATAATTGTTGGACTCTGGGGCTTGGAGTCCGTTGTAGTACGAAGTAGTCGATCAATTAATTAAACACCGGAGAGTAAATAAATAGTAAAAACACAAGTACCGCACTAATTAATGTATTTAATGAAGAAAGAGATAATCACATGTATGGACACAACTCAACAACTGAACAACTAGACGACGCAACTGAATAGAAACTGGAGAATGTCAATACAGTGTTACCAACTAGTGATTGAACAATAATTAATGTACCGACAATAATATACACGTAATGGTTGGTTCTTGTTATGTCAAGACGTCTAAAAGAGAAGTACTACACCTTTTACAGTATGTCCCCTACCTTTAATAAAAGCAAATTTATTTGTAAATGCTTAAATGTGTGAATGTATTTGCCTTTTTTTGGTATTTCTAACTGTTCCTCAGGTTCAGATATTCAATGTTCAGATGCTTCATAATACTTACCAATTGAAAACGTCAATTAAATGTTTCAGGGCTCTTAATCAATCGAAAATATTTGTTAGAAAATTGGTAAAAAAATTGAATTGAAGTTCAATAAAGAATTTAAAAAAAGTATTAAAATTTTTTCATACTTTCTGAATTAATAAAGTTGGAAATTCAAGAATTTTTCACCACACTCTTCTATCAATTTCCGTCTGTGCGTAGCATAGAAAGGAAAACTTCAGCTTCACTTTTCCCAAAACACTATTTTCCGACTTGGTCCCTTCCTAAAATCACGGACTCTAATTGTTGGTACATCGCATAGGTATCGAGAAAAATTCAAAAAAGTGAGAGTAATCACACATTTGAGCCTCCTTAGCGGAGGCACCGGGCATAGAGTGAAACATTCTTGAAGACTTTCGTACATAGGTACTCGTATTAGTACTTTTCAAACCACTATTCTGCTAGGCTACCAAGCTCGTTCCACAACGAAATATTTCGTACTTCAAATGCTCTCCTCTCGTTTTAAACTGGTGCTACACTCCGTCATACCCCCTCCCCAGTCAAGCAATACCTAAAAAATGAGGCATTCGCTCGAACCTTTTACCCAATAAACCGTCCCGCCATCTATCTTACCCCCCATCAGCTGTATCCCTAAATTTTGACCCTATGAATCTGCTCGGTTATGCAACCTCGACAACAATTATGATATCACACCATTCAGCGCACCAATTGCGGTTCCATTCTCCAGAAGTCACTCCGTCGGCAGGACCCCCTATTTTGTCCCTAAATTTTCTTCTCCTCCGCATTCGACAAACAAGTTAAAAAGTTTGATACCTACGTCTTGACTGGAGGTAATTCATTCTCCTGTTAGGGACAGTTCCTTTCATGATTTCAGCTTTCCCACCAGGTACAGGGCCCCACCCCTATAAACCTCCCCAAAATATTTCGAAACATACAGACAACTAAACACCTTTCTAATGTTAGGTATTTTTCACTTATCGCCTAGGCTTTCATCGGTGAGTGTTTAACATTCTTCTCCATATTTTATTATTAATTTCGTTGCACGTTAATTTAAAGGTGGTTTCGGTTTTAATTACAAATTTTCGTATTAATAACCCTGATAGTCGAATAAAGATGGGCCAGAAAAACAAAAACCGTGAAAGGGGATGCGCTTGAGTGGAAATTTCAAAAACGAAACTATCATTTGACGTTACGGTGGTGGCCGGATAATAAATTACTGGAGTTCGGTGCCGACGATCAAATTAAAAAAGTAAAAAAAAAAATTAAAAAAAAGTTTTTCGAAAAACTCAGTTACCATAATTCGCGACCAAAACTATTCTTCGTCGTATCCCCTTTTTCGGCAACCGCCGATTTTCACCGTTCGAGGGGTTAGACATTAAACGGTGGGCCGGGGGAGCACGATGAAGAAGTAGGGGTTGAGATGTAACTCGAGTTATGGTTCGTAAAACACAATGTTTTCGACGAATGAAGGCCTTTTGTTTGAGGTAACCCTTGTTTTACGAAGATCAATTACGAATGCGGTTGAGAAAAACAAAAAAGACGAAAAAGAAAGGACGAAATTCGCGCAGCAATGAGGCGGCGGAGGTGGCGGAGGTGGCGGCGGCGACAGCGCCGCGTTGGAAGTGCATTTTCTAAATGTTTTACACCCGGCAACGGATGAATATCGTAGCCATGATTTGCGAAAGCTACGACTATAACGTTTGTTTTCGCCGATCCTCTTAAAAAATATATAACATGCCGACAGCCTAACGAATAGGTGGGGTAAGTATACCTTTGAAAACGCAGAAAACTTATATTACTCCGGTTTTGAGGAACTGAAATCGTTAGAATGAAGAAGAAGAATGCCTCTTTAAACCCACTTCGCAGTTTAGCTGGAATGAGAACGGTAATCAGAAAGAGGGCGACTAAATTAAATGAGAACGTTGAGGTATATTCAAAATTAACTCGCGAATCAGAATTTCAGTATCAAGGTTACCAACCTTTTTAGGCGAAAATCCCACGATAAAAGAAAACAAAAATCCCCAAAAACTATCGAAAATACGAGTCGGCCATCAACAGTATTAGTAATAACTAAAAAAAATCTTCTGCTTTTCATGATGCGAAAAAATTACTTAGTGGAGGATAGTAGGTTATATTTTTTACTACTTTGGCTGTAACTTCCCAAATTTCACTTATATACCAAAATTTAAAATATAATGTTGGAAAAAGTTCATCTTTCTGTATCTACCAAGCTGCTTGGAATCCAAAATGCGTTGGTTAACAATTAGAAAGATATGATTTTAAAAAAGTCAAAAATCATTCAACTATGCTCCATACATGGTACACCATGGGATACAGGACCAGCCGCAGGATTTCCTCAAGGAGGCTTTTTTGTTTTTTGCTACCTAAGTGTAAATTCAAATTTTTATTTTATTTTATGAGCTCCCTGTAAGTCACACTAATTTAACTTTTTTGAGGTAGGTCACGGGGGTTGAACCTTCGAAACCCCCCTTGCGGCCGGCCCTGGTGGGATAGCATGTACCTAGTATACAGGGCAACTTGAACATAAATTATATAATTAGGCAAAAAAAATATATGCTGTAACTTAGAAAAATAATTAGGTGTACATCAATGGACATCTATTTCTGACAAATCTTAGTTAAAATTTCAGAATCTAAATGTTTTTCAGCAAATTACTAGAATAATTTCCAGATAAATTTAGATTATAGAAGAAAAAATCAATTAAAAAATATTTGAATAAAATTTAAAACTGTGTAGGTACAAAATTATTAAAATAAATATTTGAACTAAAATTTTTCTTAATAACTTCAGAAAACCTCCAAAATACTAAAAGTTGGTGTTGTACTGTGTACCCGTACAAGTATTTTCATAAAGTCAATTTTCAGAATACTCTATATCATTATTTTGGTTTGAAATTGTGCATGTACATAGAAGAAACAGCAACTAAAGTTGATTATAATTACAAAGACTTGCCTTTAGAAACTTTTTTATTAAATTTTATAAAAACTAAAAAGTAATTGAAAAAATAACGCATACAAAAACAATAAATCACTGACAACAAAGGAAGAATGCACGTTTTTTAACACTTTTTTGTCTTGTGTTATGCCTAACGACGTATTATATCATTATCAGTAGTGTTTTGGACAAAAAAAAATTGTTCTTTTATTTAAGGAGTTTACTGTGTAAATTACCATTACCTACTGTGTATTACTCTCCTCTGTATAATAATCAGGATATTTTCATTACAGGTACCTACTTCTATTTATAAAATTCAGACTAATAATTAATTTGAAGAGAGGTTATTTTATAGCCCTATGATTTAACTAAAGGCTTGGTATTGACAGAATTTTCCAGACACATAAATAGCTAAAGAGATGTCCAACTCTCTATAGGTATACGCTGTGGTACAAAAATGTGACAAAGATCTTTGATCATTATCATTATCATTATCATCATCATCAACAAAAAGTCAACTTTGTACAACATTCTGCGCAGTCAAAGCTACACATATTTCGTAGTGAAAACAGACATCTCTATACCAATACACACACACTATCAAGCCACGACACATGCGCAGTAACAAATATTGGACTTCAAAATGTTTTATAACATTCTATCTTTGTCATGTTTTTGATCAAACGTTCGATATCTCTTTAGCTATATGTCTCTGGAATTTCCGGAGAATCTAAAGCTTGGTTTCTCAATACACATAGATAGGTACATATTTACTTACCTATCAAATATTATGAAAAATCTATAAAAATATAGCAAAAAACAATTTTTCAACTACCAAGAATTTATTGATAATCAGTAAAGAAAATTCTTAAAAAACAAAGAATCTCTTTTAAATAACTTCAGAATTATAAAAGCCATTAAAAATATCTACTCAAGTTAAATCTTTCAGAGAACTAGTGGGTAGGTACTAAACTTTCTAAATGGCATGGAATCATATCAAAAAATAATAAAAGTATTTTCCATAAAGAACAAATCAATAATTTTTGTAAGATGCTCAAAATGACCTTATATTAAATTTTTTCCAAATTGGCAGATAGGTAGGTCCAGCCCATTCTGACATTTTTTGAGCATATTTGCATGCATAAAAGTAAAGGCGCCATATCGTTTTTTTTTTGTTATCTTCGAAGAAAACAAAAGGAGTGAAAAAATTTTTTGTTTTTTTTAGCACCTATTTGTCAATGGGGGTACCTACGCCACTGCCATGAGTGAAAGTGCGCCCCCAACAATTTCAATAGCCCCTGCTGATAAAACTGCCTGGCTACGGGTCTGAATTCATGATAAAGGAATTTTATTTTCTCCATCTTTGGTATTTTTACCCATCTGCAGTTATTTTTCTGGGGTTAATTAAAAAGCAAAAAATAATTTTCAAAATAAAATCTAGTTCCTATTTCCCGCAGAACCAGTAAAAATTAATACAAAATTTCCACCATTATCGTTACTTTGGTAACATGAAATACAAAAATTGAAAAAATTCCTTAACAAATAAAGAAAACTAATTTGAACCATTAATGAGTCTTAAAACTCGTTATACGGACGTATTTATTTTTCTCTCTCCGAAAACAATAATTGTTATATACAGTTTTTACAAGCGATGGTACTATAACAGGAAATGAAGAGAAAGGGAGAGAGAAAGTCGCCATTAACGATAATTTAAATTTCACTGCTAAAGCTGAAGCAAGTAAAAAGTAATTTTAGGCCAAAAAAAAAAAAAGAAAGAAAGAAAAAAAGAAAATCTTGGCAATTACAGCTGTCTTTTCTCGTATTCTTTCTTTTCTCTCCAAAGAAATGAATTGTTTTAATTCTCTGAGTTTACTCGAGGGTTTTAAAATAAGTTTGTATTTCTAACTTTTTCAAATGTTTTCCTATTTTTTTATTTCTTCTGACAAGAATCCCAGTTTGCAGCTATGTGACTTAAATTTTATGATTTTGAAGTTCATCACAAAAAATTCTACTGTTTTTCAAATATTATGCGTGATAGGTCCAAAAAATATGCCTAGATACAGTTCTATCGAGACGTTGAAACCAATTTTCTGACATTCTGGAAAAAGAAGCCGAATATTAGTGAATTCAATCGAAGAGTAATCGTAATATCTTAACAGTTTAAGAGGAACAAAAAAGTTCGTCGTTATTTTTGCCTTATCTTATGCAAAAAAGGTACTTACTGTGAGTTACCAGACACATTTACCCGTTGAAGATTCAAGATAATGACCTAATTCTTCGAATTAATTATGAAGTTAATAAGGATAGAATAAAATGGAAGAAGACCGTGTTTTTTCCTCGTAGTGAGTACTATGGATCTACATAAACGAATTACAGTCTCGAAAGGAATTTATTTATGCCACCCATTTCGTATACCAAGCTCAAAGATGATGAAACTTCTAAGGAAATGGGCCAAAATGAAAAGGAAAAATATCCCGAGTCCAAGATACGTATTTTTGTAGAACAACCGGCTCAAGGATTTAAACTGAGATGCCTGACCCGTGATTTTTTTCCATGAATAAAACTCTTTTCCTCCGCCTAATTTCCCCTGTTTTTTTTTCTCGAAATGTTCGTTTCTTCTACATTCAAAAACACACGATTGCCGAACTATTTTTTCTGCGAAATTATTCATTTTTTTTCCATACAGCTAGAAACTCACCGAATTATTTTCGAATTATTATATACATGTTTCTCTAAAATAATATTAATTGCTACGTATTTCCTCTCGTACGCGGCTAGGCTACACAGTTTCAACTTGTTTAGCCTGTCCGTATTCTCTTTATTCGCCACTTAGCCTAGCCGCGAATTATATGCATCTTATACAATAGCTTATGATCTGTACTCGTAGCTGCTTGCCTAACTTTTGGCAGTCCGTTCGGTTGCTCGCCTAACGGACCAAAAAATACGTTAAAGTTTAAATTCAAATGCAGCAGCCAAAATATTTTATCTTCTTTTACAGGATTGGCTGTATTTTTATAGTGTGAGATGTGTACGAGGCGATGCAATTGGTGGTGAGTTCTGGGGGGAATTTCTCTCGATGCTTGGCGCGATCTTATAATTTAGCCTATACTTTAGTTGAATTTTAGCAGTTGGATCGCGCCATGTAGAGGTTTTAGCCTCGAAAGTGTTTTTTTCGTCCTGTTAATTTCACTCAAAAAATTAGAAAACTTACTCGGAGGGGCCTGCCCTCACCGTTTAATGTTACCAGTATAAATCGCAAATTGTGTGTATAAAATTACCCTTGATTTCAAGGATTCATGCCTATTTTTGGAACTCACGAAATATTTGAAATTTAACACTTTTCTCATAGTTTCGTCCATTAGGGTAGCCAATTTGTATGCTTTTTGTGTTAATCGAAATTGAAAATCCTTTGGCCTTCAAGGTCAAACTCGAATTCTGGTTATTTCAAAATTCGAAAAAGGCCACAGAGGGGTCCAGAAACCGCACCTCCACAGTGGACCTGCCATCAACCAGATTGAGCAACGGAAGCAGAGCAGGAGGAACCAGTCAGTTGCAATTTATTTAAACTTTTTGCTGTTTCATCTGTACCACTGTTTGTCAGCGGGGCTACAACAGCCGGGGCAACGAGGGGCATTCCAGAACATCACCACTGGAATTTGCATCGTCTCAAGGCCGCTGCAGAGCTGTCACGGAGGATCAATAAATATATGGTTTTTTTCTATTACTCTGTTTTGGTCACTCTTTTCTTGGGAATCAAAATCAAAATGATAGCCTAATAATCAGGCATGTGGTGGGAGGGGGGTGGTTGGTTATTCTGGACTTTGGGATGTCAGTTCTGAAATGGTGAATTTTCCTTTTTCTTCCTTTTGTCTATTCCTCCACTTGGCCATGCAGGAGTTCTTATACTTTACCTGCCTTTCTGGTGGCTCCTTTTTTTTGTTTGTTGTGTGTGTGTTTTTGTGATATTTTTGGACGTCACAAAACTAATGTCCTACATATTCGCCAATCAACAGTGGCAAATTTTTCCGCACAACTATTTCACCACCAGCAGTAATTGATGAATATATTTTATATAGGTACACACTACAGTGGGTTCCCACACACTTCCCACTAAGAGAGAATCAACATGAGTCCAACAATTTACATCGTTAGATGCTGTAAAAATTTGGGGTGGACAGCAAGCCATTTACACCCAATGCACCCAGTTTTACACACCTATAACATGTACTTATACGTACCCCCAAAATGTGATAAGTCACTGGTTTCTTCAAGTTAGTTATTTACTTGACTTTTTGCAACACGATGACATGTCATCGATTCCTCCTTTCTCCCTTCATTTTACGACTACCTACTCACACTTCCAAGCTGCACTCATAGTGGAAACCAGAGTTACTAGACGCTTTAAAGCACCCTTCCACTATTTCACAGGACATTTAATTCGTTTTCTGAATTTACAATTTCTGATTAATGTTTTTTTGGTCTTCTGAAAAATACCAAAAAGTGACGTGTCCTTATACTATTTTCGGAAATAACTTTTCAATATTAATTGAGTTAGTATTCCAAACAACTCGCAAATATTTTTCGAGGACAGAGAAAATAATTTTAGAGGAACGTAAAGCATTAATGAAAACCATCAAAATGAATAGTTATATAGGTATGTATAGCCTATATATATATATAAATGTTGACGACAATCGATGAATTTATTCCCTGGAATCGCTATGTAGGACATTTTTTACGAACCACAACACGCACCGAATGGAGGACTGTTTTACTGCAGCTTCAAATTTAAAACAACGTTTGTCGTTTATCTCGAATCCGATATTATTGTCAGTGCTTGTCACGAATTAAAGATACAGCAGGTAGGTGCTGTGCTGGGCGTTTTCGGCATGATAAGATGTATTTACTTTCGAGTACGATATCGTTTTGTTCCAGCAAAAGTTTCCTCTTTCTGGTATGTCAGCTTGAAATGTGTCATCTTTATTGAAAGTTTTACTCCAGTTGCAAAATGGACGAGCTAATTTGAAAACCTCTTATAAGTAGATATAAAGTAGGTAAAGCAGTTCGCGATACATTTCATAAAAGACTTCGAAGCTAAAGTTTTATGAAAAGAATCCGCAGCCAAGGTACCTGCGTGATGCCGGCGACGATGATAATTAAAGGAGCCAACATCTTTTTTAAACGTTACAGCTTTCGTTTCATTTAGTAGGTAACGTCGGAGATGGAAATAAACTGCCATTATGTAGTAAGCATAAACTGCTACATAAAAATCGAACAAAACTTTTAGGTGCAGACTCCAGCAATCTAGCAGCTACAAACAATATCTGAATTTTTAGAACATCATTATTTTTATATTGAAATTATACAAAATTAATGTTTTTGCAAAACTCCCTCGAAAAAAACGATTTTGTGCGTCTCAACTATATGTAAAGTAAAACATTCGCATTCCATGTAAAAAAGAAAAATTGCACGCATGCGCAGTTTGCGATAAGGTTATATTTTAAATTTACAGTTTGTTTGCGCATGCGCACTGTGCTTTAACCAACATTTTGAAATTTCTATTTACTTTCAATTTTGAAACAAATGTCTCTTATTTCATTCAATGATTCCTCACCCCCTGTTTAAGCTGGAAATCTGGGGTTGATGTTGCTGTTTTTTTTTGTTTTTTTTTTTTTTTTGGAAAGAGGATAAAGTTACAAAATTTTAATACAACTTTTTAATCAACTTTAGCTGCTTGAAAATTAACGTACGAAAAAAAACGCAAATCAAGAGAAAAGTTACCATTCTTTGTAATCTGAAAACTGCTTCCTCTTTCAACCGATAATTCCTTAGCTGCTATTTAAGCTAGAAATCTAGGACGGGTACTGCTGGAAAAACAAAACTGAATCTACACTATCAACAAATTTTTCATTCATCTTTGAACATTTGAAAATAAACGAATAAAAAAACGTAAATTAATAAAAAATTTTTCATTTTTGTATTGTTCAAATACCATTTCGAAAGATTTTTCTACGATGAATTCCTTTTTTGTGGGGGAAGTTGTGTGAACTGGTCGAGTTATCCCACATCAAAAGGATCCAGTGGATGTGTCATCATAAAGTCCACGTCATTTGGGCGTAGGCAGCCAACCTAAATAACATGCAGGCAAACGCTGGCAAATGCTGGCAAATGCTGGCAAATGCTGGCAAATGCGGGCACCATAGCTGCTGTGGCGCGGGTACTTGTTACCTGCGCCTTGTTAGGTATGAGTGAGTGGTTACATATTTTTACATACCTAGCTTACTTTGTAGGCAACCACACACCGTCTATACAGACAATGTGCGAGTTTTTATTTTATTAATTACTAAGATACAACGATGTGTTGATCAACGTTTCACCTATCGGCAGAGGCCGAGCCTCATGACAGGCCAAATCCCCACACAGGTATTACAAAAAATACTGCGTAACTCTCGTGCGAAGCAGGTAAATTACCTACGATTTGTTTACAAATCAACAATTTACGTCCTTGTGTCACAAATATCTATTTTTCACCGAATTCAAAAAAGGAGAAGGTCATCAATTTGATCCTTACTCACGTTGTTTTTTGTTTTGAAGTGAACCTTTAATGCGGCCGTTATACATGGGTAGTAAAAGCGTTCGTTACATATTGGGTGACGAAAACAGCGTTACGCGAATGAAGAGAAGGAGAAGCTAAAGAAGACTACAGAAAAAAAAGAAAAAGAAAGAAAACCAAAGGTGAGTGAAGGGAGGAATGAAATTCTTTGTTGATATATTAGATTTTGGGGAAGGAAGACATTGTTTCTTTTTCTTTTCTTTTATTTCCTTTCTATTTATTATCATGCAAAAGTTTCACTTCAACCGTGTGTCCTAACATACATTCACTTTTTTTTTTCAATGTTTTATCCAGCATAACTTCTTAACCTGGATACCTGTTTTGATGAACAGTTTTCTAAATAAAAGAGGATTATCCCATAGTGGTCCATTAAATTTTTTTTGGAAGATAAAGTAGTTTATGAGCCATCTTTCACTAAAGAACTTAATTTTAATTTAATATTGCCGCCAACGCTAGAAACGAAAAATATTTGAAAACAGTTTTTTCATGAAAAAATCTAACCACCTTCAGAAATCAAAACATGAATAAAAATCCTCTAAAAAGTAAAAAATTATTCTTTTAAAACTTCTCCAGTAAAATCTATTGGAATTAAAATGAAACAAAAAAGCATTATGGTTGGTAATATTTTTCAAAAAATAGAACTGACTTCAAAAAAATAATAAAAAATGCGCTAGAATGAGAAAAAAAATTATTTTTAAATTTTTCCGAAAAGATGTAGTTCTACGGACTGGAATTATTGAAGTCGGAACTAATTAAAAAGTTTTGCCCTAAAATTTGACTGAATTGACGTATAAAAGCTACATGGTAAGAATTAAAAAAAGTGCCAACTTTAATAATTCCAGTCCCTAAATCTACATCCTGCTGGATAAGTTTTAAAAGGATTATTTTTCTCTTCTTAGCACATTTTTTATTTAATAAATTTAAAGTCTTAGGCTAACATAGGTAACAAAAATCGACTTCAGAAGAAAGGAGGAAAAACTCGCACTAAAATCTTGATTTTTTATTCGACCTAATATCAACTCAAAATCGTTGGGCGAGTTCATTTCAGCATTTCAGGTTGGTAGGTATGTACAGATTTGTAAATACTCTGATAAATATTTGATTTTTTCACTTTCTCGGTAGAATAATTGAAACGAGAAGATTTGATGAATCATACAATTTGAAAACGCAGGCCTACTAATATGAAAAGCGGATTGTCTGCGTTCCAAATGGGCTTAAGTTCTTTTTTTTTCCTTTTTTTTTACCATTCAGTCATTTAAAAACCTCAAGATGAATCATAATACGTAGTACTTCAGCTGATTTAAGTATATGTATGAAAATCAGTCGTAGGACTCGCGGTTCCGCACAATGTAAAAAACATACAATAGATTTATTACGGTAAAAGCCTACGATTAGGTACCAGCGCCAGACAAAAGATATAAGTTTACAGGGTTTTTAATATCTTGCGAAATTCTAAAAAAAACGGACCCGGTTCGGATTAGAAAGTCACTCTTCAATATTGTTAAACAAATTTGAAGTTGAAATTTTAAGACCGCTGTACGGGTCGACGTGAAACTTTCTCATATCCTCCCTCGCTAAAATATCAGATATCATAATTTTGGTAGGAATTTAAAAACTCAATCCCTTCGTAGGCCTAACCGTAACGGTTGTGCCTCGAAATCCTAATTAAAAACATTAATTATTCGTCCATTCGCGAGCGTATCATTCATAAAGTCGTGCGACGACCACCATAATTCGATTCAAAAGCTTAAAATTTACAACGTCGACTGCCAAGCGAGGAAAAAGGAGCTGGATGGAAAAGGCAACGAACCATGTGCCTTTTAATAAGCGAAATTGCTCGAATACCAAACGTCCCTTCCAAAAATTTTTATGCGACAAATTATTATGATTTTTTTCTTTTTTTTTTTTTCTTTTTAATAAACGTTGCTCCAACAATTCCACTTTTTAATACCGCCCATACGAAGGTAATAAAATAGAGATGGATGGTGAGAAAAAAAAACGCTCACTACCTATTAGCTACGTTTATGAAAGTTGAAAAAAAAATGTAAATGTGGAGCTGTTATAACGAAGAAATTGGCTTAATAGGTAGGTAGGTATTTTAAATTTTCAAAAATAATCATTATACATGCTGGAGCCACGCTGGAATATATAGATATTTATATTTCTGTTTCGCACCTCTCTACCCTTTTCATCCTTGTACACAAAATCTAGGTAAGGGTTGGTAGCGTAAAATACTCACGACCGGCAGCGCAGCGGTTAGGATAGTAAAATGGCCATAAATTCCATCTGTATGGCCTGCGTAGGTACGTTTTTTCTTCATTTCGTTGCAGGTAAGCGCACTCGATCAGCAGACTCTACGTCTACCGTTCGCCATTCAAAAATCATATTTATCGACAAAATTAAAAAAATTATTTCGGTTTTAAGGTGCAAATCACGTTTTTATCTCTTACCGCATGCCTCGACATAATTTAGGTAGCTATACCGGTAGTCGCTACCACCGACCTTTATACTTTACTGCGGTATTTATCAGAAGTGAAATTTTTACGCCGCAGACGTAGCCGAGGGATGAATAAAAATTTACGAGAGGGATGAAACTGGGAATTTGAATAACGGGTGAAAGCTGCAAAAGTTCTCTCTGCGGTGTCGAACGTATTTCGGAACATAAGGCAATTTAAATCCAAAGTTTTCGGTACGTTTTACAAGTACCAGGCTTCAGTGTGAGATACTTACCGCAATCTTGACCTTTTTTCTCTTTTTTTTTTTTTTTTTTTTTTTTTTGGTTTATTAATTGAAGTAGGTAATAATCAAGAGAGAAGCCCTAATCTAAAAACACATTTTTTGAACTGTGTTATCCGAACCGGGGTGGCTTCATTTATAAAGAATTCACTCATATTGGAATCGTTATATTTTTTAAAAGGCCAAAAATTCAACCAAAATTTAGTAAAACAAAAAATTTATTTATCTTTTGAGTGTTTAAATAAGACAGAATCCAGGACTCTGCAGTCCCTCACAGGTTTTTTCACAGTTGCCGACCATTACAACCAATCATCATATGTATACTGCCACATTCTATAACTTTATCTCATATGTCTCTTTTATACATAGATACTACTCATTCTCTTCAACAACTCAACCCGTTTTAAAATATTAACAAACCAAAATAAATAATTCACATTCGACTATTAAAACTATATTTTAATAAACCAAAAACTATTACAATTACTACTCTTACTTTATTTCCAACTTAGATTGAATAACTATTTACCATGACTTTGTTAATACTATTTCTTGTATGATTCGACCACCAAAACATCTGGATCTGTAAATGTAGATTATACCTTCTCAATGAACTATAGTTTTCCAAAGAACTTGACTTCTCTCAACAGATGACCAACCAGTTAACCAATAACGCTGATACTTTTTACCAACTCATAGATTGGAATGGATTTCAGGAACTTGAAAATTTTTCCAGATTGGCACAATTGAAGTGGGAGAATTTTACAATGGGTTTGCAAAATATTCAAATTTTTGATACAAAGTATCAAACTCATCTATTAAAAAGTATTCAATGTCCAAAAATTTGATTTCAAAAATTTTCACTGAAAAAATAATATAACAGGAGAAAAATTTTTATAAAACTATTTTTTAGCTGACAACTAAACAAATTTCTTCTGGAAACGGATTTACATATCTCGCCAACACGAAACACTTCTAGTTTATATACCTCTATTTTCCTTGCTACATTTTCCATCACCAGCATGGGTACTATTTCCAAAAATTAGTAGGAGGGAGCAAGAACAATAGACAAGGAAACTAAAATTCTTTAACTAGGAGAAGTTAAGGAAAAGATATTGCCAGATATTCTGCTAAAAAAATAGGAAAATCAAAAATTTTTCAGATGAAATTGGTAGAATAATTTGTCATATAATGGTTTATACAGTAATGTACGGTTTTGTTAATGTGTTAAACTTTTAAAATATGATTGATCTAAGGGATGTGATGGGAAGGGAGAGTGGTTAGATGAAAAGAAGGATAGAGAATGAGCATATCTTAAAAATAATTGGCTTGAGAAGTTATAACGATAGGTTCATTGTGGGGGTTCTCAAAACTTGAGTTCCAAATCCGGCTTATTTGGACTCAAAAATATATTAACCTTTTATTTTTGGCTAAATTTTTTTTGTAGTATATGGATTATTTTTTTCCGGGTGTTTTGTGTCAAATTTGAGTACCCGAGTATGGGTACCACATTAGAGTAGATGTTATAATTTTTTATGAATAGTTTTGGGTAAAATACATGAGAAAATAATATCGATGACTTTATGAATCATATTTGCTGGTCTTGGAAGAAGAACTACTTCTGTTTCAGTTACTTCTACTTCAAAATTTTATTACTTTTCCTATCTTTTCTCTTCTATCTGGTAATTACCTATAGATATCTCTTTTTTCAAATATTCAATGCGGAATTTGAGGGTTTAAATTAATTTTACAAAATTTAATAGCATTCAACAATAAAATATTCACAACGCACCACCTTCAGACATCAGATGTATGAATTTTGTTAACAGCAGAAATCTTATTGTAAAATTTAACAAAAGTTACACAATTCCAAAAGATTCGCAGTTCCGATGAATTAGCTGACTGGTTATAAGAAGACCAACACAGCTCCAGATGTTTTCACCAAGAAATATCGTATTTAAGAACCAATTGATTTACTCAAGGTACTAGGAACCGCTCGAAAAGTCTCAAACTTTTACCAAATTTTGATTTTTAGTAATATAAAATCTTACTTTGAACCAAACTCAAAATTGAATTTCACAATAAAATTTTGATGAATTTTTAATAAATCTAAAAGATCTTACTTTTACTTTGATTTTAAATTTTCAAATTTTGAAAAAACACAAGTATCTCTCTAAATAAAATTCTTGGAAGTCTTCAAATTGCGAAAACCCCAAAAATAAAAGGAAACTTTAAAATATTATATCACTTTAGGATTTCAGTATGGCCAACTACAGTGAGCCTATGGTTTAGGTATGGTAACAAACTTAGATGAGATTAAAGTTCCACAGTGACTTTTCCTTAATTGCGATGTAACTAATGAAATAAAAATTGGTTGATAAACACAATATTTACTTCACCTCTTCACACGGAAGATGCCAAAAGAAAGAAGTGAAAAATAAACCTAAAATAATGGTTTATATAGGTGGAAATACTAGAGAACTTCAGTGGACTAAATGGTCAAACACAAAGAAGTTCCATGTATTTACACCACATCCGACGACTTCAAAGATTGGAATTAAGAAAATGTGAGAAATTAAAAAGGGGAAAAAGAGAAGAAGGTAGTAAGTCGGTGTATTTGTATCAATTAGGATAGACAAGAGTGTCAGTATGGGAATAATTTCATAATAATCTAAGAGAGCAACGGATATTGGCCCATTATGAGTCGTATCATACAAGAAATCTAGGGACCAAGAAATCAGATTAAACCAAGAGAAGAAATAAAAATGGTGTAGATATGAGAGAGAAAAAAATCTGAAGGGCTTATGTGCGCCCTGATTCTCTCTCCTTCATAGAAGAAAACATGATTATACTAGCCAAATTCCCACTGTCATAAATGTGTACACACGTGTATCTACATAAAAGTAGCGCCAGGTTAACACACTTTAACCCCAGAAATTGGTAACATTTAGGATATTAAGAGTTTGTATTGTCCCATTTTATAAACCAGAGTACATGACCTATAGAAATTAGGGAAGAAATGGAAGAAAGAATATACAAAAATATATATTTTCTTTATGAATGCGGTTTTAGAAAGGGATAGGAAATACGAAAAAAATAAAGGATGAAGAATGAAAAATATGGATGAGATGATGAGAAATAGAACTGGTTAAAAAGTTCAAAGAATAATTTGAGTCTAAATTAGGGTGAAACACACCAATAAGATCCGCAAAAATTCATTATCCGCAACTTACACCCATCGTTCAACTAAGATCAACATTGCTGAAAATAGTTTTATACCTAAAAAAAAAACTGTTCTTGTCAGATTTAACACTAATTACCCAAAGTAGCCTCATCATCCGGTGAGATCGGAAGAAGATTCACAATAAAGAATGCCAAAAGACAATACATCGAATTTTGGAGAAGATAATAAAATAAAAATTTTCTCCTACCAAAATTAAGTCAAGATTACGAATTTATGACGAATCCAACGTTGAGAGAATTAATTCAGTAATTGAGGCAAAAAATAACAGTAGAGAAAAGAGAGAAAGGTATATATGGTCAAAAAATAATTTTTTCAATGGTCATAAAGTAAAATTAATCC
Source organism: Ericerus pela (assembly GCA_011428145.1). NCBI lineage: Eukaryota > Metazoa > Arthropoda > Insecta > Hemiptera > Coccidae > Ericerus > Ericerus pela. Next base: position 287,322 of record WOFM01000233.1, read on the forward strand.
GTGTATTTCTCTAATTACTACAGAATGCTACATTGACACGCATGTCTTTTTTTAATTTTGGCCAAAAAACTTTTAACCCCTCTATAACAAAATTTGCCCTTCCCAATAGCGAGGTCTGGTTACGAGCCCGTCTATGAGGCTTGAAATAACAACGTTTTTAAGCAATTCACCACTTTCATCAATAATACAAAATTACAGCGGTTTAGGCGATTGTGAACATTAAGGCCGAGCAGCTATCCGAGTTTTACTTTTGTTGTAGTTTTAGTTATCATGAAAACTGGACTTGGTGATTCCACGGGATGGCGATTCTTTTGGTTTAGGAAACCTAAAAAGTTCGGTTATAAAAAATGTTTAACCTATCGGGTCTTGTCGTTGTGGCATATGCCCAACCCTGCTGGTATACCACATTTTTTACAATAAGTACCTATATTACTCATTCGGTAATTTTCTTCGACCCGTGAGTTCTCTCTAACGAATGGAATCACCGCACTTTTGGTCACACTTTTGTTTTGCTTACTTTGTGGGTCGACATATTCACGAATGTGGCGTTGTCGTCTGGTTACAGCGACAAAATTGAACATTTTTTATTCCACATAATATCAAAGACATGACACACAATCTGTACGCAACTAACGTAACTTGTAAGCAAGAGCGTACTCCCACATATGCAATGATGCATAATGCATCGGCCTCCGGCTCAGAGTGAAAAAATTATGCCTCACAATCAGCAAAGACCTCACAAAAAACTAAGTAAATTGGTACTTCCTGCCATATTTCACAGCAATTATGATCCCGCAGAGGCCTCCAAAATATAAAATGCATCGGCCTCCTTGAGGAGCACGCCCCTGCTTGTGAGCAGATACGCAGTACATTGTACCATCCTCTGAAATTTTACTGTCCACTTGGAAAAGACCCTGGAGAAAATATTGGGTCCAGAGCGGCCGATTGTCACATGGGTCGAGCAAAACGTTATTATTGATTTTCCGTACACATTTTCGCGAAATTTGACAACCATGCGATTTTCGGTAGTTTTGATTGAAGCCGAAGGGCGAAGGTTGATGGAAAATTCAAGGAACGATGTTTCCCATTCTTCGTGACCAGTGTGCCCATAGTTGGAAAAAGAAACAATTTGCAGTTTCGATTAAGACCAAAACTCAACTATGCCAGACCAAAATCGAGTGTACAAGACCGAGACAAAGCCGGGCCCGATTTTAGTTCTGCTGTTTTGCTCGTCACTAAATTGGATATTATGATTCTCGCACCTTGGCCATAATTCAGCGTGCTGAACGACACAAAAAAGAAGCCATTATTTGCCTCGCCAAGTAGGATTAACGTTATCGTTTTCATCATGCTGAAAACGTATATCTTTCGGTACACAAGAGGGTTGAAGAATGAACAGAGAGGCAGAAAAAGCTGGCGAAGGAAAAAGCGAAAGTATAAAAAGGAATACGGGGATGGGTGTGTAAATAACTGTTACTTCGATAAAATGCCGTCAAATGGTAAGAAAAGAAACAGACACATCCGAGGGCTACAGTTTCTTCCTCTTTTCATTGTTCTCCTCTGCCTCATTCCAAAATTGCCATTTTCCCCTTTCTCTCGCTCTATCTCTCTCTCCGTCTCTCTCTCCGTCTCTCTCTCTCTCTCACTCTCTCCCACACACACACACACACCCACACACACACACACACACACACACATACACGCATACACGCATACATACATACATACATACACATACACACTCTGGTCCGACGAAAAGATGCGAAAATACGCTTTCGATTAGAGTTCAAAAACGATTTTATACGTAGGTACTATAATCCTGAAGGATGAAATTTAATTTCGTTTCTTTTATTTTAGAACGTGTGTTTGGGTGATTTTTTTTCGCCCCTTTTATTTTCACCTTCCTTTCCGGCTAGGCTACCTTGGTAACATTTGTCCACACTCTACACCCATACTATTAGTACGTACGTAGCAAGTGGGGGAAATATTGACGCGAATCAATAACAGGGCAAAGAATTTGAATCCTTTGAGAAGGATTTGTGGTCGAGGAAGGTTCTGGCGAAACTTTCGAAATATAATATTATTCCATACGTAGACGTTTTTCTACTTTCCTTAGGTAAAACCATCATAAAGGTGTATTTACAAGCTCAAATATACTTGCGCAAACTCAAGATTGGCGCAAATAGACTCGAGCGTGCAAATGCACCTTAACAGATGATTACGAAAGATTTATCAATGGGAAAAACGGTACTTGGCGTTAAATTTGTACTCTCTATTTCATTCATTTCACAAGTCGGTGAATGTGGTGACACATTCGGCCTATCCTATTTTATATTTAAAAAATTCTGTTTCACAGAAATACGTGAATGTTTTTCAAAATTAATCTACAACTTTTTTTTTGTCTTGTAAATTCTTGAATACATACCTTCCACGGACATTCCCTTTTATCAAAACAATTCTTTTGTCATTCCTCAAAGCTTCATAATTCTTTATCTCTTACATTTTTCCCGATTCCAAATTTTGTTCTATTACCTTCCACATATTTTTTCCTTTTTCACTTCCCTCCTCCCCAACAAAAGTTCATTCGTGGAATTAGACAATAAGATTCTGTATGTATTGTAAATCGGTTTTTACCACCACTATATTTTTCTTTTAACTGACAGATAAGTGATTTTGTGCACAAACTCTAACTGTTTTCTGTCAGTTACTTCACTTCAATTTTTATGTTCTAGTTAAGAACAACATGTTCTTCTGTTCTAGTTTCTCGTGTATGTTTTCTTTTTCTCATGATAATATATGACATGTGTTTTTACATAAAAATGTGTTGACTTTTTCTACTGGGCAATGGGAGAAATTTAGCAGTGTAATAAAATGGTTTGTCGTTAATTGCTGATTCGGTAAGTCATATCATGGAATTAAATACAAGTGCGGTGAAAAAGGTTTATCAAAATTGCCTATACATGGCATAAATTCAAGTCCAAGGATACCTGGCAGAGCTATCCGATTGGACAGTGGTAATTTTGTGGCCACTGTCCTGTACAGGTGAATTTACCAAAGTTGGTGATCTCGTGAAATTTTGAATTGCAAAATATTGTAGGGACTGAAGGGAGATTGTCATAGAGGCCCCCCCTAGCATACCACATCTGCACTCTGCACATCACTGGAAGATATTTTTAGATGGCCGAACAGACATCAGCGGATGTCACAAACACGTACCTATCCGTCAAATATGATGACACCGTATAGTTAGCATATTATTTGGTGGTAAACGACGGCTTGTATTTTGCCTGAAAAATACTGGCTGCCATTTGTTTCGAAGTATTCGAGTTTCGTCTGCTCAAATACGAAGAAATAAGCAGTCAATTTTGGCAATTATTTACATAACTGACTGAATATATTCATTCAAATATGATAATTTTATCAATTAATTACATTGGTTGGTTATTATGTATTCTCCTATGGGAAATTCATGTAAATTTAGGTATTATCGATATTATCTGATTATCGATTTTAACTGAGTTAATTTTAGGGAAAAAAATTAATTTGATAAATAATTGGTAGGTACTAAATCAGAAAAATTTCCATTTATGACTAAAATTAGCCAGGCAAAGATAAGAAATGCACACATCAAAGTCACTTTTCAATCATTTTCCCTTCCCAGTGAAAATTCACGAAATTTCCTGATTTTTTATTTTGATTGAGACATATAAATTATATTCATATGAATTTCAGCTAATATTGATAAAATTTTTTCGAGGTCATGAAACGAAAAACTAACCTATTCCAACCCCTGAGTTTCAATACCAGCTCAATTGTAATATGTAGATTTTCTTCGAAAACCTGCATAAAATTCATCAATTTATTTAGTAAGTTTATATTTTGCAACATTTTTCGATATTTTCGCTGTACTACCGGTAGCCGGCAGGGGAATAAAAGAAAAAAAATGTGTACAAATTGATTAAATGGTGGCGAAAAGAACTGCCAAAAATTTTTAGCGAGCTACAACCATTTTCGGTGCGCAAGATCCGCTCGGCTCCCCTATGTGCGCCCCTACGTTATGACTTCGTCGTTCAGTTTTCAGCATCGTATTCCAACTGACTTGATCAGTTTACTCATTGGTCCTCTCTTTAGATTTATTTCCAAATCGTCGTTTCTCCGCCTAAACAATTCTGATGACTCGGTTCAGTACGCACAGACGCTTAATTTCGTTGCCTGTATTTCGATACGAGAACCGAGGACTTTCTTAATTGTTCGCTTGTCTGGTCTTACGATGCTGCTATTGTCGTCTCAAAACGTATTCGTCTCAGCAACAAACGAATTTGTAAGATCACTGAGAGCGTCTTTTGTGGGACACGTTCGATGGGTACGATGTATTTGTGGCACTCGAGTGAATTTATAGCGGAACAGGGTGGTGGAGGGGCGGCAGTTGACAGTGGCGGCGAGAAGAGTGTTAGAATGTGTGGCGATGAGAAAGACAGACAACGGTTGAAAAAGTTGTATTCGAATTAGGAACAGGAGCGATGTTCGCTCGTCGGTGGTTTCAGATGGTTGACTGCCGGCAAGAGGGTGGGGGATGAAATGAGAGAGTACCTATTATTCATATTTAATGCGTGTTCTAACCGGGGCAACGTCGTCAAAATTTCACACCCCTCCCCCTCCGCTGGCCAAGTTACAAAATAATACATCTGCGATACGCAGACGACACACCTAAAAGCTTTATTAATTAAACTTAGGGGGTCCGATAACGTGGTGTTTTATACACCACTTCAACTCGGCGAATCCGACTAATTTCGGTTTGATGTTACGACAGTATGTTACAACTTTTCAACATGTGTGTAATGCGCGCATACATTAATTATATACGAATCTCCTCTTTTTATTTTTTTATTTTTTTCTTATTTTTTACAAATTGACACTTCGTTGATGCCTCCTTTTAGGCAGTCGACGCAATTCGCGCTGCTTTAAAGATGATAATCGCTACTTTTCGAATGTAGGTCTGATTTTCGCTTCACACCAATCACTGTTTCCTGGAGAAGGAAAGGAGAGTTTTGCGTTTGGAATCATTTTTAAAACGAAATTACCTACTTGATGATTAAACATTGTTTCTTATTCTAATTATCTTTTATATATAAATTACAGTACAGTTTTGAATATTCCCCAATAAAATTAGGAAAGGAAATAATATTTTTATTAATTCTCATGAAATGAATGTACATTATTTTCAAATTATTCGTTCATCAAGTTACCATTGTGGTATACCAACCGGTGTGGCAACGTGCCACAACAAAACAAACCCGGTAAACTACACATTTTATACAGGATGACACTCTCAGACAACCCAAACATCCCGAGGCGTTCTTAAGGCCTACAACACTGGTCCCAAAAACACAAGTTGGATGACAAACACCAGGTATAAATTGAAAACCGGGTATAGTTGGATAACATGTCCAGAGTACAGTTTACAGCAACCACTGAAATATGCAAATTTTGACATAGTAAACCGAAAGATAAAAAACAGCTAGGTTGAAACTTTGAAACCCCACCAAAGAAAAACACAGGCACTACAAGAAAGGAAGCTCACTTTTTTACCCACGTAAGAAAGAATTCAATACATTATTAAAGTAAAATAATACAAATTAAATGTACCAGAACCTTTATTCGTAATAACAGAGGTACAAACCAACGTAAAAATTCAAGTACAGTTGTCCATTCTCATTATATGGGAATAAATGAAATGGTAGCTGGTACATAATGACAAAGAAAAGTGTATGATGTAAAGTTACAAGTTATCATGCTAGTATCGAAGTCAAACAGAGAGTGATCAGCCAAATATATTATGAAAGCAAGCGAATCAGTAATCATAAAAGATAAGGCTGAATCAAGATAAAAATTTCCCGTTTTGAATACACGTCTGTATTTAAAAGAAAGAAATTATTATCGAATTTTTAGAACTTGGTTACCTGTTAAGAATCGACGGACTTTGAATGTTGACAATAAAGGAGGCGTATTTCACTGAGATACCTCACCATAAAGTTAGTTAAGAAATATTAAAAAAATTATACACGTTTTATTTTAGGCTATGGTTATAAATGAAAAATTTTTAATTTTCCCTCATTCCAAGTCTTAATTTATAATTTGTCAGTCTGCTGGCTTAGGTATCGGTACTGCCCCCTTCAAGTTATACAAACTAAATTGGCAAATGCTATCAAGTGGCGATGCAAACACCCAGGGCTATATTCACAAACGTCACTTTAACCTCCTTTCACTTAAATTTCATTGTACTTAAAAATGCAGGAACATTGTATCTCTTATAAGAGTTCTAATGTGAAAATAAAATGTTACCACACTCTTACATACAAAATTGTGCCAAAAGTAATTTTCAAGTGAAGTTTAAGTGAAGGGAGGTTAAAGTGACGTTTGTGAATATGGGCCCCACTCTCTGATTGTGGACCCCACTGCGTACACATAATACTTTTACTCCGCTGTACCACCACATTAGTGCGGTTTTACTACTGCAATACGATATCCAGAGGATGGAGTTGGGCTGCTGTTAACGAATGGATCAACTCCACTCACGCTTATTACCATCTTATCTTATTGGCACTCTTTGGAAGGAAAGGCGGGCGTGCGTGAGCTTGTTTATTATTATCTGCGTTGGCAAGTCACTCCTCCGAAGGGCTATCGACTCGAGGATTCTTTGTTGAACTTCAGTGACGAATGCAAGCAGGCTATGCCACCCTCAACAGTAAATCATCCTATCTGCTCATACGTTTTCACATCTCGAGTAATTTGAAATTTTATTTCTCATTTTCGGAAGTATTTTGTTCTCTTTGTCTCGAGGAAAAACTATTTTTCTTTACACTTATAGGTATTTTCCTGTCTGTCGGTATACGTTTAAGTAATTGAATCAATTCATTTTTAGTCAATTTTAATGAATTTCAGAAAAACTGACATAGGAAAATGGCCATTTTATATTTTCAGTGCTTACTCTTTTCCGAATTTCCTGCTGAGGGTTTCAGTTTTTTGTAATTTTTAAAATGTAAATTATTATTACTGTATCGTTTGAAACTGTTGTTGGAAAGTGACTTTAGTTTAGTCGCGGTAGTCTAAAGGATTTACGTAATTGCTTTGCTCCTTAACCATATTTTAAGGGTACTATATTCATTTTGAATTCTCGAATTTTTTATTCTACATAAACTGAGAGCATAAAATATAATAGCGGACGCACTTAATCTATAATTCCAGACAAAGGAAAACGTAAACATTTTTGTAGGAGGTGTTACTTAATTATTCGTATTTTAGGAGTGGGGGACCAATCACAGGCCATTACGTACAAAAGAGGAATCAAAGTAAGGATAGGAAGTGTGGTCTGAATGCTTATACCCTAGTAGTGGGGGTAGTAGTCAGGTGTTCTCATTTTTGAAGTCATATGCGCCCTCTGTTGTATTTCATGCTCTGTGATCACAATTTATACTCGGTTCCTAAGTAATCTAATTTTCTGAAGAAAGGCAATTCTTCATTTGTTACTTCGTTTCATCGTACTTGGAACTCAATTTTTTTAAATTTTAGCTTCTTCTAATATTTATAATTCGGTACTGTCGATAAATTTCCACGAACCTGCGAAGTTATAACACAAATTAATGACTACTTTGTCTTTTCATTGCACCTTCATTTTTTGGACAGGGAAATCACTTCGTTTTTGCAAGTTCTATTCTCATCTTTCTCATTAATTTCTTTTTTTTTTCTTTTTTTTTTTTAATGAAAAATTGTCATAATAAATAGAAATACTTGTCATTTTTTGAAAACCTAATATGTGGAAGACTATATTTTGAACTTTGCGTTTCTCCCCATAAAGCTCCCAAATAAGTATTTCCCTTCAATTTTTAATTTTTTTATCATCTAAGCGACGAACAAACGAATTTACATTCAATCTCTGTTTTTTCTTTCTTTTTTTTTCCTTCTCTTCGGCTTTCGTTAGCTCGCAACGCTTTTTTATTCTTCGCTACGAAAACAAAGAAAATTAAAAGGATAAGGTTAAATCCGTACTTCGACTTTTAATGCAGGAAACTTGTAAGTTAAACGAAAAATCTGTTTACGTAAGCGTTTTCTCAAAATCCACGTTGAAATGAAGGCACAAGGATGAAAGAGTGGCACTATTTTTTTTTTCCAAGTTTGTTTATTTAAAATACTTTTCGTGCGCCCCACTTTACTCTAGGGTAATGTCGATTATAAAGTTAGAAAATTCGTTTTTTTTTCTCTCTTTTGCTCTCTTGCTGCTTTGCTCTTTTGCTGGAATTCTATCCAGTGGAGAATTGCGAGATCGCGGGATTGCCGACCATAGCTGCGAAGAGCCTCGTCTGAAGAAAAAAAAAAAAAAATAATACGAAAAGGCGAAAAACTATTTGCATGATGTGCCAGTAATGCGATGTAAATTTATTTATAGCTGCGAAACACTTCTCAGCTCGAATACACTAAATATTCGACGTTTTCGAAAGCAATACCAGCTTACGGAGGGCGTAAATGAAAATTCGTACGAATTTTTAATTCGATTTTTTAATTCGTTTTTAGGCTGCGAAATGTGGGTCCATTTGGTGGCGTGGGCTACCAAAATATGGCGTATTTAGAGGTCATATTTCACTGTTCATTCTTCACAATCATGTAAAATCCCGACTCCCACCTCAAATATGAAATTAATAGCAGTTTTGGTTTATTGGGCCTCGAATTAATTCGAAAAGTGTTTTAGTGTAGGTACCTAATTTATTGGATTAGGTTGCAGGGCGCCGTTTGCGTTTTGACAAATTACGAATATCGATGTCGGGTTTTATCTATACGTGTATTTGACGCATTCGGCCAGACACAAACGTAATTTATTTATTTATTTATTGTAAAAATTTTTTACACTCGCACTCCTTTTCCCATTAACACGCCGGGCGACGTGACTCGCCTCGCTGCGACAAACCTCCCATTCTCCCCTATCTTTTCCACCCCATTTTCATGCCATGAATATGGCTCTGCAACTGGCGAGGCGCGCTATGGAGCACCTCCGTGCCTGAAAATTAACTTTCCCCAAAACCTGTTTTTTCTCCTCTTTCAATCACACCATTTCCTTCCGTTTTCTTCTCATTTCCAATCGTCAGTACACTGGACCCGTATGTCTGTCATGAAATTACTTTTTTTTCTTGCTCCGTTCTTCTTATAAAACAGACGTACATTTTTCTTCATAAAAATGTTCACACTTTTAAATGTCGTTGCCTTGGTTTTTACCTCGCAAGTCAAAATTTTCTGAAAATTTGATTTAAAAAAAAAAAAAAAATGAGAAATCCAAAAATAAATACCTCGGAAGTTTGTAAGTGATTTTAGCGCTTCTATAGGCGAACATAAAATGCACGTATGCTAACTGATGAAAAATCATAATTTAAAAACATCGTATGCGTGACGTATAAGGTATTTATCCTCGTATAATTGGGTAAGTAATGGCCTTTTTTCTAGACATTCGTGTTTTTTAAATTAAATTTTCTTATTTTTTCCAGGACGTACGAGTTTTTTATATTAAATTTTCTTCTTCTTTCAAGACATAGGAGGTCATGCATTATTCGGTGTAATATCCAAATAATTTCACTCAATAAATAATACTGAATTTTTAATAACGTTTTTTGTGTCTCCTGGAAAATTTACTTTTTTGTACTTACAAGGTTTTAAACCATGGCGACGATGTTGTCTACACCCTTTTTTTAATTATTATTTTTTTTTTTAATGAATGCTTTTAAAGAAGACACTGAACATGTTTAAGTTTTATTATATCAATTTGTTTTGTGGATTTTATTATTTTTTAATACAAAAGTTATTTTTTAACACGAAGTGTTGAACTTCTATAATAAGGTAAATTCGGAAATAATAGCATAAAATTTGAACTTGGAAATTGTGAATTCCTTTCCTCAAGGATGAACCTAAGCTTGATCGCATGTTTAAAAATGAGTATCAAAATGATACCTGGCCTGACTGGCCAGGATGATTCCAAACCTATCAAACTTATCTGAAAATAGAAAAAATTGATTTTTACCATAGAAATGATTTTTACTCTTTGTTCTTTAATATGTTTCTATGTCCTTGCTTACTTTTGTTTAGGGATTTGTCCATCTCAATTTGCATACCATAGATTATTTAATCTTATTATTAGTAAAGTAAATATCTCTGTGGAACACCTTGTTGTGAGAGATATTCTCACCAGAAGGAAATTCAACAGAATTTAAGCGTGCTCAGCCACTTCGTACACAAGTACGGGTAAGCCAAAACCAAGGCAAACACTGGCGATTTTAGAGCCGGTTTGGGTGGTTTATATACAGCTTATTTGCACGCACACAAACACACGTATGTAAGATAATACGTACGTCGGTGAGGGCGGCCAGGTCGCATCATCCCCTATCATGATAAGAGATGGCTGGCTGGTTCGTGTACGGATCGTGACATTGTTTGGTGATGTCACGATTCGGTACTCATACATTACCTGCATGTACTTGCAGGTAATTACGATCGAACGTATTTTGTGTGATTTAACATCTCGAGGACGATTATTAGCCTGCCCTTTGGGGCGGCAACTGTCGTCGAGGGGTCCGAGCCCCTTTACCTCATACTGTTGAGTCCCCACAATCTCCAATTGCAATAATTTGTTTGTGTTGTACATAATTGTTGAAAATATTCAAATTCAAACATCCTGAATGATTAGCTATTACCTGCAGCTTCCCTGGCATAAGGACTGTTTTTTCTGGCTTTGCCTATTTTCATTATTTTGACTCCCTTTTAGTTTGTCCAAAATTAATTTCAAAAATTGCTTCACTTCAAATTTGGGCTGAAAATTTGAATTTAGCGCAGCAAAAAGTATACCCTACTTATCACTCAATAATCTACGAAATAATTATCTTAATCCAATATTAGTGGTGCCAAATTGTCCAGTAATTGATTCAATTAAAAATGGAGGAAAAATTTGAACTCGGCTCCTTAAAAAACCTATTCAATGATGCATCACTCTATATAGAATAGAGAAAAGTTTTCTTGACCCCCGTTTTGTGGTCCTATAGAGTCTAACAATTATTTCGATTACTAATTGGACTACAAATTCGATTGTATTCACAATTTGAATTTGACTACGCAAAATACACATCATACGATGTATCAGTCAGTATTGAATATGTAACAAAATGTTCGAGAACCCCTTCTTTTACTCCCAAAGGAGCCAACAATTAATTCAATCAAAAACTGAATACAAAATTTGAACTCAGTGCCCCGAAAGTATCCTACAATAAATCACTCGTTAATAGTGATGGTAAATGCTCGAGCATTCATTATTATCGATTAGCAAATGCCAAGTATGCTCAGGCATTTCGCTCAGCATGTGCTTATGTTTAAAATGCTCAAGTATTCATTATTGGCTCAAGCATTTTCAGTATCCTGACGTAACACTAGATGTTATCAGTTGTAAACTTGCAATAGTATTGTGGGATGCGCTAGGGTGGTTTCAAAGGAACGGTGAAAAAATATTGTTTGAGAATATTTCGACACTTTGAGGCAAACAACGCATTTTGAATTTTTTATTAATTTAGAACAAAGGCTAAAACTGTAGAAAATGCTCGTAAGTTTTAGAGCATTCGCTCAAAAATAAGCATATGCTCGTTACGGGCATATGCTTTTAAACTGGTATGTTCGATCACCTGATTATCTTTACAGATTCTGTAGGTACAAGTATAGTGATTTTACAGAAAAATTACTGAAAATTGTTTAGGCGTGTGCAGATTCTGGACAAAATTATAATATTACAGTTAATCGAGAGAAAATAGAATTATAGAATTTTACAGGTTGGTTGGACTTTTTGTTTGTTTGGTAGTCTGGTTACTCTTATCAGTTTTATTTTTAACTTGTTTCTGAATTGATTTATTTTTGGTATCATGGTATGGATTTTAATTTATTTAGTCATCAGTGATTTTACATTTTTTATTTCTTATTTTTCTTTGCTTTTTTTGAACTTTTTAAAAATTTGATGCGATGACTGAAAGTTTGATGGAAAGTCAATAATAAAAATTAACCTAAAATAATTGCAGTTTTTGATAGTAATGATGATAAGAATCTACCTGAATTGATAAAAAAATAAACAACTGACGGTAAAAAGTTACATATTCTTGTTTGACCTTTGTAACTGTGAAAAATACAGAATCGAGAATCTGTTACTTGTAAAAAAAACTGGTTCGCTCAAACACACATAATGTTAAGTATTTCGGGCCGCACTTTTATAAATTCTATTTACATATAGCCTACTAAATTTTAGGTTTATTGGCTGAACATTACAGCGGCCATCGTGTTAATAAGAAACGTACGTACATACATATTATAGGTAGATATACATAAATACGTGTATGAAACTAAATAGATGTCCTCAAAACCTTTACGTCAACAAACACCCAGGTCTCTTTTTGTTTAGGAACTCATTTTTAGCCTTGTATCCAGGTTAGGTGTTTTCAACAGTACACGGGTACAATTTTCTACATTTTTTTTTACCAAGGACCACATTTTCTTATAACTATAACCAATATTATATTTCTGTGTTGACACATATCGGTAATGAGCAAAGATGTCCTTTAACCGTGCCCATTCCTACCAATCCTGAGCCACTCCACTCCAATGTGTATACTTTGTAGAGTGTTATAGGTTTCGTCCTTCCATCTTGGCTTTTGTCTCTTTTCCTTGGTTCATTACCAGCAGATACTAATTAAATCATTAACTAAAAATTTACGTACCTGCTCCCACAGATCCGGGTAGAACATTCCGCAAATGCCATTATTTTTCAATACTGACTTTGGAAACATTCTGTGGGTATGTACCGTAGGCACGGATATTTTCATACTCATTTCTTAAATGAGTAGATACAAAAAAGTACATTCGCAAAGTTATAGACTTGATTATGGATTGGTGATTTTCATCTCGCATAAATTCAATTTTCAGATAATTAGCGGTCAACGGTCTTATTTAAAAGTAGAGTTGACCTTAAAAGATGAATAGAAGTAGTTGACCTATGTCGCTTCTGGAAATTAATACAAAGCATTATTGTTGTATACAATCGTCCCTTATAAGGCCTTGATGCTCTCCATTCTTGGCACCAGATCAGAAACCAAAGTTTACGAAAAGAGTAGCATCATCGAAGGAACTAATACTAAGCTACTACGTTCGTAATATCTTGACGACAAAGAAATTTTGGTGCCATGGTTGAATACAAACGTTTTGAAAACGACGATTTAATCACATTTCATCTTCGCCATTGATTAATATACAGTACCAAAGTACGTTCGCGTGTAGGTATAGGTATAGATGTCTACGTCGAATGAATGGATACTCTTTATAAGGTTACTATGGCGACCGATTCGTTGCTAATAGATTTGTTAGCTTATATTATCAGTGTACGAAAGCGGAGACTGAAGTGAGAAAAAATCTAGTCTTCGATCTGCTGTAGGTACATATTGTAAGGTCTATAGTTTGCAACGTAATATACTATCTGCACCCCTTCACGAACAACGCCTCACTGACGACCATAAAAATATGAAAAAAAGAAGGAAAAAAAGTTTTCCTCTCACCTTTTCTCTTTTTCTCTCTCTCTCTTTCTCACTCTCTCTCTCTCTCTCTCTCTCTCTCTCTCTCTCTCTCTCTCTCGCTCTCTCTCTCTCTCTCTCTCTCTCTCTCACACACACTCTCTCTCTGTCGGTAACGTCTTCAGGGATTTACATTGGCTCGACTTTAACATAATAGAAAACTTTAAAAACTTTCGCCAGCCAAGCTACGAGTAATCGAGTAAATTCTCGACTGTGGGGAGTCGCTCTCGACACGAATATTACGCATCTCTCGTGCAGCAAAGACATTTATTATAATTTTAGCCGCATTTCCAACTACTCCGCCCACCCTCTCGCTCTCTTAGTCTCGTGTCGTTAAGAACTGTTGCAAATTTTAGCTGATGGCTTAAATCGTCAATGTTCGCCCCAAACGAAGCACATTTTGCGTACGCATTACTTGTTGACGATGCAGAATGAATTATAAGAAAGAACTTTTAGCTACACCGAAAAAGTCGAGTTTAAAAGTTGCGAGAATTTCATGGAAATATGTAGCTAATCATGTAGTTTTCAGTGCGGAATATTTGCCACCCAAACTAAAATAATTTTCTAATAATTGACAGACATGAACACCATATTTTATGGTGTAGGTATTTATCTTGAAAAAAGCATAATAAGTACGGTCATTGCGAACAATTCTGGCCACTTTTTCAGAATTTTTTTAAATTCTGAAATACACAACTCGCTCTCAAAAGCTAAAATTAAAATGAAGACAAACATAACCTACGGGTGGTGCGAAAAACATCGATATGTATCGATATTCTTCTTGAAATATCGATATTTTCTCCAGGAGTATCGATACGTTTTATCAGTATTTTTCACACATTTTACCAACAAAATTTTGAGGTTATAATAAGATTGAAATATTGCAAAACTAATCTCCCAGTGTTTGTACGTTTTATTTCTATAGATCTTAAAGATTTTATCTTTTTGCACTCACGCAGAAACACGTGAATTGACACGCAGTTACCATCCTAGCGCTTTAGTAATGCTCTAGCGGCAAACGCGATAACTATTCACTTGTCTATTCATAATATAGATACGAACCAAAAGCAAAGTCTAAATTCTGTTCCCAAACGGAGTTAAGTAAAAGCATATAAAAATGGATTTATAGTCGAATTCTCATTGTATAAATCATTTATTAGTGGGAAATTAGGTGTGGAAAAAATATCAATATTTCACACCACTATAACCTAGGTACACTTTCTTTATCAAACCGGTTCGAAAAAACAGATATTAGGAACATTATGTCTCTGTGACATAAAACTTCCCAAAGAGTGGCTTGTATTTCCCTCCATTGCGAGTAATACTGGCCGCTTATTGGGTTTTAATCATGAAAAGTACACGTAAAGAACGATAATTACTGTCAGAAAATAAAATATAATAAAAACAACAGAAAATAAATGTTTATCACATCTAAAACAATATTTTTTTGACTCAGCAAATACATGAAAACTTGTCAGTGTCATTCCCCTCATAAAATCAGATTGATCGACCTCAAAAATGTCTTCAATTTTTGAAAACACGAAATTAATACTACCTAACTGTTTTCCAAGGAATTTAAATTTTGCTGTGTAACTTTTGGCTAACAAAACTTGACCAATAGACTACCTATACACTTTTTTGACGATCTCCTTCCATAATAAAACGCACCACAAAAAATGCTTCAATATTAGCAGTTTTCCATTACATTTTGTTTTAGAAAAACCTTATTCACTCACTCAAAAATTAACACATTGCTGTTTCGTTGTTGTGGGGACTCATCGGTATGAGGTGTAGGGGCTCGGACCCCCGACGACAGTCGCCGCCCCATAGGGCAGGCAACTTATCGTCCTTGCAACGTTAAACCAACACACAATATTACGTTCGATCGTAATTATCGACGTATACGTACAAGATAATATACGAGTACGAATCGTGACGTCATCCATCAATCACTGTCACGATTCGTACACGAACCGGCCAGCCGCCACCTACGATAGTAGGGGATGATGCGACCTGGCCGTACTTAAACAACGTACGTATTTTATTACATACGTGTGTTTGTGTGCACCAGCCAAAACGGGTATAAAAACTCACAGAACCGGCTCTAAAATCGCCAGTGTTCGGTTTGGTTTTGGCTTGCCCATACTTTCGTATGAAGTGGCTGAACACGCTTAAATTCTGTAGAATTTCCTTCTGGTGAGAATATCTCTCACGACAAGGTATTCCACAGTGGTGACCCCGACGTGATTTCGGCCACGTCGTGAGGAGTCTTAGGCGCTTCGGCGCTAATTCAACTTGGCGCAGTAGCGCTGGCGAGATTCTCGCTTGCTCGGCAAATTAAAAATATTTTTTTACCCAGACTAAGACACCTTTTGGTCGTCGAAGTAAGAGTCTGCTGAAGTGGGAATTTATACCCCTCTCTTTAAAATAAATAAATAAAGAGAAACAAGACAGTAGACCTGGAGGAAGAAGGTTGGACTCATCCCCCAACTCCCCCGACTTCGACTCGACACTCATTGAATTTAGCAAACATAGAAGAAGGCCCTCAACACCCAGAATTAGCACGACTGGGAACTGCAATAAACAAAGAAGATCTTGCAGTTAAAACGTTGAGAAGTGGTCGGACTTTAAGCCAAAGTTCCGACCCGAAAACACCTGTCCTACAAACACAGGAGCCAGTGTTTTCGACCAGTAAGGAAGACAGAAGTACTGTGGAATACGCTTGTCAACAAAAAGACACAGCAATGGTTCCACCACCAACTGAAAACCCGCAACCATCACAGGGAGGCAGTAGTCAGCCGCAGCTGACACCCGAAGTTCTGGCCCAAATCTTGCAACTCCTACAAATGCAACCAGGACAGAACCCCAATCTCTATAGACGAAGGATAGATATCCCGGAATTTCTGCCGAATGAGGTAGAATTATGGTTGACTCTATTGGAAGGCAGGTTCAGAACAGAGAACATAACTCTGAACCAGCGGTATACACATATCTGTGGAGGCATGCCCCCACAGATAATCCGCCACATTCCGGACATTATGGAATGCCCTTCGACAGAAGAGGACAAGTATGCCTGGTTCGTCAAGAAAATTAAAAAAGTATTTGGAAAAACGAAAAATGAAATAATAGATGATGTGATGGGTGGTATGAAGATGGGGGACGACAAACCCTCAATCTTCATGGCGAAGTTACGACAGAAGGCGGACAATATCGTAGCCCCTTCTGTCATAGGCAATCAATTCTGTAAGCAACTACCACAAAGCGTTGTGCAGTGCCTAGCCGCCGTTGGTTCCACGGTAATCAATACATCCGCGGATCTGGACTTCCTTGCGAAATCCGCAGACAATGCGCTCGAATACACAAGGTCAAAGCCGGTGGTCAGCGCAGTATCTGCAGAGACTGGGGAACTCGCTCAACTTAGAGCTCAAATAGCTCAGTTGACTGAGGAAGTAAAGAGGAACAAAAGCCAAAGCTCGACGAAGCCCAATAGTAGCTGGCGACAAAGATCGAAAAGTAGAAGCAACAACAATAATAATAGCAGCAGAGGACGTCAGTCCCGGTCAAGAGACCGCAGATCTAGTTCCGGAAGCAGGGGTCAGAGTTCAACTCCCCCTAGAACATCATCTCCCAAAACCCAGTCTCGAAATTGGGATGATAAGAGTTGCTTTTTCCATAATAGATTTGGCGCTGAGGCCACCAAATGTAACAACAGGTGCAGATGGTGGGGTAAAACCTTTAACAAGGAAGCGTCAAACTAGAACGAGGGGCCATCTGTGCGGCCGAAGACCCCTCGGAAAAATACTCACGCCGCCTGTTCATCAAGGACAGGACAAACAGGAGACGTTACTTAATTGACTCGGGAGCAGACCTGAGCATATTGCCAGTAAATAAAACCCAAAAAGTACTTCCTCCGAAATACTATCTCCGTACTGTGAATGGTCAAAACCTTCCAGCATACGGACTTGAGACAAGCAAAGTAGACATCGGACTCAGCAAAAATATGACGTGGTCCTTCACGGTTGCAGACGTTCCAAACCCGATCCTGGGTGCAGATTTTCTTGCACACTATGGCCTGATCATCGACCTCAAACACGGTAAACTGATCAATAGTGAAAATAAAAGTGTGGAAGGCAAAACGCTAGCATACAGACTGGACACAAACATATCCAGCTGTACTAAAGTTGACGGACAACTCTTACGGATCCTGTCAGACTATCCTGGAGTCACTCAACCCTCAATTCGCAGGCATCCTACGTACAAACACGACACGGTTCACTACATAGAAACCAAAGGACAGCCTTGCCATGCTAGAGCACGACGGTTATTACCCGACAAACTCAAAGCGGCACGAGAGTACTTCAATCGCATCGTTGAGGAGGGCGTATGTCGCCCCTCAAAAAGCTCATGGAGCTCTCCTATCCACATGACAAAGAAAGCAAGTGGAGAGTGGCGAATTGTCGGCGACTACAGGGCCTTAAACGCCATAACAGTTCCTGATCGCTACCCAGTCCCCAATATAATGGACTTCAATGCGAATATGAAGGGTAAAACGATGTTCACAAAAATAGACATCAACTGGGCATTCCACCAAATTCCTATGGCCAACCAGGACGTTCCAAAGACAGCGGTTATAACCCCCTTTGGATTATTCGAATACCTTCGAATGCCGTTTGGACTACGCAACTCAGCACAAACTTTCCAACGATTTATCAATGGACTGTTTAGGGAATTGCCGTTTGCATATGCATACCTGGATGATATCTGCATTTGCTCAGAAGGCGGTGAGCATCAGCACGAGGAGAATGTGAGAGCCGTGGTACAGCGTATACACGCAGCCGGACTCACTATCAACGTAGGCAAAAGCTTATATGCACAGACCGAAATTGACTTCCTCGGCTACAAAGTCTCGACCGAAGGCATTTCCCCCTTGAAGACCAAGGTAGAGCCAATATTGAACTTCCCGAAGCCCTCAAATGTCGCAGAACTTAGGCGTTTCTTGGGGATGGTGAATTTCTACAGACGTTGCATGAAGAATGCAGCAGCCGAACAAAGTAAGCTGTTTGCACTAATAAAGACAAGTAAAAAGAAAGATAAAACTCCACTCGAATGGAACGAAGAAGCCGAACAGGCCTTTGAAAATATCAAAGAAACACTGGCAAATGCAACTCTGTTGGCTCATCCAGACGAAAGTCTGCCATTATGCGTAAGTACCGATGCATCAGACTTTGCTATTGGTGCAACATTGTACCAACTGGACACTAACAACATCAAATTACCGCTAGCTTTCTTCTCGAGGAAGCTCTCAAAAACAGAAAAGAATTACAGCACATACGATAGGGAATTGCTCGGAATTTTTGCTGCGTTGAAGCATTTCAGGCACCAGTTAGAGGGTAGATGTTTTTCTGTGTATACTGACCATAAACCCCTAACATATGCCTTCACACAAAAAGCAGAACCGGCATCTCCGAGAAGAGCACGACAGTTGGACTATATTGGCCAACTGACTACAGACATTCAGTATATAAGTGGAGAACTTAACACTCCAGCTGATGCCTTGAGTAGAATCGAAGCTATCTCGGTTCCTGTCCAATTGCCTTATGCTGAAATAGCTAAAGCACAGCTTAAGGATGCAGAATTGCAGGGGCTGTTATCGAACGATGATACTACCCTCAAATTGAGACAGCGAAAAATTCCCGGTACTGATGTTTTATTAACATGTGACATCAGTACAGGTAAGAATAGGCCATTTCTACCGGTAAAATATCGCAGGTTGGCTTTCAACAGTGTACATAATCTGTCACATGCTGGGCCAAAATGTAGTGCTAAACTAATTTCAGAAAGATTTGTATGGCCACGAATGAAGTCTGACTGCAACAAATGGGCTCGCAGTTGCCTGAACTGTCAAGAATCCAAAGTAGGAAGACACACTCGCTCGCCCCTCAAATCATTCAAGCAAACACAGCGGTTTAAAACGGTTCACATGGATCTGGTAGGCCCATTGCCACCATCCCAAGGACACAGATACCTGTTGACGATAATAGACAGGGCAACACGATGGCCGGAAGCAATCCCTCTTCACGAGATGTCAGCTCCAACAGTAGCTGCAAGGTTATACGATACCTGGATTGCGAGGTATGGCGTACCAGAAGTCATAGTCACAGACCAAGGTCGCCAATTCGAGAGCTCGCTCTTTAAAGAGCTAGCAAATAAGCTTGGTGTTCAACACAGTCATACCACAGCTTACCATCCTCAAGCCAACGGCAAAATAGAGAGATGGCATAGAGCTCTCAAAGCCTCCATCATGTCACATGATACAAAGAGATGGGTAGAAGTACTCCCTACCATCCTCTTAGGCCTTCGATCCGCCCTACAAACTGATACAGGTCACTCTGCAGCGCAATTAGCGTTCGGCGAAGAGCTACGCCTTCCAGGGGACTTCTTCACAAAATCGAAAGAAGTTAGCCCCGAAATAATGGTACAAAATATAAGAAATGATGCCAATAATTTCCTAAACCAGGCAGCTCGTCATGGCCAGCCCAAGATTTACGTCTCGAAACACTTGGCCAATACATCACACGTATTTGTTAGAGACGAAAAAATGAGATCTGCGCTGGAGAAACCATACGCTGGTCCTTATAAAGTAGTATCACGAGATGAGAAAAACTTTGTGATACTCATCGCAGGCGAACCAAGAACAATTTCAATCGACAGATTGAAGCCTGCGTACTTGGTAAGTGACGATAAAAGAATTAGAAGGGTACAAAAGGAGAACCCCGAAAATACACAGACGAATTCCGAAACAAAAACGGAAGAATTCGTCGAAAAAAGTGAGAAAAACACCTCACATAAAGAAAAACTCAAGAAAACAGTGAGATTTTCGGACGATGTGATCACCAAAACATTTGATCCTGAGGCCCCCTTACAACCACGTAAAAGAGGTAGACCTCCAGGCACGAAAAAACGCAAAAATTCACATCCTTCCCGCACGTCCGAGAGGTTAATGCGACGAAAATAAAAAATTTACTCCCGAAAAGTAATATCCGTAGAAAAATCGAAACCCGCTAAAAACATACGGGGAATATCGGAACTCCGTGAGACAAAGAAACTCCGGAGATAAGCAAACAAGGAATGCCAACAAAAAGATGAAGACAGGAATAAACAAATCCACGTGCAATACGGAAACAAAACATTGCAACGTGCGAGTACCGTTAACCGCAAAGATAATCTCTACGACGTGACGTCACAAACGGAGATTCCTTTGTACTTAGAATTCGAAAAATAATATTCACTGAGTTTATTTCAGGCATAACTCTGCTTAAACCGATCAGATCTTAACCGGAAAACTTATATACGGCCGAGAATTTTAAGCGCTATCCCCTCTACGTGTAGATAAGAAGATCCGAAAATAAAGAAAAATAACTGTAAAGGTAAATCGAAAAATGAGGTAAAAACAGCAGTTCTCGAACTTCTGAACTACTTAGTCGTTTCTTGAGCTTTATTTTTGGTGCCTTCTCCTAACTAATAACCCATTCTAATCATGTCACGTATACCTATCCCGATGTCTGCCAGCTTCCACTTCGCTAAGACATCCGCTGAGAAGTCAAAAACTCAGCAGATGACGAAAACGAAAACGGAGCTGGATAGGATAGAGGAGGAGCTGTTGATGGACACAGCTCCTCCGGTTGCCGATGTACTGGCGGAGATGACCACTCCGTTGCCGCCAGTCATCTCTCCACCTCGATCTCCGGAGGAGACGACTCCGACTCCGGAACCCCCGAAGCCGGAGCCGAAACCCGAGGAGAAGAAGGAAGCAATGGGCTTCCTGTTCACGGCCGAGAGGGCCGCGAACGAGCGGGCAAGGATGGCTGCATGGACATCGGGGAATACAAACTCCCCGATGCACAGAAAGCCAGAGTTCAAGCGTCCGCTGCCCCCTCACTCCCGTCATCACCCTTACGCCCACGCTAAACACGCGAAGTCGAGGCACAGGGGTGAGACTAGCCGGAGCAACTACCTGGCCCGAGCAAACGCCCGTAGAGAGTCATACGAGTGCGTTGGAGCCGCGGTGGGAAGTGCTCTGGCCAAATGGGAGGCCGACCAAAAACGGAAGTAGACCCGCACGTCCCCCAGGCCTTGCGCATTTTAGGTCGTTTTTGTGGCGCAAAAACTGGGGGGGAGTAGCTGTGGGGACTCATCGGTATGAGGTGTAGGGGCTCGGACCCCCGACGACAGTCGCCGCCCCATAGGGCAGGCAACTTATCGTCCTTGCGACGTTAAACCAACACACAATATTACGTTCGATCGTAATTATCGACGTATACGTACAAGATAATATACGAGTACGAATCGTGACGTCATCCATCAATCACTGTCACGATTCGTACACGAACCGGCCAGCCGCCACCTACGATAGTAGGGGATGATGCGACCTGGCCGTACTTAAACAACGTACGTATTTTATTACGTACGTGTGTTTGTGTGCACCAGCCAAAACGGGTATAAAAACTCACAGAACCGGCTCTAAAATCGCCAGTGTTCGGTTTGGTTTTGGCTTGCCCATACTTTCGTATGAAGTGGCTGAACACGCTTAAATTCTGTAGAATTTCCTTCTGGTGAGAATATCTCTCACGACAAGGTATTCCACAGTTGTTTTTAAATTAAAGCCAACTCTGTGTTGAATGGATTATTTTCAATTCATCAAATTTGTAAAAAAGATCGAATTATTTCCATTCTGATAACTTGATAAGATTCTATAACTACAAACATTGGTCATTGAAAATAGAAAAATTGTATATATTCCATTTCAAACACAAACAAAACGAAAGATTATATTATTGTGCTTTCATCCGAACATATATTTTATTTCATAAACCACCAGTAGAAATATTAAAGCGATGAATGAATGATAAGTACGGAGTGGCTATTATTAACCTGTCTGGCCATTATTACTCTCAGTGACAGTATGAACACTTTCCTACGCGAGTTGAACTGAATTTAATTGAAATTTACTTTTGATGCTTCAATTCTCTTACAGATAAGAAAATACTGGTTTAACGAAATAGTTTTTCTTTGAGAGAAAACAACAAAACAAAAAATAAATCGTAAATTGAGAATTACAAATTGGAACGAGTGAAATATTTAAATATTTCCAAACATAACAG
Source organism: Ericerus pela (assembly GCA_011428145.1). Taxonomy (NCBI): domain Eukaryota; kingdom Metazoa; phylum Arthropoda; class Insecta; order Hemiptera; family Coccidae; genus Ericerus; species Ericerus pela. The sequence goes on from WOFM01000233.1 coordinate 310,114, forward strand.
CGAGATAAAATAAAACATTTTAGTGTTTCACTTCTAGGGTTGAAAATCGTATTTTATCAGATATATAGAAACAAATAAGATCCTGATGTTATTTTTCTGATTCACATTCCTATAAAGAGACTCAATATGCGTTTGACTTTTTGGTTCCATGATTGTTTTTTTTTTTTTTTTGGTTTTGGACATGAAACAATTACAACCATTTTGATCCCCGCTCAAACTTCCACCATAACATCAATTTTAAGCAAACGATTCTCTTCAAAAATAAGTTTAGAAAACAAAAGCAAAAAATGGAAAGACATTCGAATAAAACAAAACAAGATTTTCAAGTTGTAATACTATAACTTGTGAACGTCGTATTAATTACACTTGCAAACGAAACTGAAGTTTCAAATCAAACAACTTCAGAATCTACAATAACTCAGCAGTATTTGGAAATAGTCTCAATGGAAAATGAGTAAGCACAAAACAGCCCAAAAATATTAGTGGCTGTATCTCGAGGAAGAAAAGAACTGAATGAATTGAGTTTATTTGTAAAATTGGAAAAAAAGACGCCCATAGCCCATTTACCTGAATTTTTGTTTTCAAGTTTTCTCGTATTTGCCTCTCTTAAAATATTTTCCGAAAACATGTCCCGAAAAAAATACGGTAGACGAAAAATACTTTTCCATGAACATCGTCTTACAAGAAAACTTTGTTTCCAGAACAACCCCAAAGAGTGTATGACATACCTTTTTTTAAATCTGCAGAACAAAAGTTTACTTTTTTCACAAATATCGGTGAAGAAAAGAATCGGTCTGATAATTTATATTTTAGGGACCGTGAATTCAAAGCATGTATGAAATAAGGATTACTTTTAACAAAAATTAGATGAAAATTTTCGTTTTTCTTTAGTAGAGTTGAATTACCTACCTTTATATCTGTCTTGACGCAACGAATCACCACAGACCGATCTGAATCACATTTACGTCGACATCTCATGATATGAGACGGGATCCAAAATCATGTATCTTCATCAGTTTCTTTGTTTTTATTTTCATCCATGAATTCATTTTTATTCCCTTAATAATTATATGAATCCATTGCATAAAAATCGGCTGCTAAAACAATTTTTACTGACAAAAATTAATGATATTCTCCAAATGCTGGGTAAAATGAATTCGTAAACAAAGCCTAATTTAAATGTATAAAGAAAGAAAATTAAAAAAATAGAAAGTTAAACAAACAGTAAACAAATGAAAGACGAAATAGTATGTAAATGCAATTTTTTGTTCAGATAACGCCGTAAATACAATGGCGTATGCAAAAAGATAAACACAAACGAACGCGTATTAGACAACAGCTATTTTAACATATTTACAAAAATGGAAGTGTTTTTGTTATGCTAGTTTTTCTACGTTCGTTGTTTTCGAAAGATTGAATTGGTCAATAGTCAGTAATTTTCCTTGGCCAGGTATAAAGTTTCCATTATCATTGAATGACGTAAATTCAGAAAAATGTAAATTTTGATAATAATCGTCCAAAATGCTTGACGGAAAAATTACTACCCATTTATTTTGTCGTTTTTGCTAACAGCTTTTTAAAAATTATATTTTTATTCAGTCAAAGATAGGTTATAACATCGTCATATAGGAGATTGTAAGGTTTAGCCTCCATAAAAGAATTTCATAACATTTCACCGAATATTAATGAGAAAATTTTTAGATGATCCGATCAGAAATTTCCACTTTTATCCATTTTGATTAAATGGGAGTTTCAGAATTGATGAAAAATTAGCCTTTTGGTCAAACACTATATATATTGTTCACAAAAACTCTGATAATTTTTGTTGATAATCATGCATCTGTACTATGCCACCGATAAATTCTTTTATTTTTCTATTTGCCAATAAACCTTCATTTACTAACAAACATCACATACTTGACGCACTTTCATACAAGCAAATATAATTCGCTGCCAGGGGAATTTTTAGGAAATCCGGATATATTAAATTATATCAATCCCACCTTATCATTATAATTTCTGTTTGATCTCTCTCTATATTGAGGCGTCCGAAATCGATTCCTGCCACAGTCGCCATATTTTATGAGGCATACGAAATCGATTCCTTTCACGTGTCATAAAGTCAACCTTTAATGTATAGTGGTGTTTAAATGCTAATGACGTCACAATGTCCTAAAGTTAGGGCATCATGCAGCCGAAACACTGAATCGAGGGGTCTTGAATTGTGTTTTCAAGACATTTTATTTTTTAACTTTGACTATGTCCTACGGCTGAATTCTTCTTGACTTGAATTAAACTTCTTCGGACACGGCAAAACGCAGCTTACATTTGTCTTCATACCTCAGCAAATTAATATGACAAATCAGCAATAAGCTAAGTTGTGTGGATAGAAGAGCCTAACAAAGTTTTGATCCATACAAGGTTTGAAACCTACAAAAACGAACAGCAGAATTATTTTGTCAAAGACTATAATTACAAAAGAACCATAGTGTCAACAAAGCGGAACAAAGCAAAGTGTGTAGTGGAAAAAAATAAAAAGTTAAAAAAAAAGCTGTGGCAGACAACAAATAGGGGAAACCATCAGAAAGCTGTTGTGTCTTCACCTAATTGTGTGTCTTCATGAGTGATGGTTTTGTTGTTTAAAAGACTCCTAATATGAAACTATAGGTCTCGGAGCTTTTGGAAAAAGTGAGGGTGAGGTGAGAAAAATAACTAACATAGATGGAGTCAAATCCACTATGGGCAAAGAGAAGGCTCGACGTGGCCTTTAAATGACAGAGCAAGGCAGTCATCTTGAACCAAGCTTGTCTTAAAGTTGTCTTCAACACACCAAATTTCCCTCCTAGCAGATGCCAAGAACTCCATCTGATCGTATTGTCGACTGATACTTCACCTCGCAGGTGTTTTTAAAAGATCGCCTTGAAGTGCGATGTACAACTGGCGAAACTAGAAATGACTTGTTTGTCGTCACTACTAATCCTTCATGTTGAAAGAACATTCCTAGTTTGCCTTTGTCTTCAACTGAACCTATCTGGAATACCAACTACCATCCTAGTTGTCTTCAAGGTAGATCAGATTGAATCGTATTCTGCATCTCGAAGATGGTACACATATTAAATTGCCTAATGTGAGGACTTAGACGTACGACTTGTGACTTGGACCTGCTGCTATCCGCCTACATAAGAAAGGCTCATTTGCAAAGACAAACCAGTACCGGGTGTCGCCAGTGCAAAGAAGAGAGTGATTTAAAATTAGAATTTTTGTCTGCAAATCAGTTCTTCTTGTTAAGGAAATTTCCCCACTTATTATCTGCTTAATAGCCTTCAAACATGCGATGTCGATAACATAAAAAGCGAGAGGAAATATAAAATGCGTACAGCCAATGAGATTACAGAAAGCAGAAATATATACGTCGACATACAATAGGCAAAAACGCACGTGGATGACTGATAAAATAAAATATAATAAAATATATTAAATGACTGCAAACTGCAAGCAAAGCATGGAAAGACCGGAGATAAAGCAAAAAAGTTGGCTGCATTCATGTCCGTCGATGGGTTTTTACTTTCATTCAATTCATCTTCATTTAATATATATCTCATGGCGCCAGTCTGTCGGATCGAACCAAATTATTGTCTGAAATTGTCTGAATTTGGAAGAGTTGTTACTGAAATAAAATGTATTATAATTGCCTAAAAGAGAATTAGATTTTATTTCTGTCTTCACGTCTTCATCTGGATACGAGTTCGAATTTGGATAATATAATGTCCGAATTCGAATTTTGTCTCTCGAAAAATTGTCTTAAATTGTGACGTCATTATTTTGTCAGAATTTGTCAAAAAATAATTTTTATTTGAAGGTTCAGATCTCGGACTTCTCAATATATATAATGTTACCGTCAAAACTAGAATTTGGTCATTTCTAGAATTGGAAAATGACGTTTAACCCTTCAAGTACTGACCTGTCAAAACTGAAATTGGAAAATATGTTGACTAATTCTAGTTCTGACTGGTTAAAAGAAGAAAATAAGTTTTTAGTTGAAACTAATAGAGCCTAGTCAAAACCAGTTACAATGTAGCAGCATTTTTCTTAAAGAAACCAAACAAAAATCCTACGCCTAGGTTTAATATATTTATCACGTAGCACTTGTTTTTTGGCAAGATTGTGAGGTTGACTAACCCTCAATAAGGATCAGCTGAAAAAACCTGTCATGGTGTAGTCCACAAAGACCAAATACAGCAGGCAAAACTGGTTTTAACTTATTTTGGGTTTTGACATTCGCATGTTAGTCAGAACTAGAATCGCCCAATGCATTTTCCTATTTTAGTTTTGACTGATCAGTCCTAGAAGGGTCAAACATCGTTTTCCAATACTAGTTTAGACTAGTCAAAACTAGATAGGAACAAATTCTGATTTTAACGGTAACATATATATGTAATTATGTATTGTAGGTATATACAGTAAGTACCAATTCAAAAGTTTACTCTTATAATAATGTACCTTCATATGTGTGTGTGAGGATGTAAACCTATATGCCCGCACCTTCACAGGCTATTGGCAACTTCATAGCTTCGTAGTTGGGTGGTAATATCACCACTATTTTAATCTGTAGGTTGCCGGTTTGTAGGTTGCCAGTTTGTAGGTTGCCGGTTTGATTCCCTATGTGGGCAACCTATAGAAATGGTAACCTCGATGTGATTGAAGCACACCTCTCTACTGGTTCTCACACCTCCTCCACAGAGTAGACTCAAGTCATAATGGCATAAGCTTGTATTGCATGTTTATTGATTTCCCATTTAGCAGCAGCCCAGCTCCGCCCTCTGTGTGCTGTCATGCTGCAACCGATTGTGGGGATGTGAACTTACATTCCCACACCTTCATAGGCTACCAGCAGGGTCATAGCTGAGCAGTAGTGTCACCACTATTTTACTGTGTAGGTAGCTAGTTTTATTCCCCATTCTGGCAACCTACAGTTTGTTTGTTGGTAATGCCATTACTTCAGAACCACTCAACAAATCAAGCTTAAATTGTCAAATTTTCCTCAGTTTGTCTCAAGAAGTGACAGTATGTAGCCCTCTTGAAGACCAAGTTGTAATGACATCCCACCTCCTCCAAACTTTTATTGTTACATATTTGTTTTCACATTTAGGGAGATTGAAAAAGAGACAGAGGAATAGGCAGTGCACTTATTAAAGGTCAGAGATAAATGAAGAGTAAAAAGGTTAGACTGAGAAAATAAAAGTGAGGGAGTGAGTGAAAGAGAAAAGAAAGATGTACTTTAATAATCATTCTATGTTGAGGAGCTGGCTAATTTTAGCAAGCGGACCAAGCTAAGCTTGCACCACTTGGAGTGGGTAAATAGTTCTGAATATAATAATTATAGCTAATGATATTTTTCGTCGCCTTTCTCAAAGTGAATATAATAGTGATGCTATCACGTTGCTTTCTGACATATTTTCCATCGGAGTTCTCTCCTTCAGCCAAAAAGTCATGTTTAGGTGCCAAAGACTTAACTTTCATCCTTACTAACATGTTTTACGTGTATACTTGCTTGGAAGCTTTGTGAGCCAAAATAAATATGCCAAAGGAAAGAAAAATAATAAATTAGGCTAGTTTTTGCTATTTTACAGGCAGAACTTATTCCCTTGGTCAATTGTCCCCAGAAATAATATCGTACAAACCTTACTTTAGCTTCCTAATTGTGGCTAATTATTTAATTTTTTGATTATTTGTTTAAAGGTCGCATTAAACAAGAAGAACCAGATGACTCTTCACCAACCATCGAACCTGTCAGTTCAGCTGCGCCACTACCACACGTGAATATACCGAGAAACAATTCAACATCTATGCCTAAGCTCCAAAATTGGCCATCCAGTGACTGGATCAAAAATCTAATAGATAACGCAACAAATGAGGATTTGTCCTATTTAGATGATGAAGAACTGGATGAATCCGAGTACGATGTTACTGATGGAATGAATGAAACTAGTTTGAATTCCATCAGTATCCAAAGAACATCAAAAAATGCAACAATGGGCCAAACAAATGCCACCACTGACAACATTAAACTGATTGCAAATTCAAATTTACCAAATTTTGTGTACCGCCAAGTAGTTCCACAGTCGCACAATCTGAAAAACTCAGCTTACATCGGTGTGTCAATAATTTCTGATAATTCTGAAAATACAAGGACGACAACTAAAATTGAGCCTGATGAAAACGTCGCTTTTCCACAAAATACCCATCTAGAACTAGAGACAAAACGAAGGCATTCGAAGAAGAAACTATGTAAGTAAAATTTGATTTTATAATACATGTCAGAAAGGCAATTTTTCGCTGGTATTTGGCAAGTGAAAAGTAGCTCTTATCATTAATGAATGCTGTAATCTCGATAAAAACATGAAGCATCTTTTTTACAGAGGCACGTTTACATCAAAATAGTGGTCACACTTTCTGAATGAAAGGTTACATCTGTCACCACCCACCATGAGGGTGTTGATATTTTGTTCCGTTTTTTATAATTTTTGTGTAAGACTCATCATTTAATAAGATTCAATGTTTTATCGTTTCTGTGTGTGCGATAGAGTTTGCAAAATCAGTACAGCGAGTGAGCAATTCCTGAGTCATGTAAACTCACTTTTAAACCTTGATATGTAATATACCTATTATGTTGCAACACCCAACCAAAAAATATGTTTTTTAATGCACCTTTACTGAACAAAAAGTATAAAATTTCAACACAAAGCAAAAAAATATTGTTGGACACATGCCCATTTTTAAGTTGATTTTCTTGTACAATGCAATCACTTCCTTGCATAGCTCCGCTACTTCCCATTTTTCTTATTTTTTTCTTATACAAGTAAAATTATTAAATAAATTATTTGGTTCTAAAAAATTTTTTTAGTCATTACACAGCACAGCTGACTACAGTTGGGCCAAAATACTCAAATTTACAAAATAAAAAAGTGAACAAAACCAAATGTTGCTGTGCTAAGTACATTTTCAAATTTGTTTCAATTTCATAAAGTTCAGTGATCTTGCTGAACATAAAAAATGTAATGGATCGTATTTCTGTAGTGACAACTACAAATTTGCCTTCATGAAAATGATGGTTACTACTTGGTAACACGACCAGGCAAAAGTAATAGATTAAAATTTTTTCTTAACCGAGTTTGGTAGTTCCAGAGACATATAGCTAAAGTGATCTCCAACAAATTATCAAAATTGTGACAAACATCTCCATTGTCATCATTATTATAAATGATTTCTCAACTTCATTTACTTTACTTCGCTTGTATCATAGCTTGATAGTATGTGTGTGTATATTGGTATAGGGATGTCTGTTTTCACTACAAAATATGCGCAGTTTTAGCTCTGCAGAATGTTAAACAAAGTTGACTTTTTATGGTTGATGATGATGATGATGATGATGATGGTTGAAGATCTTTATCATATTTTTGTACCACAACGCATGTAGAGTTGGACATCTCTTTAGCTATATGTCTCGGGGTGATTCCCACAATGCAATATTAAGCCTTGTGCACACCATGATAGTACTATATTATCACAATAGTACTAGCTTGATACTTAGTGTTGGTAACTATTAAGTCAATGTGATACAACGGAGAGTTCTCGTTCTAATGACTGACTACACTGTAATAATTTACTGGCACGAGATCAACTATCGTAATACACTATCGTAGTTTACTGTAGACTTCAACGCTAATATGATGATAAAATTAAAATATTTCACCAGATAATTAGTGGATCAGTGTTATAATCTCAGTGAAATTCCAATTAAAGTCGCATCATTCAAAAACCGCCTCAATGGAGTTTACCATTATAAGTATTTGCAAACCAACAAGAATTACTTACTAAAGTTACTTATTAAAATAATGAATGTATTCCAAGCCTAATAGTGAATTCACTCTCGGTATGCCACTGATACAGATAATTTTTGTTCTTAAGTGAATTTTAAGTCGACTGCTTTCTTCCACCTACCACAATTCCTTTTAGCAAAACCCATTCTGTAATCGGAATACTTTCTCACATTGTAAATAGACTTTGTAGTCACCAAAGTGCACTTATGACTTTTTATAAATGTTTTCGACTTTTAAAACTCGATTAACCGTCTTATTTCTCTTTCACATCGGACGCCTTCTCAATTTATTCGAACTTGTTGAAAAACTCGTAACAAACCCCTCCCCATACCTTGGATTTTTTTGTTTCTCTTGTCAAAGGTAATGCACCGCTGGAAAAAGTTAAAACAACTTCCCCAACAACAAAAATTATTATTTTTTATTTGTGTTCCTTTTTTTCTGTTCACGTCTCAATAAAATCCTTTCAACTTTCATCAAAAGTATTCCTTATTTCTCACTTTCTTTTACTGAAACGACGACGAACTTACAATTTACTTTAACGTTCTAACTTGAAAAAGTGTAAAAGTTTACTTCGATAAACAACGTCTTCGGTGTACGAGACGAGAGAGTTTTTCGAATACGTTCTCTGCCGTGCTTTATTTCAAAAACAAAACAAAAACGTAAACATTTTTTTTTTTTCTATTCCATTTTTGGCCTATACTATATAGTCGTCGAACCGAAATTTTTCAAAAAAAAAATATATAGGTATACAAACGTTTACTGCTCATCCATTTTTCTTCTTTTTTTCTCTCCGTTTCTTTTTCCTTCTCTCTTTAAAGCTCCCTTATCAAATTACACGCGGTTCGTTTTGGTAGTCATTTCCTATTACGATATTTCAAGTTTTGTTCGATGGAGAGACGTGAAAAGCTTTTTTTTTCTTTAAAAAAAAAAAAAAAAAAAAACCTTTAAAAACGGATAAGTTTAATCGAGATACTTCGTTGACACGAAGAATGAGTATGACGCAAGATAAAAGTTTCTGGTCTTTAGTTACGACATTACAGTTCCATCTTCTTCAAAACTGATTCGTCAGTTACAATTTAGCAGCAATTTTTAGATGAATTTGATGGTTTGAAAACTGAAATTCGCGATCAGTTGATTAACTACTACTTTTTTCTTTCAAAAACAGAGTAAAAATACCAATTCGTTTCGAAATCAAAAGCTCAAAATCATAGAGTCTCAAGTATATTAAAATTTGACTCACTAATGTAAGCCTCAGTTAAGTCTATTTATTTATTTACAGCCTCCTCTGCGAATACTAAAAGTACTTACCGTATTACCTTTCTTTTTTTTTTTTTTTAAATTTTATACTCTCCAACACCAGGGCCTCGGGAAGAAATTTTGTGCCTAGGCCGAATAAACTGATGAGCCCTCTTAATGCCAGCTGCAGAATTTACTTCCGTGAGGGGGTTATATATTGAGAGAACAATTTTGCAAGCGGATCGACCAAAAACAAATTTTCAGGTCAATTTTTCATTCTTAAACATGTACTGGATTTGGCACCCGAACCTTCCCCCCGTGGATTGGCCCTAACGTCCTCTTTCAACATTTACTTTAAAACAGCTACTTATTTAAAATTGCCCTTCCGGGCCCTCTGAAAATGTTCGGGCCCGGTACCTTTGGTACCCTTTCCCCCTACCTGTCTGCGGAACCTGTCTAACACGGAGATATCTGACTGATACATTACGATATTTGTAAGATACAAATGAGCGATAATTTATAAGTACATAACCTAATACGAAACCTTCGAAAAATAAAGATATTGAGATAACCTAAATATGATTTTGATGTAAAAGAAGAAAGAAGAAATCTAATTCTGCTATTCTCTTTCAATGGTGTAAAAAACACGTAAGTAACCTAAGAATAGGATGGTACCTACCAATTTCACTTTTGATCTTATACTTACCCAATATTCAAATAACAATTACAACACCTATCAAATAAAAGATTGGAGAAAACTCAATGCGTCTATGAAGCGAATCAAAATTTTGAGGAAAACCTCAAAAATCCTCACCAGTAAACATAGCTCAACCAAAAATACAATAAAATTTAAAGATAGTGGCAGAGTTTGAATCTTTGACTATATATGTATAATGCTGGACCAGTAAGACTCCATGAGACTAATGTAAGTATTGTCTAAACATGGAGCCATAAAAGTAGTCAACCAGCGTGTACCTGGTGCATACTTTCGATGTTTTGCTCAAATTCACCTATTTAGAATACATTTGATAAGAGCCACCTAATAAATTTACATAATGATAAAGCGCATAAAGTTAGTTGAAAATACATTATGTGGTACACACTGGTTGCCTATTTAGCGCCGGCATATCCAACCAGAAATCATTGTTCTTTACTGGTCCAGTATTATATCGCATTATAGTCAAAGGCTGGAATCAATTATTGAGTCGATATTATACATAATAATGGTATATAGGTACCTTATCAGTGATAAACTGATCAACTATCAAAACAAATTAATTGGAAATAAATTAACCTTGAACAGGACAACTGCTGAACCGGCAACGTTATAGATTCGTTATTAAAAATACTGAACTATCAGTGCCGAAAAAATTAGATCAAAACATGAAAATTTTAATGAAAAATTGAAAAATTTAATAAATAAGTTTACGTTAAAAACGCGTTTTTAACAGATAAGCTTTTATTTTTTTTTACTTCAGGATCGTGCGAAATAAATATTGTTTCGTTGCGGAAGGTTGGCTGCAATATTGGTATATTTTAAAATCGCAGTAGTGAGTAGAATAAAAGCTTATAAAAAGCAAGTGGAAACTTGCATTTTAATATTACAATGGTACCATAACAATACCAGAAAATTCTCGAAACTACGTTAACGATAATAACAACGAATGCTTGCATAAAATAACTTAAAGGTATCTTAACTGATCCCCGCTGCATTTTTCAACTGTGGACTCAGGAAGTGGAAGAGAGTCACTTTCACGATCTGATGATCTTTATTAATAATATTTTTAGGCATTTTGAGAAATAAATTTAATCGTATAGAGTACCTAAATACTTATTTTTGATGACTCCATTTTTTCTAACGAAAGAGAATTTTTAAACTTCCAGTATTCTAGTATGATGAAAGGATGCATGTAATTATAAGGACATATTATGGGAAGTGTCAGTTTTCAACGCAACCTACAAAAAATAACTTTGGTAATTATGTGCGTTAAAAATTGTCCCACCAATTTTTTTCCGTAATTTATTTTTCAAAGCGCCAGACTTTGAGCATTATGGATACAAGTACGAAAAAATACGCCATTTTGTATCACAAAACCCTTCCAGAATTTCAGCTATATCTCGAGAATTAATGGTACGATTTTAGCGAAATTTTTACAAAATTTTTAGCAAATTTAGAAAAATTTCAACTCTCTACAAACAATTGTTCTCTTGCAGTTACATTCGATAAGTCCAATTGTGTAGGCTCTTTCCATAAAATTGTATGGGATAAGAAGCTTATTTCTTTGGCTCTTCAATCTGTTAGGCGAAAGTAGATTTCAAGCGAAACAATGAAAAAGCTGTATAAAATTAATGAAAGCGTCTAAAACTATAAAAATTTCTCAAATTTAACGTAAATATCAAGGAATTCAGTAATGAGTTGTGGGATACAAAATGGCATGTCTATGTATAGAGCTTTAACCAGACCATAGTTAGTGCTTTCTTATTATATGCCGAAATATGACTGAATACGAACAGTATGTAAATCAAATGAAAACCTTTTTAATAACGACAAAATACAAAACACAATTACGTAAGTACTTGATCGTAGAAACTGGAAATAAAGTTTTGGGCAAAATTTAAATTAGATTTTCGACGTTTTTTCCATTGGCCTGTATATATTATATAATAACTTATTGTAAGTCGATCATAAAACAATACAGCATGCATAGACATTGCGCTGTTGAGTATGATTTATTGTTTTACAAAGAACCCGAATTGCTGTTCTTAGGTCTTCGCGATCAACGAAACGTAATTGAAGATGTGATGTGATGTGATGTGATCCCAGAGAAAAGTCACATGTGGTAAGGTTAGGTAAGTTCCAGGAATTTCAGAGGTAGCCGACTGCTTTACAGGATAATAAGTACGGACAGGTATCCACCATGTTAGTACCACATTTCATATCCCATGAATATCCCAGGTGCGATAAATGATGACTCGCAGTTTCACTTTTATGGAAAAAGCTTTTTGAGTCAATTTCTGACGCACCGAAGGTAACGTTTGCATCGTGTGTCAAAAATACTCACCCTGTTGGCTACGTATATGGTGAAGTGATGAATCGATTGTTACAATTTCAAATACAATATTTTTTGCTTTTTGATGTTGAAAGCCGAACACCCTGTATAAAGAGCAGGTCTAAACACTATGTGTACTCGTAAACGCTGCCCATTCGGTTCTTAGTCGTTAATTTTCGCTCGAATTAGGTACCTGAACGCGTCGAAGATAAAGCGAAATTTTTTATTTGGAATAAAAATAAAAAAAAGCGGAAAAGCGTATCCTCCAAAAAAGGGCTGCTAGCAATTCGCCTCGCTACTACGAAAGGGCTGTTTTTTCTCTCCTTTTTTTTTTTGGAAAATGCGGATACAAAAACGCACACAACGAAGCCGCAAACGGTTAAAAGATAACTGGCGGCTACACGTAATTTACACTCGCACCAGTTTAACAAAATTTGGCGCTAAAAAATACCCCCTCCCCCTTTAACGCCTTTTCGCGAGCTTAATCCATACCTTCGTTCCTCTTACTGCAAGCTCATCGTTCGCACCAGACCTCTCATCAGTTGCTTCACCCTCGTAGTTCCCACTCTCCCTCACATCTCCCTCCTTCCTAACAGATACTTTACTGCTGCAAGTTTGTAAATATATAAAAAAAAAAAAGAAAAAAAAAAGAGAATAGTCGACGCCACTTTTTTGTTTGCGAGGAGAAAATGTTAGACGATTTACGTAAAAGAGGATACGAGAATACGCAAAATGCATTCGGAAGAAGACGAAAAAGAGGGCTTGTGGTGGCTTGTAAAATGTGCGAAAGTCTTGAAAACTTTTAGCCAAAAACGCGACAACAACGACGAGATGACAAGAAGGTACTCACAAAAAAAAAAAAAAACTAAAAGCAAAAAATTACCAAAGTCAACAGACGGATGAAGAGTAGCGTATAAAATCTGGTGAAAAGTTTCAAGTTTTTCTACGCCCTATCTTTTCTTTCCTCCATTTTTCTCTCTCTCCTTCTCTCTCCCACCCACGAACATATACACGCAAAGAGTGCCTCTTATATATTATTGAATACCAAATTAAGGTATAGATGCAAAGACTAAAATACCTAACAATGAAAAGGCGCAAGAAAAAATAAATAAAATGAAGAAAAGAAACTTTAACGCAGCAACATTTTACTAAAATAGCAGGTTTTCAATCATGTGAATAATTGTTTAGGAATTTATAAACAACAAAGTTGTTAATTTTTTTTCGAACTCCAGCTCAAAACTGCTAATCAAATCGAATTACTAACTCGATATGAAATCAATTTAGTAATCCCACAATATTCGGGTCCCAGTATTGTATACAGTGTTGTCCAAGATCGCGAATTTGGTGAGATGATTTATCAGATTATTGTGAACAAAAACAGCTCTGTTCTATGGCAGAAATCACAGACAACTTGAAATTTTATATCATTTTTTAGCGCTTACTACGGCAGTGAAATGCTTACGACATAATTCATGTTTTAGCCGCCACAATCACTAAAATCTTGTTTAGTTCTTATCAGTTATCACTTACCAAGGTTTTTTTTTCTCTCTTTCACTCTCATAAAAACGAAGTATCTTTTAAAAATTAATTTTTAACATAATTTATTGTACTATCGAATAATGGATATTATTTTTCCCATTTTAAAAAATTTTTTTTTGACCCAGAATTTTACAAGAAGAATAAAAAATTTCAAAAACTATAAGCTAAACTGAAAAACTATTTAGGTCGCTGCCAAAAGCCTGACCAGCAGAAGTCAATTTTAAGTAGCAGGTTTTCCTGTGAAAATCTTCTAAAAACATTCGTCAAAGAGCATCGTGTTTACTAAAAGAAAGTATTTACGACTTAATCGGTGTCGAAATACGTTTCCGCTTTTAATTAAAGAACCAGCGTCGGTATTCACGCTTTTTTAGCATCAACTTGGGACGGGGACAAAAACAAAAAAAAAACAAACAAACAAAAAAAAAACCAAAAATCTAAAAACAAAAAAGGTTGCATTTTAATTTACACATTCTATTCCAGTTTGCCTTTTCACCCAGTTCCCTTGCAAACGAGGAATTAAAATTAACCTCACAAAAGGGTTAGGGGTAAGAATGTTAAAAATTATCCGTTTAATTAGAAAAGAAAACGATTGGTACTATTCTCCCATTTTGACCCAATTTTTTTTTATGAATAGTATATGTAGAAAATAACAAGTAAAGTAACTGACTTTTTTTATTATTGTCTAAACTCATTTAGCTGTGTCAGAATGGGAGTATATATTTCGTCCTTTTTTTCCTAACGTTTATCTGTCTGTCTGACTGTCTGGAAGAAATTTTGAAATCAATTTTGTAGTAACTTCCCAACTAGCTACAGACCTAAAATTTTAAGCTTACATCAAAACTGGATGACAATGCAATATGTTGAAGTTTCAAGTCTCTAGTTCATTGGGAAGTTAGTTTAAAATAGATTGCAAAATTTGTGTATATACTATATGACACTAAAAAGTAGAAAATATTCAATCAGCATATACGAATATAACGTTTAAATGCATGAAAAAGAAAAGACAAGATTAAAAATTAGAAAATAATTATTTAAATAAAAAACATTTTTTAATATACCACATTTTTAAAATATGAAAAATAATTTATCCTAGCCCCATACAGATTTATAACCACGTACAGATTGTTCTGAAATTTGTGATTGTGAATTTTAATAGCTACGAAAATACTTATAAGATTTAAAACAAAAAACGTGGGATTGCGCATGTAGTTGATAATAATAATTGGAGTGTACAGAGTATCTGTTGTTGAGAAAACTCACACAACAGTTCATATCATTTGCAGTGCAATAAAATTGTTAGTGACTTAGGTGAACTATTTATGTATCAATTATCCATTGCATGACCCCCATGTTTTTCGTTTTAAATCTTACAAGTATTTTCATAGCTATTAAAATTCACAATCACACATTTTCAGGAAAGTTTGTTTGGGGTTAAAAATCTTTATGCTGTTATAAATCTGTGTGGGGCTAGGATAAATTATTTTTTGTATTTTTTAGTCCGTTTTAAAAATGTGGTAAGTATACTAAGAAATTTTTTTATTTAAATAATTATTTATTTTGTGAGCAGTTTGCTTTTTCACTTTTAGGTCGCCATATTACCTGTTGACTTGTAGAAAACTATTATGCAATGTTTACGAGTTGGGTAGTACACATCATGGGACATGAATCTTCCATTCGCATTTGACTCACAGAACTATAAAGCAGGATAATATACGTATATCTGAGTAAACAGGCAATTATAAAGATGCTCTAATTTTTTTTTTTTTGTATGAGTACATAATTATGATACAACCCCAAGTGTTAAGATGAAAAGATGTGCTCACTCACAAGGGCAACACTTGTTTACATGTAGGACGATGTCACATGTTCAGGCAATAAAGAAAAATGCTATGCCTGTATAATACAGCCTTCAAATTTTGGTAATAATTCTCTTCAAATATAAGACCAAATATTTTTAGACATACCAAATTAAAGAGGAGACTCGAAAGAATAAAATAAGACCAAAACCAACAAGTTTAAGCTATTACAAGCCGAAAAAACTTTACAAAAAGATGAAATTTTTAATCAAATTACAAATTTGACTCTAAAGACAACTAAAGATAAGGTTTAAAAACAGCGAATTTTTAGAAATAAGTAGATACCATAAATAAATAGTGAGAAGTCCGAGATCTGGACCTCTAAATAAAAATTATTTTCGACAAACATAAGACAGAATAATGACGTCACAAATGTAGACAAATTTTCGAGAGACAAAATTTGAATTCGGACATTATATTATCCGAATTCGAACTCGTATTCAGATGACGACATGAAGACAGAAATAAAATCTAATTCTCTTGCAGGCAATTATAACGTATTTTATTTCAGCGACAACTAAGCCAAAATCAGACAATTTCAGACAATAATTTGGTTCGATCCGACAGACTGGCGCCATGAAATATATAGTAAATGAAGACGAATCGAATGGAAGTAAAAACCCATCGCCGAACATGAATGCAGCCAACCTTTTTTATCTTTGCTCGCTCGACGCTTTGCTTGCGGTTTGCAGTCATTTAATACTATATTATGCTTTATCAGTCATCCACGTGCGCTTTTGCCTATTGTATGTCGACGTATATTAATTTTAAATATCTGTAATTTCATTGGCTGTAGACATTTTGGTAATTCCTCTCGCTTATATTATCGACAATCGTATGTTTGAAGGCAATTAACAGACAATAAGTGGGGAAATTTCATCGACAAGAAAAACCCATTTGTGAAGACGAATTCTAATATTTAATTCACTCTCGATTTTGCACTGGCGACACCCGGTACTAGGTTCGTCTTTGCAAATGAGTCCTTCTTGTGTAGGCGGATGACAGCTAAGTCCAAATCACAAGTCGTAAGTCTAAGTCCTCACGTTAGGCAACGATATAAGTGTACCATCCACGGATGTAGAATAAGATTCAGCTGATCTACCTTGAAGACAACTAGGATAGTAGTTTGTGTTCCAGATAGGTTCAGTTGAAGACAAAGGCTAATTAGGGATGTTCGTTCGTCACGAAGGATCAGTAGTGACGACACGCAAGGCATTCTTAGTTTCGCCAGTTGACATATCGCACTTCAAGGCGATCTTTTAAAAATACCTACGAGGTAAAGTAACCGTCGACAATACGATCAGATGGAGTTCCTGGCATCTGCTAGGAGGGAAATTTGGTGTGTTGAAGACAAATTTCAGACAAGCTTGGTTCAAGATGACTGCCTTGCTCTGTCACATAAAGGCCGCGTAGAGCCTTCTTTTGCGCATAGTGGATTTGATTCCATCTATGTTAGTATTTCTCTCACCTCACCCTCATCTAGAACCAAAAGCTCCGAGACCTAAAGTTTCATATTAGGAGTCTTTTACACAACATAACTATCACTCATGAAGACACACAATTAGGTGAAGACACAATTACTTTTTGATGGTTTCTCCTACTTGTTGTCTGTAATAGCTTTTTTTTTATCTTTTTATTTTTTCCGCTACATACTATGCTTTGTTCCGCTTTGTTGACACTATAGTTCCTTTGTAATTATAGTCTTTGACAAAATAATTCTGCTGTTCGTTTTTGTAGGTTTCGAACCTTGTATGGATCGAAACTTTGTTAGGCTTTTCTTTCCACACAACTTAGCTTATTGCTGATTCGTCATATTAATTTGCTGAGGTATGAAGACAAAAGTAAGCTGCGTTTTGCCGTGTCTGATGAAGCCTAATTCACGTCAAGAAGAATTCAGCCGTAGGACATAGTCATAGTCAAAAAATAAAATGTCTTGAAGACACAAGTCAAGACCCCCCGAATCAGTGTTTCGGCGGTATGATGTCCTAACTTTAGGACATTATGACGTCATTAGCATTTAAACACCACTATACATTAAAGGTTGACTTTATGACACGTATGAGAATCGATTTCATTTGCCTCACATATTATTGGCGACTGTGGCAGGGATCGATCTCGGACGCCTCATAAAATATGGCGACCGTGACAGGACTACTAGTTTTACTAGTTAGCCCAGAGACACGAAAATGCCTAAGCCTTCCGTTACCTACAGGCCTACTTCTATTTGAATTCTTTCGACACGAGTTAACTTTGAAGACAACTTGAAGTGAATTTCGTTAACTTCATTCAGCTTACGACATGTCTTATAGGTTTCAATGCCGACAACATTGTTTTAAGTTTCTCTCTAGTAGATCGAGTGAAGACAAAATGACGACAATTTACTAATGGAACTCGAAGTTAGTAAATCTTTTTCGAAAGAAAAATCTGTCATTTTATCAAGGTTGTAAACCCCCGATACTGGGTTTGCTGGCGACCGTGATGGGGCCGTTTTCTCATTTGGCCTCATCAAAATTCCGATAGATGAAGACAATTTCACCTTCACCTTTTCCATCTATCGACGTAATTCTCAGCAAATTAGAATCAGCAATAAGCTCATGAAGACATGAAGACAAACAGCAGAACACTCACACTTGTTTTCCATATTCCGTTTTCATGTCACCTCATTCTTATGCATTTATATTTTTCTTATGTACTTTTTATTATGTCCTTTTATTTTATGTATTTTCTTATGTATTTTTCTTATGTGCCTTTTATTATGTCCTTTTATGCATTCTTATATATTTCATTTCCATGTATGTTTCATTACATCGTCTGTGGTAACAGACAAATCTGACAAAGAATTTTCAAATTCTACATTTTCCCTTTTTCCCCTTTTTGGATCCTTCTTTTCCTCACGGAATATGAAGACATGACGACAATTTCTACGAAAAATGAAGACAAAATTAAATAAATCGAAACTTGTGATTTTTCGAATTTCGAAAACCCTAAATTTCTCCCCAAATGACGAGAAAAATCACAAGAAAAAGACCACAATTCGTAAAATTAGTCAAGTTTAGAAACTTCCATTTGGTCCATGGAATAGAACTTGTCAAAATTTGCAGTCATTTAAGTCGAAATTCAGTTGAAGACAATGGAAAACGAAATATATGAAGACATGAAGACAAAATCACAATTTTCAACATTTCATGTTGAACAAGTTTTTGCAGCAAACACTTTTACCCCGCACAAAATTCGATAGAATGGGTAAAAAAGGCGAGAATCCTGAAACACATGAGATAAGACATCAGAAGACACACATCTCAACTCAACAATGGATTGGATTTTCCAATCAGAAGACACACGTGGACAAGGAACACACTTTTGCAATCAGAAATCATTCAACAGCTCTACCTGGATGCAGAAACATCTATCTCCAAGAAAGCAAAGACTTTACTTTAATTTATTTTCAAAGTGTTTTTTGTCAAAATGTTCGTGTACATTGCCGCTTTTTATTAAACATTCCGCGATTTGCGATGTAATAAGAGTGTGCCTTTTTCCGCCTTTTTCAATCTTTGAAGACAAATACATCTTCAAATAAAATTTTTTATTAAATTTTATTTATTTATTTTTTTTTGAATTCGCTTTTTCGAAAAGTGTGTCGACATTCGCGTTTTCTTAAAAAACCAAACCTTTTACAGCTTTCTATAAAGTTGAACTTGTAGTCAGTCGTGCGTGTTTTCAAAAACTTTTTCAAAATTCGTCTCCGCGCTCGAAAATTTAAATCGCGATCCTCTCGTACTCGCGTTAATCTGAAAACAAAAACCAAAGCAGATTATCGGTCATCGACAACAACCTCCGAAGATCCGGAATCCTCTGCCGACACAAAAATGAGTAGCAGCACCACTTCAGTTGCTAATTCATCTGACGACAATTGGTGAGTTTTTACATATTTTACTACCACCTTTTTTTCAAAGTGTTTTTGGTCAAAGTGCGCTAACTCGATATTTTTTTTTATTATTCGACAATTCGAATCTTTTTGTTTTTCGATCTTTCAAAAAACATTTTCGTAAAATATTTCGAAAATTTTATTTGACAAATTTGTTCGTCGATAGTTATAGTATATTTTTACCATTTTATTTGACGACAAACATTTGAAGACAATCTATTTTTATATTTCTTGCATATATTTATTGTGTACAATATGAGTGAATCTGGTCAAGAAAATAATGTAGACGAACTTGCCTCAAATGATGAAGACAATCTGTTAGGATTAAGTCTTACCACCTCTAATCCTATGACGACAAATCAACCTGTAGTCACAACAGTAGCCACAGCTGCAACCAGTCATTTTAGACAACTTTCAAGTTCTGATAAGTCTAAAATCCCTGTAATGACGACAACCTCATATATTCCTGGTAGACTCAATCTACCACCTTTCAATTTTCCGCCACCTCAACGGTTGAAACCATATACACCAGGCTATGTCCCACCTACCCCCGAACAAGTTAGGCTAGCCGCTCTATGGGATCAATATGTTAGAGAAAGTGCTGCGAAAATGGAAGAAACAGACAAGGAAAATTTCATGGCTAGACAAGAAGAAAAACGCCAACCTTTGACGACAATGCAATTAGTTCAAGTCATTGAAGACATTCATGGTCAGTTAAGACAAGTCACTAAACAAAGAGACGAACTACGTGAAGTTAGACAATTTAATCGTGACGAAGATATTAGAAGATTGCCGACACAAGAAATTCCTTTCAATGCTGTCAGAAATCAAAGTATATTGTCGACAAAACATGACGCAAGTAGCTTCATTAATAATACTTTATTAGACAATACCACTTCTTTCGACAATCGTATCAGATCTCAGTCAACATTAAATCATCCTTCAGTTCACTTTTCTGACACATGTACGTCATCTCATTGTCATTCAAATCCACAAATTTCTTCAAATATTAGCCAAATGAGAAACATACCTGCAGACACAAACACATCTGTTCCTCATTGGATGACAATGCCACCACCAAAAATCAATTCCACATCCTATGAAGACAAAGAAATCACCCAAGGCATGGCGACAATTAGTATAGGAGGAAAACAATATTCTATCCCTATTAATAATGAACTGACAAATCTCATTTCTCGAAATGAACCCTCAGTAATTCCGCCATCCACATCGCAATTTAATTATTCGAATATTGAAAACAAATCTCGACACAATATGACGACAAACACCAATTATTCGAATATTAAAAAGCCAAAAGTTCAAGTTTATAATGACGATTCAGATCAGGAAGACTTTGGAGAATATCCTCAAGCCTATAAACCCCGAGATCTTGAATTGTTAAACGCCTATGAAGACAATACTTTAAGTAGCAATTTAGCTTCAAATAGTAATGCAGGCAATCCAAATGATAGAGAAAACTCCTCTCGAGTTCTCGATCCAGTTCATATGAAGCCATATACTGGAAAATCAGACACTAGGTTACCAATTACCTTCATTAAGGAATTTGATGGCCTAACTAAGCATATGACAAATGACATGAAACGTGCTCAAATATTCCAAACCAGACTCGATTTCACTAAATTCCCTGTAGGCAGTACCCTTCCGTTTAATCTAGGATACGCATTGTGCAGACAAAGATTCCTAGATACTCAGTGGTGCATGACAAGCAGAACTAGGGAAGTGAAGACAATCGAAAGTTTGAAATATGACAGCCGAACCTTTGTAGACGAAGCAGATTTTGTGACACACTGCTATATTAGACTAATGGAGACACAAACCGTTACGATAGGACAAATTATTTCTATTTTATGTCCTAAAGTGCCATTCCATCTTCGAGCTCATCTGCGAGAAAAAGATTGGAAAAATGCTCAACAGTTTGCCAACAGAGTCAGATATCTACAAAATCTTTATGGAGACATTCCTCAACTTCCGAAACAATTAGTTCAAAAGTCAGAAAGTCACGAAACTCATCTTCCACGAAGACCATTCTTCAAGAAGCAAGACACAGATGCAGTCAAAAAGACAGATTTTGTCAATAAAATTGATCGACAAGAATCTGACAATGAAGACAAATCTGAAGACAAATCTTCTGAAGAACCTTCGGGAAACGACAATCAGCGGCTGTAAGTACCCATACAGACCGCTCATCTAGTGAAGACAAAAGAAAAGGGTACAAAATATTCGGCAACAATGGCAGAAAGAAAAGACCTGAACCTGAATTACCAGCGAGATGGAAACATTACACTGTTTATGGCGACTCATCCATTCTCTCTTGGTTGAAAAGATCGATCCTTTCTAATGCACATCGGCTTGGCGACAAAGAAGACATTTATTATCACACCAAAAGTCTTTCACATTTAGAAGATTTTATAGTCAAATATATTAAACCTGACGACTGTGTAATAATCGGCTATGACGAAAGATTTACTTCTGGTAAACATTTCGACATTGACGATTTCATTGAAAAATTGAAGACACTCATTCATAAAATCTTATCTGAATTGAAGGCAAAAACATTAATCATGACGACAGTCTCTCCTAATCCTGAAAGTAGACATCAAAAACTTTATCAAGTCGAAATCAAGAAAATTAACCGCAGAATATGGGGATTGAAGACACTCTCACCATCCCTCTTTATTCTCGATTTAGGTAGACTATTCGCAACACCACTAGGTATGGCTGATGATCTAGGCAGTCATAGACTTAGAGACATATCAAACCTTATTGGTAAACCTAGAACATACACTAAAAATGAAGTCATAGAAATCGACACACTTTTAGGCAATTTAGTTAGCGACAAAATTGAAAGAATGGAGACAGATCCAGAATATTTCAATGAAATCACTGAATTTCCTGAAGACGATTCTTCTGACGACACAGAAACCGAAGAATTGGATACTCAAAAAATTGTCAACCTTGAAGACGAATTTATTGAAGACGAAAACATCGATGTTATTTTAGCAATCAATGAAATTGATTACGATATAATAGCTAGAGTTGAAGACGTTCTAGATGATGAAGACACAAAAGGAATTGACGACGAAATGGGTGAAAATTTGACGACAAAATCTGAAAACAATTTCAATGTTCCAGCTAGATATGAAGTCGAACAATTTATTCCAGCCTTCTATATCTACTTCAAACTTGGAACTTTGCAGACAGAATACAAAGCTTTTCTAGACATCGGTTCACCTTATTCTTTCATCACTGAAGAATTTCTCGATGAACTAGAACAAACTCATGTAGACACAACTTTTCATAAGTTTAAACTCCCCTCAGTTAGGATAGGAGGAGCTATAGGTAAAACACCTATAATCATCAAAGGCACTCTCATGTTGGAAATGGATATTGAAGACACTGAAGGCAAAATCCATCCATACACAACAATAGTCAGAATTGCCAAGAATTTGAACACACGCTGTATCTTTGGTAGGACATTCATGTACGAATACGACATAATTCCCCGGATAGCAGACAGAACCTTCACAATGCTATCTCCCAAAAGAGACAAATATCATTCATTTAAAGCCGTTCAATTAGACAAATCAAATAATATCTTTCAAATTAGAATGATGCCGACAATTCCACTTGATATTGAACAAAAAATCAATAACATCGTGAAAGAAGCGGAATTACCACAAGTTTTGAAGACATTATTCAGAGACGTACTATATAAAAATCACAAAGTTTTTGAAAACAGAATAGGCAAGTGCAACAAGTACACCCATAAACTCTTAATGCATGAAGACATTCCCGAAATGAATCCTAAGGAAAGACCAATTCCCCAAGCCTATCTTGAGGAAGTTGAACAAATCATCCGAGGATGGGAAAATGAAGGCATTATCAAAAGTTCAGGATCCAGATACATTTCTCCTCTGACAGTCATCAAAAAACCATCGGGAGAACTAAGACCTTGTATCGACAGCCGAAAACTGAACAAATATATGTATATGAGTGGCGACATTGTACCTCCTATCGACGTATTGAAGACAAGATTTTTAGGAGCGACAATTTTTACAAAATTAGACATCACCAGTGGATTTTTACATATTCCACTAGATGAAGACTCACAACAATATGTAGCATTCAGGTACAAAGGACACACATACATTTTTACCAGAATTGCTTTCGGACTCAAAGACTCAATGCCAGCTTTTATTGCAGCCATGCGAGAAGTCTTCAGAGGTCTCGATTATTGTGTAGCCATATATGTCGACGACATAGTAATATTTTCCAAGACACCCGAACAACATATGAAAGATTTAGACATGGTTTTAGGAAGAGTTGACGACGCATTTATGAGACTCAGATTCGAAAAATGTGAATTTGGTCTTTACCAAGTCAAATTCCTAGGCTACATAATCAATGCAGATGGAGTCAAACCGGATCCAAAACGAGCTGAAGCCATCTACAAATTCAAGACACCCAAAAACAAAAAAGAAGTGCAGTCATTTCTTGGTGTAGTCAACTACTACAGATCACACATCGTGAAATGTGCTGAAATTGGTGCACCACTTTACAATCTTCTAAAAGACAACGCCACTTTTAAATGGACACAAACTGAACAACAAAGTTTCGACACATTTAAAAGAGAAATAGGAGAATGTATATTGCA
Organism: Ericerus pela; assembly: GCA_011428145.1. Taxonomy (NCBI): domain Eukaryota; kingdom Metazoa; phylum Arthropoda; class Insecta; order Hemiptera; family Coccidae; genus Ericerus; species Ericerus pela. The sequence goes on from WOFM01000233.1 coordinate 334,275, forward strand.
GGCACACCCAGATTGGAATAAGACATTCTATATCATCACTGATGCGTCAGAGTTTGCCATATCAGGGATGATAATACAATACGACGATGAAGACAAACCTAAAGTATTAGCTATGGTAAGCAGACTCATTAAGACATCAGAACATAATTACCATGCTTTTGAAAAGGAGCTGTTAGCAATCGTTTACGTCATTCGTAAGTGCGAATATATTCTTGTAGGCAGAGAAATTCACGTGAAGACAGATCACAAAGCGTTGAAACATCTCTTCACAGTCTCCGATGTCTCACCTCGAGTCTATCGCTGGAGAGAATATTTACAATGCTTCGACATTCAGTCAATTGAACACATCCCTGGAGTCGAAAATGTAGCTGCAGACGCTCTCAGTAGATTCTGTGGATCTCAACCTGTAAAAGACAAACGAGAATGTATGACACTGACGACAAATCAACAAATTGAAGACATACAAAATCAGTTGACGACAATTGGAAATCTAATTGCAGATGAAGATGAAGACAAGTCTATGCTTTTCATGATAGGCAACCCCAAAGGTGAAGTCACTGTCACTGAACTCATGAGAAACATAGTCACGCTGCAAAAAAGATGCCCTGTAATTAGGAAACTAATTCAGAAAAAGTCACCTAATGTAGTCATTCAAAAAGGTATCGCATACTTTAAAAACCGTATTGGTAGACTTAGAGTATTTGCACCTACAATTATGAAAAGAAGACTCATTGAATTCTATCATACCGATCATTGTCATCCTGGTATGAGAAAGACACTCGACATAGTCAGAAGACATTTCGACTGGCCTTATTGCAAGGAAGAAGTCGAAAAATTCGTGTCAAAATGTCTAGAATGCAGTCAAGCTAAAAACTATAATAAGACATTAAAAGGAGAGTTTACTCCTGTAACTGCAGACAAACCTCTCGATATGATAGCTATCGACATCTTTGGTCCATTACCTGCAGGCAAACACAAACTCACAAAAATTGTAGTCATCATGGACATTTTTACCAAGTTCACAAAATTGTACCCGACAAAAAAGGCGAGTGCCAACATTTGTGTACAAGCAGTAGAAAAATTCATGAGAGACCATGGTCAAGTGAAGACAATCTTATCAGACAATGGTACTCAATTTAGATCACATTACTGGATTGAATACTGGAGGAAGAAGAATATTGAGACAAGGTTTACCTCTATTTATACGCCATCTTCAAATCCTGTGGAGACACGTATGAAGATCATAGGTGACTGCTTAAGAATCTTCTGCCCGACATTACACAGTAGTTGGTGCCTTTTCATTGACGACATTGAACACAGATTGAATTCAGTTGAACACTCAGTCACGAAGTTTTCCCCTTTATCTTTGATGTGTAAAGTCAAATTCGATGTAGATGGAGACCCAGTCTTGATCACCAACGACGAATATGAAGACATAATCTCACAAGCTAGGGAAAACATCAAAAAGACACATGAAAGACGTATATCGCGACATAATAAGACAAATTACATCACAACCTTAGAAATAGGCAAACAAGTTTTTATTAAAAACCATACTCAATCTTCTAAGGAACAAGGTGTTGCAGCCAAACTCAATCCAAAATGGCTAGGACCTTATTTCGTTGTAGACAAAATAGGTAAATCTACTTATAAACTCAAAAATAGAAATGGTTATGAAGTCATTCAGAACATTAAAAATCTGAAAATAGTAGGGAAAGATCCAGTACCTAATATTATTGATGACGACACACCCTCATTAAATGAAGACAACATCATTTTAAAAGAAACATCAGAATTAGAGCCTCGAACATTACGATCGAACTCTAATTCCAATTAATAATTGTTTCACACTTTATTATGTTCACAGTTCCCCAACTATGCCGACAAAATCTTGGTCCGATGTCCAAAAAACCATCGTAACCAATGTAGCCAAGGTCCAAGACATTGTCGTCAATACCTTCAAGAAAACATCCATCTTGAAAAAAGGCATCGTTTCTCAACAGAAACGAGATGAAGTCGATGAAGTCATTAATTCTTTAGATCATCTGTCAGACAAAATCGATTTACTTCGATTAACAGTTGATTCATTGAGACAAGTTAGCTTGACGACAAACTCTATCGACATCCCCAAAATTCCGACAATAAATGCCGACCAAATGAAGACACTTGTGAAGACAGATATTTGTATTTGTGTAGACAGTACCAAATTCGAAAACGAGATGATCGAATTCCTCGACATCACTTTAGGCGAACTTGATGCAAACAATAAACTACTCGACAGCCAAGTGACGACATTAGAAGAAGCAATGGTTGTTCGTGATTTCTTAAGACATCACAATGCGACAGCAACACAAACGATTGCGACAATTGTTAAGACAATCGAAAATCGCAATGAAGTCAAAGACAAGGCTCTTGAGGCCAAAGAAGTCATAAACATTGAAGACACAGATGATTGCCTCAGTATCATTACTGATGAAATGGAAATAATTGAAGACAACTTACATAAGACAACTCTTTCACCACCGCCGATCCCTCTTCGTTTTCTGGAGACAATCCGTGAAGACCCAGAACTCGAGAAATTCGAACAAGCGGAGAAAGCGATGAAGTCAACAATCTCATCAACATCTGTTACGACAGTGCCGACATCTCCAACACCTGCAACATACAAACAAGTGTTAACAAAACCAATAAAGACAGTTACAATTGCCGACAATAATAAAATGGACGTTGAAGACAATTCGATCTCAACCCCTGCGGTTAAGGTTAAAAAGCCAACTCCATCAGTGTCGACAAAACCTATGAAGACATTATCATCATCACCATCCTACGACAATCCTCGATCAGTTGACGTAAACACATCTCGTATTTGGGATCGTAAAATTGGTCGCTCGATCTCGATCAGCGGACGATCGATTCCGTATATGCAAATCACCGATTTACTGAAAGTCCTGCCGACAGTCTTCATGACCCATATTAAAATAGCATGCAGACCTATGATGAGACAAAACATACCAATACCTGTCAATGCGCATTTCGATTGGCATATGAAGTATTCGGTCTGCGGATCTGAATTCTTCGATCGTGACGACAGACGAATCATGAAGGTGCAGCCATATACGTTCCACATCCCATATGGAATGTTCAAAAACTTCAAGACAGACAAAATTATTAATATCAAAATCAAGCTTGAACACAATGACGACGCAGAAATTGATTTTGATATCCACATTGTCGACACATCCACGTTCCACGCCAAACACATCATATTAGGCCAAGATTTTATTCGACAACACGTGTGGTGGGCAATTCAAGACAGCCAGCCCCACAAACGTGTCATTACAGAACAAATGTTAAAGTCAGGTTTTAAAACAGGCAAAATATGTATGATTGACGACATTGGAAACGCTTCTGTCGACAAATGGGAGAAGAAAATTTACCACACGTCGTAAAATTTTGAAGACAAAAATAATTGTTAATTTGTATAAATTTACGTTATTATAGTATGAAGACAACACTAATGTAATATAATTTTTACTTACTTGTAATCTATTAGTAATCCGTTCTCCAGCCAATTAATTAAACAAATTCCTCGTGAAGACAACACATATTGTAAGTTCACGATATTGCATGAAGACAAAATAAGACAAGTCCGTTTATCTAACT